>CM053580.1:403078658-403101669 GCA_028627135.1 Pseudochirops cupreus
GCTTATCTCTAACTTTAAGGCATTCTTCATGTTTATTGGAAGCCCCTGGTGGGGGCATCTGGCTGAACTCTCCTCCTCCTTCTCTTTGCCATGATCTTTCTTTTCCCCAAAGAAGGAATCTAGGGTTTGGTTGCTGTTCTTACCCTGCTTCTTATGCTTATTCTTACTCATGGTTGGTCAGTCCATGATTTTTTTTTTTTAATCTCTGTGGGGCTCTGCTTCCAGAAGGGAAAGCTCTGTCCCAAATTGCTGGGGTCCTCCCAGCTGCCATAGCTCTCAGGAAGGTGCTGGGTCCCTTTCCTACTTACTTCCGGCTCACTGGATAATGAAGACTCCAGGACCAAAAGCCCAAGACCGCAATCGGGATCCAGGCCGCTCAACGCTAGAGCACTCAGCCTCTGAACGACCACTTGGTCCTCCTACAGTCTGCAGGCCGAGGGTGCAGAAGCTGCAACAGGGAAGCAGGTGCAAAACTTCTGCCTTTTGCTTTCCCACCCTGGAGGCGTTTCAGCCGGATGCTTTTCTCCCCGGATTTTGCAAAACCCACTGACCTAATTCTGAACACTGCTGGCAGGTGCCGCTAATCCGCTCACCACTCCTCTCCTCTAGCTGCCCTCGGGGCACAGCCGGGGCTTCAGGCCAGGCTGGATTTTGGTTCACAGTGCTGATATGGTTCCTTGTAGCGGAGCTGACTTTAGTGGAAGGAATATTTGTGTGAGTTTTGGAGTTCTAGGATTGGTTTAGAGTCCTATTTTATGGGTATTTTGGGATGGCTATGTGAGAGCTGCGATATGTTGCTGCTGCTACGCAGCCATCTTGGCTCCGCCCCCCAGATCAGCTTTTCTACAACTCATTGTGTCAGAGGGTTGCTTAGGGGCAACTAAGAAATCAATGACTGGCTCAGGTAAGTGACTAGCCCAGTAAGATGTCAGATAGAGGTAGAAGAATTGATCCCAGATCTCCCCAGATATCTGGCTCTCTAGACATGCCAAGTTGCTGCTCCTATCTGTAAAATGCAATAAAAGTTTGCACTATCTGCTTCATGGGGTTGTTGCAGGAGAAGCGTTTTATAAATCTTAAAGTACTATAGAAATAGGAGCTATTTAAAATGTCATATGCACTCCATTCCATTGTGAATGATGCACATTCTCATGAAACAAAACATACTGGACTAAAAGTAGAGAGGAAGGAGAGCCTAAAAACATAGATTTCTGATGACTATTTTTTTTAACTATACATGGAGAAACTGAGGCTTAGATAACCACAACTTCTTTTGGATCTCAGAGAAAATCCATCTGGAGGAGTGGGAGAAGCAGCCTGGAACAGGGTCGAGGGAGAGAGAAGGAGCCTACAATGGAACTCTGTTCTCCAGGCTTCTTTAAGGTCTAAAGGTCTAATTCTCTAATGGGCTTTAAGAGAATGTTCCACAAAACTACGAACGTTTCTGGATCTGCTTCCTGGAATCTCCCGACCTTTCCCACTCCACACCATCCTCTTCTTTCCCTCCTCCCTCTGCTCTGGGTGTGGTTTCTATCCATCCACTTACAGCTTGTAGTGATTATGTTGATTGATCTTTGTTTCATCCCTTCTTTTAAATCTTAAGATACTCCAACGATCTTCTTTTAATTATCTAAGTCTCCACCGAGTGAGGCTTGACCTGGGACCTAGTGTTGGCCAATCTCTGAAAGCCGGAGTGATTTGGTTTAAGGCACAGTCTACAAGAAGGAAATTTCAAGGACGAAGGACAAACAACAACAATAACTCCCCACCAAGGTGAGATTGTTCATTAAACACTTTGACAACTCAATAAATGTCATAGAATTACAGAATGTTAGATCTTAAGGGGACCTTAAATGTCACCTAATACAGAGGTTCCCAACCTTTTTTTGGCTATCTGTAGCCCTTGCCTTTCACAAAACCTTCCCTATTCAATGTGAAAGAACATAAATTCCAGATTTCATCATGAGTATGCACATAAAGAATAAAGTAGAGATTAATTTCAATAGGATGATATAGATACTGACCAAATATAAAGGCAACTGGTTGAGCAGTAGATAGAGTCAGGGAGTTGTTGCTGTTCTTTCAGTCATGTCCAACTCTTCCTGACCCCATGTGGGGTTTTCTTGGTAAAAGTACTGCAGTGGTTTGCCATTTCCTTTTCCAGCTCATTTAACAGATGAAGAAACAGAGGTAAACAAAGTTAAGTGACTTGTCCAAGGTCACACAGCTAGTAAGTATCTGAGGAGGGATTTGAATTCAGGTCTTCCTGACTCCAGGCCTGGCACTCTATACATTGCACCACCTAGCTGTCCTAAGCTTTGTATATTGCCCCCAGTTTGGGAACCTTTGACCCAGAGGAAGTCTTTCATTATGCAGATGACAAAATCAAGGCCTACAGAGGCTGCCCAAAAGTCACACAATACCCAGTAAACCAAGGAATCCAGGGTTCCTGATTTCTTTCCCAGTGCTCTTTATAACTTACTGTCAAATCTAATATGTGTTTCCCCTCTCATCTTTCCCCCCTTTTTTCTATCTCTACTTTCCTGCTCTCCTCTCCTTTTTTTCTTCTCTCCTTCCCCTCTCTCAGCCTGTTTCATTGTCTCTCTCTCCCTCTCTTTCTCACACAGAGAAAAACATAGACACAGCCTGGTACGGAATTTCCTGATCAAAGTATGTCAGCCCAGGGACTAAGCCGTGGAGTCAATGAGTTTAAAATGGTGGAGAATGAGATTATGAGATGGTCACAAGAAGGATTAGTGCTGACCTCAGGAAAAAACAGTGGAACTTTTTTTTTAAATGTATTCTATGAACAATTGTAAAGCCAAACAATCTTCTGGGAAATATATATGTTGGATTTTCAACAAAAGTCTACAGATCAGGAAAAGGTGCACCTTTGGAGGGTGTGGTCTGGCTTCCTGGCTTCCTTGCTCAAGTTTCCTTTCTGGGTGATGGTGAATGCCTACAAACAAGGTACCCCTCATAGCTGAGAGAGGGATCCAGAAGCCACAAAACCCTTCTCACGTCACGCTGGCCTGGACAGAGCTGAATGTTTTCTATAGCACCTTTCACAGGCAAGGTATCCAGTGGCTCTTTACCAGTCCCCAAAGTATAGGCTGGTAGTGCTTTCTCTCTGAAGAGGAACACACATGCCAAATAAATGCCAAAATAATTCTCACTTGGTCACCGGCACTCAGACAGCAATTCACACCCAATCACTGACACCCAGTCACAGATGACACCTAGACAGCCACCAACAATTTCTCATTGATTTGTACAGCATTTGAAGCTGTACAATATCTATAGTGAATTTTCCTTTTGTGACATTAAGGCCCAACCAAGGGGCCTCCTACTATGAAGACCTGAGCAAATTGCTTCTCCTGGCAAACACTTAGTTACATAGTCCTGACAAATACAAGAAATTAGAATGACAACCCCATCGCTCCCCCCGCCCCCTCAAAAAAAAGGAAAGAGAGAAGTGGCCCTGAGAGCCTACAGAGTTTGCCTATATTATTCATGGCAAAAGAAGTATTAACCACAGGTGTGATCCCACAGGAATTCTCACTCAGTCACAAACATTTTTCAGTATTTACTATATACCATATCTTTTACTAAGCACCTAATGCTTACTTTGGGGAAACAAAGGCAAAAGATAGTCCCTGCTCTCTAGGAGTTCACAGTGACAACATGCAAACAACAATGTACAAAAAAGCTTTATACTTTAGGTATAAAAGGGAAATAAATATTCAACAGAGGAAAAGAAAGCACCAGAATTCCTGTTGAGGTAGGATTTTAACTGGGTCACAAAGGGAGCCTGGGGAACCAAGTGGCAGAGGTGAGGAGAGAGAGCTTGCCAAGCTTGGGGGACAGCCAGTGAAAGGAGGCCAGTGCCATTGAATCACCAAGTACTTGGAGGGTGGTGGGATAAAGTATAAGAAGGCTGGAAAGGTGGATGGGGTAAGGGAAGGGAGGGAGCATATGAAAGGTTTGGAACACCAACCAGGGGATTTTCTATTTGATCCTGGAAGCGATAGGAAGCCACTGAAGTTTATTGAGGAGAGGCGGGTGACATGGTCAGATCTGTGCTTTAGGAAGATCACTGTCATAAGGGTTAGGTTATAACAGTGTGCTATAATACGTCAGAACCCACTCTTTGATCTCTGCAGTCACTTTGGGTGCTTCTTGCTCCCAGTTTCAAGAGAGATGGATGATGCCAATACATCTTCAGCTCCCTGAAGGAAAAGACCCTAGGAAGAAAACAACATGAGAGGAGATGGTAGTCTCCATCATGTCTCTGTACCCCAGCTTGCTATACTAAAGTCTTCTGAGAACTTCTCCTTGGCTGAGATCTAGGACTTTTCTTTGCTGAGCTGATTTGCCTTTCTCCCAGAAAGAGAGCAACTCCAGTCTGTATTGTTTAGTGTATATTTTCTTATATATACCTTCTCTGATTTCTGTTTTTACTAACTTGAATAAATGGGTTTCTTGGCTTTAAAAAAATGGGGGGGGGGGCGGTGAGAGACGGTGACCAGATTGAGTGAGGGATGGTCCTGACCAACCCTGTGCTTCCCTGCTGGCCCTGCCTTGGCTCCGCTGATCAGCAATGCCATCCAGAAGGCTCCAGTCTTGCTAAAAGCTGCTACAACTTATTCGAAGCCTGGATTGGTCACATTTTGACTATATGCCAAGGTTGAGCTGGTTCCTCCAAGTTCTGCTGAGATCCCCAGAGCCATTGGGAGCCTGAAAAAGATAATCTCATCAACTCAAACTGGTAGCTTAAAAAAACCTCACCATTAAGGAAGCTCCGCTAACCAGCTGGGTGGCCCCCGAGGTGCGTGTGGTCATGCATTGGGGAGACCACAGGCAAGGGTGGCATTGCTGGATATGATGTTTGAAGATGAACTCTCAGCATCTGAGTGTTTGATTTATCTTTTGCGTGTTTGTGGAACATATATGTCCAGACTTCTAAATAAAACAAGGAAATAATGTGGGGGAAAAGGAGGGGATTAGAAAGCAGTGGATTGTGTTCAGATTCTGACAGACACCTATTAGTAACATGTCCTTGAAAAAGTCACAAATCACCTCTCTTGTCCTTCATTTCCTCATAGTAAAAAAAAAGGGAGGAGGGTGAGGAGTAGGATTTCTAAGGTCTCTTTCAGTTCTGACATCCTTTAAACCCATGCTAAAACTTTCAGATAATAGGTCTTGGCCCATTATCACTCACCCAGACACTGGGAGAATGAGCAATGTCAGAGGATCATAGATTTAGAGCTAAAATTTCTTGAGTAGTCATCTGGTTTATTTTACAGATCAGGAAACTGAGGCACAGAGAGATTAGAGTTACTTGTCCAAGTCACATAAGTAAAAAGGGGCAGAGGAAAGATTCCAACCATATTGGAGGCTGCTTCTGGTGTCTGTACCCTGGCTATAAACACAGTATGCCAGGGTACAGGGTACCTGTACATACATACATACAGGCTACCAGAAGCAGCCTCCAATATGTTTAGCTCAGTCCCAGGATTAATGGCTCCACGAAGCTTTAGCCAGGAGCCTTTCAAAGCTAGAAACAAAAACCCTGGAGCATTAAATATAAATAAATACTTAGCCCATTTGATTTCTTCGCTGCTTTTCAAAGGGCAGTTTACTTCCTGGATTATCCTGACAGTAGTCTGTTCTCCGGAAACGTGGGGTTATTCAAGGCACAGAATTGAGGGGGCAGGGGCAGGGCGGGGGCCAAGCAGCACCTTGTCATAGATTTGCTGTTCAGCCTTTCTGTACCAGCCTGAGCAAAGGTGCTACTGTTCAACATCCACCAGAATCTCCTTCCTCTCTGGAATTCATTTTTCCCCTCCTTCTTTCTTTCCCTCCTTTTGGCCAATGAATTCAATTTGAAAGAAGGCTGGGGAGGAGGGTTCCATCCTGCAGCCCAGGCTGGGGGAGGGGGGTGGTTCTCCAGGAAAGGGGAAGGTGGTTGGCAGTAGAAAGAGAAAGAGTACAGTGGGCAGGTGTGTAAGGGGGTGTGGTTGTTTAACCTGTTTTCAAGAATAGTTAATCCATTTCCAAATAGGTCTCCCTTGTGTTATCACCTCAAAGCATGTTGTCTCTGATCCTGCAATTCTGGTTCCAACCATCGCTGGCCCTTGTTGGAAAGCACACAGTCTCACGCTCAAACACTTGGAGTTCCTTTAAGTGGGTTTAGACTCTCCTGCCAGCATCATTGATGAGCGTCTTCTTGGGAAGAGTAACAATAATTTACATCTACCTGGCATTTTATGTTATTTACCTCATGTGGGGTAAGGCAGTTTAGTTCAGTGGCTACAAAGCTGGCCTTAGAGCCAGGAGGACCAGAGTTCAAGTCCTACCACCGAGTCATGTACAATCTGTATAGGTAAGTCACAATCTTTCAGGGCTCTAGGCAACCCTCTAAATTATACAGCCCTACATGAATGAAATTATAAATCTAGGTACTCTCTTAAAGCTTATTTTTCCCACCTCCACCCCTTATCAAACAAAAGGCATGGGGTAGAAAGCACAAGTATTGCTATCTTCATTTTACAGGTAAAAAAGAAATTTAAGACAGTTTAATTAAAGCTAATGCCTAGTTTCAGACAGCTATTAACAATCAAGCTTAATTCATAGGGCCATCGGCCCTCATCACCTCAAGCCTGGAGCGCTGAAATGGACTCCCTGACACAAGGCTCTCCCCATTCCAAGTCATCCTCCAGACTCAGCTGTCAAACTGATCTTTGTAGAAGACAGATCTGACCATTTCAGTTCCCTCTTTGTTTGGGTTTTGGTTTTTTGTTTTGTTTTGTTTCTGGAGGGGGAAAGGCAAGGCAATTGGGGTTAAGTGACTTGCCCAAGGTCACAGAGCTAGTAAGCATCAAGTGTCTGAGGCTGGATTTGAACTCAGGTCCTGCTGACTCCAGGGCCTGTGCTCTATTCACTGTGCCACCTCGCCACATACACACACATGAATTTCTATCACTTGACCTTGACTTCTTTAATATGTATCTATATTTTTAAAGCTTCTCATGCCACAGAATTTAGAAACAATGAATATTTGGTACGGCAATATATGTTTAAAAACAAACAGTATTCTTAAGTTGTTATGGTTGAGTGTCATGTCTGGGTTGTTGCCAAGGGTCACACATCTAGTAAGTGTCTGAAGTCACATTTGAACTCAAGCCTTCTTGACTCCAGGCCTGGCATGTTCTTTCTACCATCTATCTGCCTTTGTATCTTGTTGAGTATTCAATAGGTGCTAAATTTTTGCGGCCTGCCGTGGTATGTCCCACAGTTCTATTGCTCCCTTACTAAAAGCCTTATTGATAATGAAGTTCATTGTCTTTAAGGATAATGCTTCTATAATTTCCGGTTATGATGACCTCATCCTAACTTGTCTTCATAAACCTCTCCATTTACATAAATAAATCCATATCACTCAGCCATTTGTTTGGCACTTTTCTTGTCAACATGTTGCTGGCCAAATCCAACCGCCTTTTCGAAGTCTGCATTCTCCTTGACCTCTCTGCAGCCTTGGATCACTCTTTCCTCCTTGATACTCTCTTCTCTCAAGGCTTTCTCTCCTAGCTTTTCTCCTACCTATCTGACCATTACTTTTCAGTCTCCTTTGATGGATCCTCCTCCAGATCACTCTTAACCACAAGCACATCACAGGGCTCTGTCCTGGGCCCTCTTTTCTTCTCTCTCTATGCTACTTCACTTAGTGATCTCATCACCAGCTCCAGTGGATTTAATTACCATCTCTACGCTAATGATTCTCAAATCTGCCTGTCCTGCCTCATCTCTTCCATTGATCTCCAATTTCATATCTCCAAATGCCTTTCAGATATCTCAAACTGGGTGTCCAGTAGACATCTTAAACTCAACATGTCCAAAACGGTACTCGTTGTCTTTCCCCATAAACTCTCTCCTATAACTTCTCTACTACTGTCAAGTGCAATACCATCCTCCCAAACCATTAGAATCACAATCTAAGCATGGTCCTTGACTCCTTACTATCCAGCCCACCCCATATTGAAATTGTTGCAAAGGTCTATTAACTTCACCTTTACAACATCTCTTGAATATTCCCCCTTCTTTCCTCTGACACTACCATCATTCTAGTGCAGGCCTTGATTATTGTAATAGCCTGCTAATGGGTCTGCTTTCCTCCATTAAGCCACCAAAATAGTTTTCCTAAAGCATAGTCTGAACATATTATCCCCTCAACTCACTAAACTCCAGTGACTGTTGCCTCCAAGATGAAGTACAAAATGCTCTGTTTGGCTTTCAGAGCCCTTCATGACTTAGCCCCCTCCTATTTTTCCAGTCTCCCAACCATATACTCTTCAATCCAAGGACACTGGCCTCCTGGCTGTTCTTTGAACAAAACAATTCATCTCCTGTTCTAGGTATCTTCTCTGGCTGTCTCGTTTGTCTGGAATGTTCTACCTCAGCTCCACTTACTGACTTCCCTTTCCTTCCCTGAATAAAATCTCATACAGCAGTGACAATTCCAGTGCCTTCCCCCTGCTAATTATTTCCTATTTATCCTGTATATAACTTGTTTGCTGTCTCTTTCATTAGATTGTAAGCTCCTTGAAGGCAGGGACTGTCTTTTGCCTCTTTTTGTATCCCAAGTGATTAGCGCAGTGCCAGACATATAGTAATAGGCACTTAATAAAAGTTGATTGACTGTGTTCATGCAGATGTTTCTCAAGGAAGACCTTTTGATTCTACTCTTGGGTCTTAGTCATTTCAGATAAACTGTTTTGAGTTATATTCAGCAAATCCAATGCTGTGGATCTCTTGTCAGTCTTTGCTATTGCTTGGTAAAGGGATATCTACAACCTCCAAATGTATTTCTTTGGATTTTCGACCTATATATTATGTACTCTGAGCAAGTCCATCAATCCTTTTCCTCCTTTCTGGAGAGGAGGTTCTAATCTTTCTAAAGCTAGTTTAGGCTGAAAGGGAGCCATATTTCATTGATATTGTACAGGTTTTGGTTTTAAATTATGCAGACCAAGCATATCATTCAAAACTTAAAAAGTTATGTTTTATTTTGTAGTTCCAAAAGTAGATGCTAATACATATGATATATATGATATATGTGATATATAATTACATTATAATGTATAAAACTAAAAATGAGTATTTATTATAATTATTAACATTTCATTTTTCCTCATCTTTTATCATGAGGTTCAAAGAGAAAAACTCCTGTGAAAAGTCATTACTCTGCCATTACCCTTCTAAATGGAATGTTCTATGGACTATTTAGTGGATAAAATTACTTTCTGTAATTAAATAAGTATTGAAATGTAAATGCTTCATTTCTAGCTTATTGGAATATCTTTGGGACAATTCTAATAGCACACAGGACAATAGGGCCTTGTTCCAACGTGATTTTAATTTTTCCTGTCACGTTTTTATATTTTGAAAGTTCCTCATTTTATATTGCTAAGAGATAATGAATAGTTGGTACGATGATGTCTATTAAAAATATTGTTCTTCAACTTTAATAGATCAGATTTTGCCAAAGAAGTTGTGAACCACAGTTCTGTCTGTAATGATGTTCTGTTCCCAGTAAAATTTATTTGTTTAATTCCCAAGGATATCTGGGGATTTGTTTTCTCTTTCCCCTATAGAGACAGCTACATGATACAGCGGGTAGAATACAAGGCCTAGAGTCAGAAAGACCTGAGTTCAAATCTGTATTCAGATACTTACTAGCATTGTAACCCTGGACAAGTCATTTAGCGGCTATCTGCCTTGGTTTCCTCATCTGTAAAATGGAGATAATAGCACCTACCTCACAGGTTTGTGAGGTGGTTGTTGTTCAGTCAGGTCCAACTCTTCATGACTCCATTGGAGGTTTTCTTAGCAAAGATACTGCAGTGGTTCACCATGTTCTTCTCCAGCTCATTTTACAGATGTGGAAACTGAGGCAAACAAGGTGAAATGACTTGCCCAGGGTCTCACAGCTAGTAAGTGTCTGAGGCCAGGTTTGAACTCAGGAAGATGAGTCTTCATGACCCTAGTCTCACTTTTCTATCTAGTGCACCACTAACTGCCCCTGTTGTGAGAATAAAAGGAGGTGATATTTAGAATGTACTTTGCAAATTTTAAATGGCTGTAGTAGTTACTACTATTATTATTATTAATCAGGGATAGCAAGTTTCCATTCTATAAGCCACTTGATCATGTCTTTCTTATATGGTAGGCACTAAATTTTTGTAACCTGCAGCTATATGTGTCACAGTTTCCACCACTTCACTGTCCAGTCCTCATTGATCAAAAAGTCGTTAGTCTAAAAGGCCACATTTGGTCTCAAGGCCACAGGTTCCCCATGTCTGTCCTTGCTCCTTGAGGGCAGCTAACCTTCAGCGAGGTAGGAAGGAAGGTTCAGCAGGGAGGCTGTTTGCCTATGTAATTCTGACTGATAGGAGATTAGACTCAAGGAATTTAGAAAGGCAAGGGGCTTTAGAAGTCATTGAGGTCAACATTTTCATTTTATAGACGAGACTTAGAGAATTTAAATCACTTCCACAAGGCCATAAAAATCTGTAATTTCTGCACCTTGAATTTGAACCCACAGCTGGCTCAAGAGAACACAGGGTAGGTATACAACTGCTTGCCTGATTTCTGTACTTTACCTCCCTATACCGGTACATGTTCTGGGTAGGTGATGCCCAACTCTCACAACACTTGTTTAGAAATAAATAGCTTCTGTTTTTACCTGGAAAAAGAGAGAGAGAGAGAGACAGAGAGAAAGAGAGAGAGAGAGAGAGAGAGAGAATAGGGTAGGTGGGAATGGACTGGCTAGTCTTTATCAAATATTTGCTCCAGTAGCTTAACTCTGGCTAGTCAGCTTACCAGCCCCTCCCCTGCAGAGGTGTGGAATAGCAAGGCATTGTCACAAGCCCTAGGATGACTGCAGGGTCAGTCTCTCACCTACCCAGGAAGTCACCCACATCTATCTGGCAGGACTATGTGATGATTCCTAAGGTCCCTCCCTGTCCCAGGATGCTTCTTTTCTATCTAGGATCTGATGGGAGATTTGATTGGTGTTGGGGTAGCTTTCAGCATTAGTCCAAGCCCTGGACTCCTCTCTCCCTGCCACAGAGCATGTGGGAGGAGGGAAGCTTTATCTAGTTAGGATGTCTTCCCCATCAAGGCAAGCTCTATTATGTCTAAGGCCGAAGGCCGAAAATTTAGTCAGTTTTATCACTTTCAATGATTCAACTGTTTTAATGAATAGAAGGGCCTTGGGGCCAGTGACATCACAGATAAGGGAGTATGGAAAGCAGCAGCCGCAGATGGGTGACCTTGTACCACTTATTACTCCTTTCCTGGTTTGTTTGTTCCTCCCTTCCAAAGCTCTCTTTGAATTTTCCCCCTGAGTTCTAGGCTTTAATAGTAGGAGATGGAAAGAGTAATTACTTGCATAATTAGCACAGCCAAACCTTGGGAAAATGCTGCTCTGAGACAATCCACACCCATTGAAGTACAATGGGAACTGAGCCTGGCCTTCAGAATGGGACATCACAGCAAGGGGAGGCTCCACATTGCCCATTTATGGAGATACTACCCTGGCTGGTACCTAGAGGGGCCTGGAGATAAGCCTGGCTGTGAAGCAAGGCCGGCCTATGCTGGGGTGGTACAGGAAGGGAGGGAGGGAGGCCCCCCACTGATTCTCACCCTTGCTAATGAATCCTACCCTTGGTCTGTTTTCCTGGTAGTAAAATCAAGCAAGTGACTTCAGGGTCCCAGGTGCAGAGAGGGGACTATTGGTGAGAAAAGGAATATAGGTAAGGGGGAAACTTTTTAGGCTTCTCGCTGGTACAAAGGAAAACATCTATGCTACTCTCTGGGGAAGACACGTTGCCTTGGTGTTTCTAATCAGTTGTGTCCCTTACATACGTCCTGTGTTTTTGCTGTTGTTGAATTGTTTGTTTCACATTTAGGGCATCCAGTCCTTAGCCCACTGAAAACATTTTCTATACTCTCTAGTATATCATATTTTAAAAAAACATGAACCAACTTCACTGAATTTTTTACGTGAAGACAGTTAAGTCTTAATGTTAAATACAAAAGAGCACTAAATTATGGTTTTGGTTGTTGGTTTGGTTTTGGTTTGGTTTGTTGTTTTTTGAGGGGTTGGGTTTTTGGGTTTTTTGGTCTAGAACTATAATTTCATCTGTATGGAATTCATGGTGTGGAACCTTCCTCCACAGACATAGAATAGCATCCCATCTATAGCTGATAGTCCTAAATAACTGCTTGGAGTGCTAAGCAAAGGAGAGAGAGAGAGAAATGATATTAGATAGTAGATAAATAGATGGTAGTCATGGCATCCCCTTCCTGATGTCATGATGCTCTATGAGAACAAAGGACAACAACAAGAGAGTAGATAAACAGATAGATGAAAGAGAAAGAGAAAGAGCATTTATTAGGTGCTTACCATGTGCCAGGCACCATGCTAAAGAACTTTAAAATGGCCAAACAAGCAACATGTATCAGAGGAAAGATTTGAACCTAAATCTTCCTGACTCCAAAATTAGCCCTCTATCCTCTGTGCCATGCTGCCTTTCTAAAACCAGTGAGTTGAGGGGCTTCTGGCCAAAAGGGCTGACTGAAGGAGGCAGATTATTTATTTCCCACAAACCTGCTGCAGAGGAAAGAAAATAACCCTGGGGGCAGCTAGGCGATGCCGTGGATAGAGCATTGGCTCTGGAGTCAGGAGGACCTGAGTTCAAATTCAACCTCAGACACTTAACACTTACCTTGGGCAAATCGCTTAACCCCAATTGCCCCTCCAAAAAGAAAAAAAAAATTTTAAACCCCTAAAGTTGTACCAGATTGCATAATGATAAAGAACTCTAATGAGAAACTAGAAAAAGTGATTTCTTCTGTCCTTGAACTGCACAAAAAGTCAGTAAAAAACCCAAAGAGGATAGGAAAGGGAGCCATCAGCAAAGCCAGTGCCAGCACAAACCAGCAAGCCAGTTATTTTCTAGAATCCTCCAAAATGGGTCAGACATGTAATATATAAAGTTCAGTATCTGGAGGTAGTAAGAGTGGAGGGAGTTCCAAGAAAGCCCTAGGAGGTCAAGATGTGGATCTTGGCAGTTCTGGGGAGCAGTGGCAGTAGTCTGGGGCGGGGGGGGGGGGTGGGTAGAACTCAGACAGGGACTGTCCAGTACTGGAGAGATGAGTAAACCCAAAAAAACAGAAACAAGTATAAAAAATTATTGTAGAACTTAAAGATGCTCACTAATCTGGTCTAGAGGGAAAGGTTAACTCTTTAACATTTACAAATAGAGACTCAAAGAAAAAAAATGGATTTTCCACAAGTATTAATCTTAATGTAAATTTGGATTAATTTGAATTAATTTAATGTAATATAAATTAAGATCAATTCAATGCAATTAATTAATTTAATGTAAATTAATTTAAATTAAATGTAATTTACATCTTAAGGTAAATTAAGACCTGAAAGAAATGAAGCAAGAAACAAAAATTGTTTTTAAAATCTCTAGAAGAATTGGAAAGAGCCTAAATAGTGTAGACAAGAAAGTTACCCAAGTAACGAACTTCCTGAAAACTAGAACAGACCAGACAGAAACTCTATGAGACAGCAAGAAATATTAAAGCAATAGAGGCCCAGCACATCTCTAGATCACCTGAGGTACCATCTCTCCACACAGAAGACACCAAGGAGCTGTTTTTGAAAGAATCGTGATGTTGTGTAAAGGCGATGTGTTGGAGATGCTGTAGAACATGTTTGGACATTCTGTAACTGGTTCTGCTAAGTTAATCATGTAGTGAAGAGGAAGCTCTTTGACTGGCTTTAGAGTCCTTCAAAAAGGTCTGTCGACTTCCTTCTTATCTTCCTTGCCTAGGCCATCTCCAGTTGTCTTGATCTGTATCTTGCTACTGGACCCAGATGGTTCTGTTCAGCATTAGCATCTCTGGGCTGAGAGTTCCTGAAGATGCTGCTGCTATCACAGTCACCTCCAAGGCCCACCACTGGTGTTCCTGCCATGCTCCAGACCTGTGTCCATCCCAGTGTTACAGACCTTTCTTGAGGATCTCCTAAATTGTCTTAGGCTCGAAAAATGTTGTTGGCTCTGCTGCTTCACAATTTAATTTTAGGTACTGTTTTAAGGTTGTTTGTAAGGGGATATTGGGAGAGTTCAGCTGCGTCCCAACCTGTACACCACCATCTTTTTCTTTTTTGTCAACTCATTTTCTTTTTTTTTTTGCAGGGGGAAGTCAACTCATTTTCAAAGAAGAATTGAGATCATGTCAAAGTACCATATATATAATATTGGGCAGGATGGGGGGGAACCACATGAGGACTCAAGAATCAGAAATTGTCTCTAATGGTCTGAAGAGAAGTGTTCTTGAAGTAAGCTACAGATTAGTGAGATTACTTTTCTTAAGTTCTAGTTGATTATTGAAGGTGTTCAGGGTAAAAACTGTGTGAGTTCTATGGAATGGACCTTACCAAAGAGAAAATGTGCTCTTTGGACAAAAAATGACAGACCATTATTGAAGCCCATGTTGGTGTTAAAACTACTTCCTCATCGAGGAATTCCTTATGAAACCACAAATCCACTCCTGTCTCTATCCCTATCCTTCTCTAATCTGAATATGAGTTCTTTGAGAGCAGAGACTTCTCTCTTTTTATATTTGTATCCCCATTTCTTAGTATAGTGCTTGAAGCATAACAAGTTATTAACAAATTATTTTAATACATTTATTCTGTCCAGCTCTGGACCTAGCTCACTGCCCTCTGCACGTCCTACATATATGTACTGGCATGCTAATTTATTATTGAGTAGCTGCCTAATCACATACCACTACCTGGACAATATTTCAAGAACTCATGTCAGAATTCTTTCCACCAATTCAGATGGCAATTAGTCTATAACTTGGCATCTTGGAGAGTTGCCTGAGACTCAAAGATGTCAGATGACTTCAATCAATCAACCAAAAAGCATTTATTAAGTACTATGTGCCAGGCACTATGCTGGGCAATGGGGAATACTGTGCCTTATCTCCAGAGATTACATCCTACAGGGGAAAATGACATGTACATATATAAGCAAATACAAAATAAATAAATGCAAAATACATGAAGGATAGATACAAAGCAATTTGGTTGGGGAGGGGAGGAGAGATCACGAACAGTAAGGTCCAGGAAAGGCCTCCATCATGTAGAAGGTGATGTTTGAACTGAGCTTTCTTTTTTTTGGAGGGGGGAAAGGCAGGGCAGTTGGGGTTAAGTGACTTGCCCAAGGTCACACGGCTAATAAATGTTAAGTGTCTGAGGCCGGATTTGAACTCAGGTCCTCCTGACTCCAGGGCTGGGGCTCTATTCACTGTGCCACCTAGCTACTCCTTGAACTGAGCTTTAAAGAAAACTGGGTATTCTAAGAGATATAGATGAGGGGAAAGTTGCATTCCAGATATGGTGTAGAGCCTATGCAAAGACAGAGAGATGGTAGATGGGAAACTATATAAGCAATAGCAGGAAGACAAGCCAATTTGGGTAGATTATAGATTATATGAAGAATAGTAATATAATAAGGCTGGAAAAGAAGATTTTTGTCAGACCATAAAGGCTTTAAACACCAAACAGAGGATTTTGTATTTGAACCTAGAGAAAATAGAGAGACATTAGAGTTTTTTGAGTAGGGGAGTGACATCATCAGATTTATGCTTTAGGAAAATCACTTTAGCAGCTATGTGGAAATAGTTTAGAGAGGGGAGGGCCAATTGTGAGTCCATTACAATAGTCTAGAGGAAAAAGGATGAAAGTATGAACTAGAGTAGTGACCATGTGAGCAGAGAGAAGGAGAAGGATGAAACAGATATTGTGAAAGCAGGAAAAAAAATAATTTTGGCAGCTGATTGGATAAGTGGGATGAGGAGAGTAAGGAACAGAAGATGACTCCAAGGTTGGGGACCTGGGTTACTCGAAGGATGGTGGTTCCCTTAACAGAATCAGGGAAGTTGAATAGAAGTGTCAGTTTGAGGAGAAAGGAAGCATATTCTGTTTTGGACATGCTGAGTTTAAGGTGTCTATGATTCATCCAGTTGGAAATGTGTGATTGGTAACCGGTGATGCCACACTAAAGCTCAGGAGACAGACTAGACCTGGATATATAGATCTGGGAGGGGAGGAGAGATCACAGTGTAGAGACAATAACCAAACTGATGGGACCTGATGAGGTCATCAAGAGTAGCTGTTCTCAAATGGTGATCTACAAACTTCTGGGGGACTCCAAGGTTCTTTCAGAGATTCTGTGTGGTCAAAATATTTTCATAACAATACCAAGATGATATTTGCCTATGAAAATTCTCCTCCCTCTTCCAACTACATACCTGTGTGAGGCTAGATTTTCATCATGTTCTTTAACTAGAACAATATATTACAACAAATTGAATGCAGTAGACAATATGAGAATCCAACTATATTCCAATAAGCCAGACACTAAAATGATTTGAAAAAGTGTGTAAAAACAATGCCACTCTTTTAACTAATTTATTTTGGAAATTTTATTTTTCATAAAAAAATATATCACTTATGTTAGTATGCAATGTCTTTGTTATTTTTAATGAATCAACAAATAAGTATCTAAAATTTTTATCACTTCTAATTTTTAATGCAGTAAATATCAATGCTTCAGATAGGTTGTACAGTAGAGAGAGCACCAGCCCTGGAGTCAGGAGGACCTGAGTTCAAATCTGACCTCAGACAATCACTAGCTGCGTGACTCTGAGCAAGTCACTTTATCCTGTTTGCCTCAGTTTCCTTATCTATATAATGAGCTGGAGAAAGAAATTACAAACCACTCCATTATCTTTGCCAAGAAAACTCCAAATGGAGTCACAAAAGACAGGATTCTCAACAACTCAACAACAGCAGCAAATAGACATAGCCCACATTTTTAAAAGCCATTTGGGGTCCTTGACAATTCTTAAGAGTGTAAAGTGGTCTGAGACCAAAGAGTTTGAGAACCATTGATATAGAAAAAGGAGAAAAGACAGCTCAGGGCAGAACCTTAGTGGGTATGCCCAGAGTTAGGGAGTGGGATGTAGTAATAATCCAGCAAAGGGGATTGAGCAGGAGCAGCCCGACAAGTAGAGAGAACAGCATCATAGGATCACAGAAAGGAGAGAGTATCTAGGTGTCAAATCTGCAGAGAGATCTTTTAAAAAAAGATAAAGATTGAGAAAAATCCACCAGACAATTCAGAGATCATTAGGAACTGAAGAGAGTACCTGAATAAGATGACTAATAAGGTTGGAGGCCACACTGAAAAGGGTTTAGAAATGAGCAAAAGGAATGAGAATAGAGGCAATGAGAGTAAATGGTGTTTTCTAGGAATTTGGCTTTGAAAGGTAAGAGAGATATAAGACTTGTCCGTGGTCATATAATTCTTTTCGTAGGCAAGATTTGAAAACCAACATTTCCTGACTCCAAGTTCAAAATACTGTGCACTATGCCATGTTGCCTTTTAGCCTGGACAACATGCACTATTTATCCATTTGTTTTTCCCTATTCAATGACTCTTGATTATAGACAAAAACTGAAACAAAACAAGGAAATGTGTCCTCACCAAAATATCTGCAATTGTCATGGAGGTGAGGGTCCAAATGAAAGAAGGATTCCTTATAAATTGGATCATAAGACTCAGGACTGAAAGGAATCTTTGAGATCAAGATTCCGTATATTAGTGATGAGAAACTGAGACCTAGAAAAGTTAAAATACTTGTCCAAGATCATGTGTGTACTCAGTGAACAGGAATTTGAATGAATCCACTTCCAGGACTTTTCCCATTATACCACATCTTCCTTATGGATTCAGATTTTCCTAAACTAGCTATAATATGATCAATTTAATTTTATCCTTTAATTTTAAACCTGTTTTCTTCTTTTGACATAAGATATATTTCCTATAGGCAACATATTAAGTTGTTTCTTTCATCCATTCTGTAAATGTTTTCCTTTTTATAGGGAAATATAATCAATTTACATTCAATGATATAATTACTAAATTTAATTTCTCTTCTAACATTGTTAAAATATTCATTTTTTTCTTGAAAATGATACAATCTCATTTTGTTCATTTGAATCCTTTATACAACTAACAAAGAATATTAATCAAAATTCTTGCATTTTATATCCTTGGCTATATAAATTTTATTAAAGTACCTTTAATTGATTTTTAAATGAAAGTTTAAACTGCTGGGTTTCAGCCTTTAGTTGTCTTTTTAATAGTTTAAGAGAAGCAGACAAAAACTTGAAAACAGAAGAAACCACCACCATTAGAGTAGAACAAAGAAACGTATCATGTTGTCTGGACTTTGTGTTCTCCATAATGTCAAGTTAGTACAATGTTAAGAACTCTATCTCTTCCCATCCTCACAAGCCTCTTCTTCACTGAAGCGAGAAGAAAACCCTGAAAACTCAGTGAATACAATTTATATCACATGGAACTTTGTCAAATCAGTCTCTTCTTGTATCACTTTTATCACTTTTCTGCTCTTTCTATTGCTTCATTTTAATCATCTTCCCTTATCATTGCCAAGATTAATAACACTATCTGTGCACCTGATCTCATCAGCTATGGCCTCCTCAAGGACCTTGTTCCTTCTATCATATCTTCTCTCTTGTACATTTGATCAGCAAGCCTTTATATCATATTAATTGAATGAGTAGGCACCCTCAGTCTCTCCTCTTCTATTGCCTTCCAAACATGCCTGAAACCCCAATTCTTTAAAAAAAAAAAGCTTTCCTTTCACTCTCCTACTCTGTGATGTTATGTTTCTATCTCTCTTCTCCCCTTCACATCTAAACTTCTTGGAAAAGTTATCTATCCCAGATGCCTCCACTTCCTTGCAATCTGGCTTCAGAAATGATGAGGTCCTCCAGATACGGCTTCCTATTGATAGTGTGTGGATTGCATTAAGCCTCAGAGCATTCGTTACAGGACCTCCTCAGTGCAATGCATGATTACTTTAAATAGATGGACCTAAGAATCTATACAGAAAAAAAAAAACCAGTGACCTGAACATAATATCACTTTTTCTCAGTAACTCCTTGTCAGTATCAATTGCATTGCAATGTAGTCATCTTCAGGGGCTAATGAAGTATACGTTTTACCACCACACCAAATAGCCCTGATTCACTATATTGTTGCTGTTTTTTTATTCTTTTTTTTCCCAGAATTTATTTTTAGTCTTCAACATTCACTTCCACAAGAGCTTGACCTCCAAACTTTCTTGCCATCTCTCCCCTAACTTCCAACCCAAGATGGCAAGCATACTGATTACCCTCTCCCCCAGTCTGCCCTCTCCTATATTGGTTTTTTTTTAATTTTTGTTACTCCTTTTTATAGGTTTGGTTTTTTTTAATCTCCCTCAAAGTCTGTCAGAAATAATTTCTTGACGCTGTAATGTGTGTGTCCCCCTTTCTAGTTTTCTGCTTTTAATTCTCTGGGCTTTCTCTGCCATTTTCCCATAGCCTAGTACCTTCATTTCTTTCCTCTTCTCCCCCAAATTCCAGCTTTTCCGTTCTCTTTTGTGTGTTATCTTTCTCAATTAGAATGCAAGCTCCTTTAAGGCAGGGACTGTGTTTCTTTATGCTTGTATCTGCTTAAATTTAGCTCAGTGTCTGGAACACGCTAAGGGTTTAATATATGGTTATTGGCATGATGATTTCTAATCTGATGTAGGCTAGGAAACCACATCACCAAGCTTGTTAAAATTTTATCTAAAATAAAAATAAATAAGCTTCAAGTAAGGACAAAGGTGGAGGGAATGTCTCACTAGAGAAAATTATATGAACTTTGATCTGCAGACAGTTTTACATAAATTAGTCATTCAACCAGCAAGCATTTATTAAGCACTTACCATATACAGGCATCTAGGTGGCTCACTAGATAGAGTGCCAGGCCTAGAGTCAGGAAGACTCATCTTAATGAGTTCAAATTTGGCCTCAAATATTTACTAGCTATGCTGCCCTGGGCAAGTCACTTAACCCTTTTTGCCTCAGTTTCCTTATGTGTAAAATGAACTGGAGAAGGAATGGCAAACATTCTACTATCTCTGACAAAAAAAAAACCCAAATGGGGTCACAAAGAGTTGGACACAATTGATAAATGATTCAACAACAACAAGATATGCCCAGCAATGTGCTAAGCTTTAGGGATACAAAGAAAAGGGGCTAGAGCAGCATGTCCTTAAGGAGCTTATAGTCTAATGGAGGAATCAACATACACATAAATTGGTGCGTACAAGCTACATACAAAGTAAATCGAAGGTTGACTTAGGAGAAAGAACAGTATTGGAGAGATTTTTTTCTTTTTCATTTACTGCCTATATTAGGGGAGCTGTCTCAGAAAATTACAGTTTTCAGAGAGGATTTTTATTAAAGTTAGCTATAAAGGGAAAAGCAAGTGCTCTTGATAGGACACCAGATGACCTGGGGTAAAATTCCAACTCTGCCACTAATTAACTAATGCTAGCTTACGTTTAAATAGCTCTCTAAAGTTTTGATAATGGTATTTCAATATGATTGATTTTCTTTGTAACCCAATGTATATTATTTTATGCATTTGAAAATTCTATTTTGAGGCTTCATCATATAGCCAAAGGGATCCATGACATAAAAAAAGGTTAAGAACTCCTGAACTAGATATTCTCTAAGGTACTTTCCCACTTTTTTAAAGTGCTTTTTAACAAATAGGATTTTGAGGGGAAGCTAGGTGGTGCCCTGGAGTCAGGAGGACCTGAGTTCAAATCCATTCAGACACTTAACACTTACTAGCTGTGTGACCTTGGGCAAGTCACTTAACCTCCATTGCCCTGCCTTCCCCACTCCAAAAAAAAGACCAAAAAAAAAATAGTAATTTTTCCAATTTATATGTGAAGTCAATTTTTAATATTCATTTTTACAAGACTTTTGAGTTCCAAATTTTTCTACCTCCCGTCCCTCTCCTCTTCCTAAAATGGTAAGCAATTTGATGTAGGTTATATATGTGCAATCATGTAAAACATATTTCCATGTTAGTCGTGTTGTAAAGGAAGAAGCAGGACAAAAGGAAAAAAATATGAAAAGATAAAGAAAGTGAAAATAGTATGCTTTGATCTGCATTCAGACTCCACCAGTTCTTTCTCTAGATATGGATAGCATTTTCTATCATGAGTCCTTTGGAATTGTCTTGGATCATTGTATTGCTGAGAAGAGCTAAATCATTCGTAGATGGTCATCGTACATGTTGCTGTTACTATGTACAATGTTCTCCTGGTTCTGCTCATTTCACTTTGACTTTCCCACTCCTGTTTTTTGTTAGTTTTGTTGTTGTTGTTTGTTTTGTTTTGTTTTGTTTTGGAAATTAGGGTCAAGTGACTTGCCCAAGGTCACACAGCTAGTAAGTGTCAAGTGTCTGTAGTCAAATTTGAACTCAATTCCTCCTGACTCCAGGGCCAGTGCTGTATTCACTGCACCACCTAGCTGCCCCTGACTTTCCCACTCTTAATACTCTGATCCTTTATCATACTTTACCTCCAAATACTTTAATTGTTTTTGTTTGTTTGTTGCTTTTTTTTTAGAGTCATATTTTGTGGGTATTTTGAAGTGGCTATGTGGGAGCTGCGATACTTTGCTGCTCCTACGCCACCATCTTGGCTCTGCCCCCCTGTTGCTTTTTTTTTTTTTATAAATAGTAGCTCATTTATTCTCAAAACATCTCTGAGGCAAGGAAGTAGCACAGTAGGCACTGGACTCTGAATGAGGAAGAGTATTGAATCCTCCCTCAGACAAATTACTTAGCTGTGAGACCCAGGGTAAGTCATTTAACTTCTGTCTGTCTCCGTTTCCTCTTCTGTAAAATGGGAGTCATAATAGCACCTATTTCCCAAGGTTATGAGGATAAAAGAAAATGTTTGTAAAGCATTTTTCAAACCTTAAAAGCACTTTGTAAATGCTAACTGCTATTATTATTATTATTTTAGATAGCCAGTCTCCATTCTATTAGTCACCTGATTGTGTCTTTCTTGATATACAGTAGGTGCTAACTTTTTGTAACCTGCCCAGATAATTTCCCCCATTTTATGGCTCAGTCTTCATTGACCATTAAGTCCTAGCTCCTTGGTAGTAAATTTCAGTGGGGTAGGAAAGGCCAGTAGAGCAGGGTGGCTGTTTGCCAGTATAATTATTGTTTATCCAGTAGTTTTAAGACTGTTTAGGGATATACTTAGATGGGCTTATGTTGTACTTCAAACACGTATTGGTTGTATGATCCTTGACAAGTCATTTAATCTTTTTATGCCTTGGTTTACCCAGTGTAATATAAGGATAATAATCACACCTATGACACAAGGGTATTGTGAGGATCAAGTGTGATAACAGATGCAAAGTACTTGGCAAATGTTAAGGCACTATATAAATGCTATCATTATTATTATTATCATTGTATAAGTAGCAACAAGTATTATTATTCCTGTTTTGCAAAGAAAAAATAGAATAAGAGCCAAAGAGTCACTTATCTGGCTTTGCAAAAAAAGAAAAAAAAAAGGATTTGGGATGAATGGTCAAAGGTTATCAATAGTCAATTTTTTTAAATTTTATTTTAGTTTGCATCATTCATTTCCACAAGATTTTGAGTTACATGTTTTCTCCCCATCTTTCCCCTACCCACCACCCCAAAACAGCTGTCCCAGTGTATCCCCCCTCTCCCAATCTATTCTCTCCTATGTCTTCCCCCCTCACCCCTCTGACTTTTTGGTAGGGCAGGATGGACCTCCCAATCACAGTGCCTGTGTATCTCAAGTTCCAGTTGGATGTAGTTAATAATAATAATAATAATAATTGTATAGACAGACAGACAGATAGATAGATAGATAGATAGATATAACATTTGAATATGGAACTTTAGATTCTAGATTCTTTCTCTTTCTCCCTCATCACCCATTCCCACTGGAAGGA
>CM053580.1:403102169-403140364 GCA_028627135.1 Pseudochirops cupreus
CATCGGCTTTTTGGGCCTCTTTTGTCATTTGAGTTAATCTATTTTTTAAGGTGTTATTTTCTTCAGTCAGGTTGTTGACTATCTTTTCATGATTTTCTTGCATCATTCTTATTTCTCTTCCCAATTTTTCCTCTATTTCTCTCATTTGGTTTTCAAAATCCTTCTTAAGCTGATCTATGACTTTTAGGCAGTCTTCATGTTCCTTGGAAGCTTTTGGTGGAGGAGTTCTGACTGTGTTGTCTTCCTCCCATTCCCTGCTTTGATCCTTCTTGTCCCCAAAGAAGGAATCTAGAGTTTGGTTGCTGTTCTTACTTTGCTTCCTTTGCCTGCTCATGATGGCCAGTCAACGATATTTTAGCTCTGTGGAACTCTGCTTCCGGAGGGGAAAGCTCTGTTCCAAATTGCTGGAGTTTTCCCAGCTGCCAGAGCTATTAGGGGGCTGTCATTTTTTTGCAGCCCCCACCAGCTTTGGCTCACTGAAAACGCACCCCAGGACCACCACCCAAGACCACGATCCGGATCTAGGCCGCTCAATGCAAGAGCACTTGGCCTCTGAACGATCGCTTGGTCCCCCTGCAGTCTGCAGGCCAGGAGCTCTGAAGCAGCTATGTGGAGGCAGCTGTAGGGCCTCCACTGCTCCCGCTTCCTTGCCCTGGAGGCAGTTTGGCCGGACCTGCTTTTCTCCCCCAATTTTAGCCAAGTTCTACTGACCTTTCACTTAGTCCTTGTTTCTTATGGCTTGATAATTCTGGAAACTGCTACAGTTGCTGCTAATCCACTCTTCTGAAGCTCCAGCTGCGGCTTGTCCTGGCTGCCCCCGGGGCCACACCACAGTTTCAGGCTGGGCTGGTTTCGGTTCCCAGTGCTAAGATGATTTCTTCCTGCCGAGCTGCCTTCAGCAAGAGGTATATTTGTGTGAGTTTTAGAGCCCTAAAATTTGTTTAGAGTCATATTTTATGGGTATTTGAGGTGGCTATGTGGGAGCTGCAGTACCTTGCTGCTCCTACGCTGCCATCTTGGCTCTGCCCCATGTCCTTCATTTTCTAAGAGGACCAATGACATCATGGGTGGGATCCTGACTTGTGCGTGATTTGCAAAATATTTCCTATACATCATCTCATTTGATCCTCAAGAGAGAGGTGCTATTATCTCTGTCTTTACAGGTGAGGAAACTGAGACTAAGAGGCTAAGCAACTCACCCAGGGTCACACAGTTAAGTAAGGGTCCAAATGGGATTTGAATTCAGGTCTTCCTGATTCCAAATCTAGTACTATCCACTACACTACTTTAGTTGCTTTTTATTATGTGCCAGACATCATGCTAAGAGCTTGGAATAAGAAGGAAGGCAAAATCAGCCTGTCCTCATGGAAATTCTATTCAAATAGTGAGACAAGAAGAATCAGAGATAAAACTGCAAAAGATCATAAACATTTCCATGTTAGTTCAAACTAGTGGCTTATCCAGTCTTATATTCTCACTTACCCTGAAGAGACCACAGGATTTAGAGTTGGAAAGGATTTTAGAGGTATAATTCAAACTCTTCATTTTACAGATGAGGAAGCTGAGGTCCAGAGACAGGAAGTTATGCAGGAAGTAGTGGCAGTAGTGCTGTTTTGAACAAGGGTGCTCAGACTTGGAGTCTAGTGTTCTTTTTTTTTTCTTTTATTTTCTTTTTGGAGGGGGGAAGGCAAGACAATTGGGGTTAAGTGATTTGCCCAAGGTCAAACAGCTAGTAAGTGTTTAGCATCTGAGGCTGGATTTAAATTCAGATCCTCCTGAATACAGGGCCAGTGCTCTATTCCCTGCATCACCCAGCCACCCCTCTAGTATTCTTTTCACAGCCAAAATATGACTGCCCCCCTTGACAACTTTACCCAAGCAGGACAGACCCTAAAACTTCCCAACTTTACCTAGTCATTAGTCTCATCAGCCAAGAATTTCATAAAATCTTTATTTTTCCATCTATTTGTATTATCATTTCATAGTAATACATTTCTGAAATTTATATTAATGAAAGTCACTCACATTCTTTTTTTGCTTTTTGGGGGGGGCAGGGCAATTGGGGTTAAGTGACTTGCCCAAGGTCACATGGCTAGTAAGTGTTAAGTGTTTGAGGCTGGATTTGAACTCGGGTCCTCCTGACTCCAGGGCTGGTGCTCTGTTCACTGCTCCACCTAGCTGCCCCAAGTCACTCACATTCTTAGAGCCTTAAATAACTTATCAGCAAAATAAGAGAATGGAACAAGTTTTCTAAGCTCTTTCCAACTTTGGAATTCTATTATTCTTAAGGTGATATAGAGTTTACTTTATCATTATTTCATACATGTAGATATCTAATTAAAACTACTTCTTATCTAGGTTTTTATCCAAAAAATTTCATGCAGTTTGAATGACTTCAAAAAGTTATGAGAGAAGAAAGGAAGGAAACAAGAGAGGGAAGGAAGAAGAGAGAAAAGAAAGAAGGAAAGAAGGAAAGAAAGAAGGAAGGAAAGAAGGAAGGAAGGAAGGAAGGAAGGAAGGAAGGAAGGAAGGAAGGAAGGAAAGGAAAGGAAAGAGGATAAAAAGAAAAAAGCTTCCATCTATAAGGTTGTGTTACTCAGTTCATTGTTTCAAGCTTTCTTTCTTCTCTCCCAGATTGCCATATGGTGGCACCATGGTGAAGTGGGAAAAGCCTTCAATCTGCAAAAAGAGAACCCTGCTTGGGTTAGTTAACCCCATTCATCTATAAAATGAGAGTTGAACTTGATGACCCCTCAGTTACCTCCAGTTCCAAATCTATGATTCCTTTATGGTAACTACTTTATGGTAACTTATGGTAACTATTACTATGGTCAAAGCAGTACCCACTCCAGGTAGGGGAGGTTAGTTTTGTAACATTCACTAAACTCAATACCACACAGACAGCATTCTAGCTTTGCCTCAAAAAGACAATGAAACTGGTCCAAAAGACTGAGGCTTGAAGCATTGATGCAGCTTCCTTGTCACAAGGGTTCAGGGCTCCTCCCTCTTGACAGAAATCCAACTGTCATTAGATTCAGTGCACCTTCTGACCAAGCACCCTGAAGACAAATGGAGCTGTGCCCAACTGAATCAAAGCTGCATCTTTGCTGACCATTCTTTCCATGCTGTTGTTACATAACCTTTCTTTTTGATAAGTGTTGGGTGGTCTAGAAGTGTTGACCTGAGTCAGGCCCAGCCCAGAACTATCCTTTCCTAGATATGCTGTTCCTTTGTACAGTCAACAGTTATTGCTTTAATTCTCTCCTGAAGCAATTTTGACTGCCATTTGTACACGGGAACCTCCTAGATCTACCTTTCTAGAGCAAGTTCTACTATTTATTGATCTAAATGTCACAGTACTTTGTGATATTTGTACTGTGTGAGAAAGACATATTTCTTCAAAAATCACAAAGAAACTTTCATAACTTACATTTATTTAGTACATTAAAATTGCTAAATTACTTTCATTGTGATGGTTGAACTCCTTCTTGTCTTCACTTTTTCTTCACCCAAACCTCTATCCTGTCCAATCACCCTTTAAGGCCATTGATAACCTTGGAGCTTTCAGTCCAAGTCCAAGATTTTAATTATAACCACTCCCTTTCCTTTCTATCTTCCCACATCAAGCTTCCATAATTCTCTTGAATTTTAAGGACCTCCATCAGATCATACCTGTCCTTTGTCCTGTCCCTAGTCTACTCATTTGCTGTCCAGTCTCTCTGCTTCTTTGATCTCCCCTTCCATATTTGCCTCTGTCTTTTTCTCTCTATTACTTATAATGTGTTTAATCACCTTCCTCCCTTGAGTTTCTAAACTCCAAACAGCCCTAATTGATTAACTGATCAATCACATTGTTTGGTAGTCTAGACCCTATGGCTTCACTACCAGTAGTTCACTATATCCCTGGGGTTCCACAGAAACCGGGCCTAGTCATTCAGGGATCCCATACAGCAAAGAAATTCTAAAATTACATGCTCCAAGTCAACTTTTCAGCTTCCATTTTAGCCCATTGCTTCCAGAAATGTTTCCTCCATGGTTTGGCCTAGCGAGAATAAGGGCAGACAGGAACCCCCAAGCATTACAGAGTATGCTTGGATTATACCTATCCAACATCCTGTGAAAGAAGAAAAGAGAAGGCTTAGGTTATGAGCTATGACAAAGTACTTTATATCATCATGACAATGAATTTTCCAGAGCATAAAAATCTGACACAGGATCTGGAAAAATTAAAACTAACAAAAATAGTCTTGTTGAAAAAATATCTTTTTCTTAAAAAACCAGGTCTACTCTGAATTCTTGGATGTTGGGCAAGAATAGGTAGGAGAAACACCCATGATCTAGTCTCAGAGTCTGTGTGGCAAAAAAACTTCCCAGTTACTAGGAGTCAAGACACCCAAGTGAATGACTTAGTGAGCAAGTCTCAGGATCTAAGCCACGGCTTCTTGATCTCTGGCAAGTAGATGACCATGGATCCCAAGACATAAACATGACTGATGTGACTAGTTTCCTCTCATTTTCTGGCATCCAACAACATCTATTAAACAGTTATTTAACTTGTTTATTCATTCATTTGTTAATTTATTGATAGAGATAGGGATAGGGATGGATGTGTGGTTTCATTGGTATTGGGAACTCCTGAAGGAGGAAACTCCCTCTACCAATGCAGTTTGGAACCTTCTCTGCACCTTATAGTCTTAGAAAGTTACCTAGATTTGGAACTATACCCAAAGAGCTGTTAAGTTTTTCCTACCCTTTGATCCAACAATACCACTACTAGGTCTGTATCTCAAAGAGATCATAGCAAAGGGGGAAAGACCCACATGTACAAAAATATTTGCCGCAGCTCTTTTTGTGGTGGCAAAGAATTAGAAATTGAGGGGATGCCCATCAATTGGAGAGTGACTAAACAAGTTGTGGTATAGTTGGTTGATTGGTTGTTGTCCTTTTTCTCAAAGAGGCCCAAAATGGCATTACTGTGCTAGAGTCAAGTTTCAATGTGTCTGACTGTGGCTGATCAGACCAATACAAGCTTAGAATGCTCTACCACAGGTCAGGCACAAATAATCTGTGTGAACATTTGCGGTGGAGACTCTAAACTTGTGCTTCCTGAATTTCCTTGAGCTGTTTCAATTCTGCTTTGCTCATAGAGCACAGCACCTTCTCTGATATGGGCACACCATGGTAAGTGGTCATGTGCCAGTGTCTCTCATGTCCCACAATCAATTCCAAAGTTCTTCAGAGAGACCTTGAAGTCACCCTTGTATTGCTTCTTCTGGCCAGCATGTGAACACTTGCCCTGTGTGAATTCTCCATAAAATAGTCTTTTTGCTAAGCTTACATTTTGCATTCTAACCATGTGGTCAACCCATTGGAGTTGTGCTCTCTGAAGCAGAGTTTGAATGCTTGGCAGTTTAGTTCAAGAGAGAACCTCATTGTCTGATATCCTGCCAGGTGGTCTTCAGAATCTTCCTAGGACAATTCAAATGGAAGCAATTCAGTTTCCTGGTATGACACAGGTATATGGCCTATTCACTTGAATGGGGGTTACCTCACTCTAAGTGAGTACAAGAAAAGGCCTTACCCTAAAAGAACCAGGATCTCCCTGGGTCATCTCCAGTCATCCTGATGAATATCTGGTCACTGAATCCAGATGGCTCTGGAGGAGAAAGTGAGGCTGGTGACCTTGCACAGTCTCTCACTCACATCAAAGTCAATTGTAAGTCATGTCATCGTTTCCCTAATGCCATGGTCCTCTTTGAAAATGAAGGACAAACACAGCAATATGAAATGGACTGATATGATATAACACATAACATAACATAATTGGACATATATGACCTATATAAAATTGCTTACTGTTTTTAGGAAGGGGAAAGGGGAGAGAGGAAGGGAGAACAATTAGGAATTTAACATATCTTTTTTAAAAAGATATCATAATGATGCCAAAAAAATTTGTATTCTTTAATGTTTCCATTCAGAATATATTGTCTTACAAATCTAATTTTTCCAATAGTCTAAATAATAGAAGAAGAAGAAAAGTTACCTAGAGCACTAAGAGGTTAAATGACTTGCTCAGGGTCATGCAGTTAGTATGTGTCAGTGGTGGGACTTGCAGTGAAGCCTTTCCTATGCGGAAACCAGCTCTATACCCACTATACAATACCACCTCTGTTTGTTTATATATATATGTATATATATGTATTTTACATATGTTTTATATATTATATATTTATATATAAATACTCACAAATATTTATTTTTTTGGCACAGCAGATATTCTCCCAACAGAGCTCACTCCTCAACAAAAAGAAGTTTGGTTATTTGTAATTTAAAGAAATGAGGGATATATCCTTTGACTTTGACAATAATATCCTAAAACTGATTGTTGCATCCCCATTATGATTTTCCTTACATTGAAGTTGATGCTACACGTTTTATTTTTTACATCTGCTTCCATAAATCTGCATTACTTCACACAAATAATTTTAATAAATTTTACAAATTTTATTTATGTTAACATTAAGACATCTATTATAATTAATGTAGTGTGTTCAACAATACACGATTATATTAATCAATATACCTTTTTAAAAGTATATACTAATATATTTAAAATAATCTCTTCATATAATTAATAATTTTTAATAAACATAAACAATAATTTTAAAAATTAAATTGAAGATATAATTGCTCATTTTATTTCAGTCTCAGAAAAACTCCTGAAAAGAAGACTGAGATAAAATCTATCTCCTTATTACTAGGGCTGAAAAAAAAATAAAATCCATTGATGTAAATATTCCCTAAGAAACTAGTTCAGAAATTATGAGGACCACTTTGTTCTGGGTCAAATCTGTTTATTTGGTAATTAACAGCTTAGTAGGGTTCCTTCCTGAAATTTTTCCTTTGAGCATCAAAATTTAGATTTAGGCCACTGATTATATCCATTAATTACTTCAGCTTTTCTACTAATCTAGTCCCACAGAGAGGTCTTGCAAAAACAACACATTTCACAAATCCTCGTGATGTTGTCAGGCCATCAATTAGAGAGAGAAGGTCTCTACTTCTCCAAAGAAATCAGAACTCAGCAACCAATTAAGTTTGTCCTGAGCTAGTATGCAGCAAAGTTGCAGACTTAGATAAAGTAAATACAGGAAATAACAAATAACAAACAGTGAACAATACATAACATATAACTAATTTAAATTAGAGATTTGGAGCTGAAAGTCACTGGGAGACCATCTAATCTAATTGTCTTATTTTGGAAATCTGGAAATTGAGACCTATAAAAGTAATGGAATACAGAAGGAGGGTAAGAAATGTTTCCTGCCCTAAGGGGCTTACAGTCTAGTTAGAGAGAGGAAGGACAGGATATATACACATATATACATGTGTGTGTACGTGCACACATACCAGTGAGCAATATGTCACATATAACTAACTTAAATTAGAGATTTAGAGCTGAAAGTCACTTAGAGATCATCTATTCTAGTTGTCTCATTTCAGAAATCAGGAACCTGAGACATATAAAAGTAAATGACTTGTCTAAGGTCATACAGCTAGGAAGAATCACAGACGCAAATCCAAAATCAAATGCCAGGTCCAAATCCCATGCCTTTTCCAATTCACCATATGATGCCAACTCTAAAATGCTAGGAGAGCAACTTCAGAGAAGAGAGGACTCAGTAAGAACTGAAGAGGGGAGGGGAGGTTTCATGCAAGACAGTACTGGGAGTTGAAGGACAGAATTTGTGCAAGATAATTTGCCTGCTTCTATGCTGCCATCTTGACTCCGCCCTGGACAAGATAATTTGGATAATTTGGCAAGAAAAGGAGAAGATAAGGAGGCCAGGGGCATGCCATGAGCACAGGTCTGGAGGTAGGAATGAGCATAGTGCAGAATGATAGAATCATAGGCTTTTAGAGATGGAAGGAACTTTAGCTAAAATCATTTTTCAAATGCAGAAGTCAGATGGGGTCAAGTGACTTGCTTAGTGTCACACTTGACCAGATAAGAAGGTGCCTATAGGAAAATCGTAAGGAATAAAGTTAAATGGAAAAAGTTGGGGCAGATTATTCAGAGACCTGAAAGTGACGCAAAAGAGTATATATAGACAGACAAGTAGGAAATAGGGAGCTTCTGAGGGTTTTTTCCTTCATTTTCTTTAAAGCACATAATGACGCAAAAAGCATCATTCAGCAGCTGTATTCAAGACGGATTGGGGAAGGAAGAGTGTGGAGTCAGGGAGACAAGGTAGGAATCTTACTAGAGTGATTCAGGCATAGATGTGTATCATGATAATAAGTTAACCATAAGCTACAAGTACCAAAGAAGATGAATAGACTAGAAGGAAGTTAAAAGAGATAGATGAGTACAGGGTGACATGAGACTAGGAATTTCTCCTCCCATGCATATTCCCAGATCTGACTGGTATAATTCCTCCTCTCCCATATAGTATCAGACTAATCAGTCAGTCAGTCAACAATCCACAATTAGACACCTACTATGTGTCAGGCATTGTGCTAAAAGCTGGGGGGGGGGGGGGGTGGAGATAAAATATACACAGTCCTTGCCTTCAAGGAGCTCACATTCTAATGGGGGGAGAAAATATGCAAATAACTGTGTACATACAAGTACAACACAGTAAATTGGAGATAGTTTTAGAGGGAAGGCACTGGTAGGGGGAGGGGAGGGGAGAAGAACAGACCTGGGAGACCACAAAAGGCCTCTTATAGAAAATAGGATTTGATAGAAGCCAGAGAAGCCAGAAGGAGGAGACCAGGAGGGAGAGCAGACAGCCAGTGAAAAAGCACACAGTAGGGAACGCTTCATGCAAAGAACAGCAAAAAGGACAGTGTCACTGGGTCTTGGAGTACGTGGAAGGGACGAGAGTACAAGAAGGGTCCAAGCTGTGAAGGGCATTAAAAGCTGTTTGGAAGATTTGTCCCTAGAGGCAGTAGGGCACTGCTGTAGCTTATTGAATAAGGAAGTAACACTGTCAAACCTGCACTCTAAGATCGTATTGGCAGCTGAGCGAAGGATGAACCGGGGTAGAGAGAAGCTTGTGGGAGGGAGACCACCCAGACCATTGTTGCATTAGCCTAGGCATGAAATGAGAGGGTCTGTACCAGGCTGGTAGCTATACATGAGTGAAGGGTTGGGGACATACACGAGAGATATTGTGAAAGTGGAAATAACAAGAACTGGCAATGGATTGGATAGGTGGGGTAAAAAAGAATGAGGAGTCAAGGACAAGACCTAGGTTGTGAGCCTAGGTGACTGGGAGCATGGCAGTGCCCTCAGCAGAAAAGGGGAAATTGGAAAGAGGGGGAAGTTTGGGGGAAAGATAATAAGTTCTGTTTTAGACATGTTGAATTGAAGATGTCTACAGGATATCCAGTTGGAGATGTCCAAAAGGCAGTTGGAGATGGGAGACTAGAGATTAGGAGAGAAGTTAGAGACAGACAAATAGATCTGGGAATCATCTGTACAGAGATGATAATTGAACCTATGGGAGCTAATTAGATCACCAGGCAAGATAGTATAGAGGGAGAAGAGAGGATTGTTAAGGAAAGAGAATTGGAAGTTATACCAAGTTAGTGGGCATGACCCAGATCTGAGGTTTCCACACTCATTTGGCCTACCTCCCTTAAAAAAAAATACTCAGTGCCCCTCTGGAAATCTACTTTCTTTAACCCTTTAATGGTTTTTTAAAATTTGCCTCATTTAAAAATATATAAAATTGTTTAAATGATGTATCTTAAATTTAATAATTTATTGTAAATTTGTGGGGTTTTCCTGCATTGAAATTTTGATCATCCAATATTATGTCATGTAACTATACAGTATTGTATTGTAAACAAGTCATTACAGGCATATATTCCTGCAGATGCATGCTAGACTTTCCAACAATGCACACCTGCCACCACTTGCTTATTAAAGACCTGTTGGTGGGTTTAATCACTTATTGGTTATAATTTGCATTTTGTGTGTTTATTTGGAAAATAATGTAATCACTGCAACTTTAACTCTGTTACACAACAGACGAAACAGGTACAAACGATTTTTCAAAATTTTCTTATCTTATCTTCTTTCCTTACGCTTCCACTGCCCCCTTATTTTTATTCAATGCCCCAATTGCACCCAAGGCTACTACTGCCCCTGGATTGTTCCAGTACCCCCTAGGCCACTTTGGGAACCTCTAAATCCTAGATGAAAGATCCAATAAAAAAGACTAAAAAGGAACAATTAAACAGAAGTATCCCAAAAAATGAAGTTTCAAGAAGAAGTTTATCAACAGTGTCTAAGGCTTCAGAGAGGTCAAGAAGTACTGTGGAAAAACAACTGCTTCTCTGTTCATGGCTAATAAAATAGAAGTTGCCCAACCAGTGGAGTTATGACTACAGTAAATGGGGTGGATGGAACATGGATAAATTGGGGCTGAGGGAAAGGCTCTGCAAACCTTCAACCAGCCTATCTACTAGAACCAGCTAGCTATGTTCTTGGCCAAAGGTCTAGATTGGGTTTCCCATCCTTTGTAGTGTATAGTTGGGGAGGGGAGCATCACACCAGTCTGGAGAGCCTATTGTAGAAGGAAAGACTTTGGCAATCAGACGGTAAGAACCATTGCCCAACATTTCCTGAAGGACTAGGAACAAAATCTAAAACCTGAAAGAATCATTCTAAAGCATCATCTCTGATGTGGTTCCCAGACCCCTAGCAGGCCCTGAGACTCTTTTAGGGGTTCTATGAGGTCAAAAGTATTTTCATAGTAAAACTAAGATGTTTTAATTTCTAATGTAGTAATTGTAGATAAAACCCACACAAACAAAAGCTCTCTGGGGACCCTCAATTTTTAAAGGAGTCTCAAGACTAAAAAGTTTGAGAACTACTATTCTAAAGAAATCTGACCTGTGCTCTCAAGCAAACAGCTTATTCTCAGATGAAAGCATTTGTTAGAATGGGATTGGAAGACATGAAGGGGGAAGACCAACGTCACTGACAAGACCCTTCTTTAGGGGAAACGGAGCCCAATAGGAAAGGCAAGACACCTGAGTTCTCATTCCAGCCAAGTGACCATGAGCCACAGAATCATATAATATTCGAAACACAGCATCTTAATAGTTAATGAGGCTCAAATGGTCCAACTAGAGGGAGAAGAGACCTTAGATGTCATCTAATTTAATTCCCTTGCTTTATAGATGAGGAAATTGAGACATGGAAAGGTGATAAGACTTGTCCAAAATCTTATAACTAGTAAATGGCAAAGCTGGAAATCAAAGAAAGGTATTCAGAATCCAAGACCTATGTTCCAGCCACTAAATCATCCAGCCTTGAGCAATTCAATTCAATACATTTATTAAACATCTACTTTGCACAAAGCACTGTACTAGGCACAGGAAATATAAAGACAAAAATGAAATTGTTGCTATCCTCAAGGAGCTTACATTCTACAGGAAGAAGGCAGGAAACAATGGGTACACAGATAAGTAAATAAGAAATGCATGCAAAGTAATTTGGGGGATTAAAGTAACAGAGCATGATACCTGGAGAAATTGGGAAAAGCCATTTGTGTGAAGTAATATTTGAACCAAGCTTTGAAAGGAACCAGTAGCTCAGGCACATATGGAAGAAACAGAGCAAGAGAGGTTGAGTGTTCCTAGTAATTCAATTCAACATTTATTAATAAATTGAATGAATGAATGAATGAGTATGAAAGAGAAAAGTGATGAATGCTAGAAAAAGGGATTGGGTAAAGCCAGAGGGGATGTGATCAAGTATACAGATAAATATTAGCCTTAGTCAGGAAAAGGAATGATCAGAATGAAACATCAGAAGGAGAAAAAAGTGAGAGAGAGAGAGACAGAAAGAGCAATATGACAAAATCCCATAATTGTATTCACTGATTTGTCAGCGTTCTTCTGTTATTGTCATCATTGTTTTATTTTCTTTGGGGTTTTCGCCCAGAAAAAAAAAAGAGCTTGAGAGTGAGAGAGGTAAGAAGTTCTTGACATTGCATCTACCTGAAATTATGAACAAAAAGTCCAAATGACATAACACTTTTCTTTGTCTTACTATAAAGGTATTTTTTTCTGTTGTCAGATTTTTGCCTACTTCTCCTAAATGGATAAAAAATGAAAAGGTGCTAGACTCTTCAACAATTTATAGCTCTATTTTAAACTATGAAATATATTAGCAAAGTTTGTCTTTACTGGTATAAAGTGCAGGAATTTTATTTAGTTTTTTATTAATTTTACAGAGAATTAAAATGATAAAAATAAGAAAGTTTGTATTCCCTTCTGACAAAATTGATTATTTAACAAGGATTCTTAGAAAATGAAATTTAAGATTTGTAAGTTTAAATATAAACAGATTAAATGTCCCTATAAAAAGAAAAAATAGTTACAGAATGGATGAAAAAAGCATAATTTAGCAATATGCTGGGAAACATATCTCATGTTAAGAGGTATAAATAGATTTTGAACTAAAAACATAGAACAGGAAAGTCTGAGATTGTTCTTCTTTTTTCACTTAGCTGCACTTATCTTGACTTTTCTATCATGCCCACCAACATCTTCATCCTGTAAAATCACTTTCAGCACTGAAACTCATCTCTTATCAGACCTTCTGCGGCTCCTCTTTCTGATTGGAGAGTGGGGACATCCTTCCAGAATCTCCATTTAAGGAGGGAAGCCCAGGCTAGCCATGTCTTCATTACCCACCCAGTTTCACTCTTTCTGAACTTCATCATTCCTCCTACTCCAGGTATCTCTCCCTGACCTCCCTTTTCAACTTCCTTCTGTGTTATCTTCCCTCATTAGATTATAAACCTCTTGAGGGCAGGGACTATCTTTTTTTTTTCATATTTGTATGCCTAGTGCTTAACACATTGCATGGCACATAGTAGACCTTTAACAAATGTTTACTGACTGACTGTTTAAGATTACAATAACAAAGTGAAATAGTGGGAAAAGCCTTGAATTTGGAGCCAAAGGAACTGGGTTTGAGTTCTGGTTCTGCTGCTGAAAAATATGACCTTGCTCAAGTCACTTAACTTTTCTAGGTCTCAGTTTCTTTATCTCAACTGTGAGATAGTTGGAGACAATTTTGAGTAGTTTCTTCTGTCCCTCAATCCTATGAACCTGTTTGTAGCATTTGGACCTTCACTTTAATGACAGGAGAGAGCACCTTTGGTAAGTAGATGTTTTCTAGGGTTTCCTTACTTATTGTTAATAATCAGAGGGTTAGTGAACAGGAAAAAACAAACAGAAAGGGTCGAGTTGAGATGAGTTATAAAATTTATAGCAGGCCTGATCAGTAGGGTTTTGTGACTTCCTCTCATGACTCTTAGCAACATACAAGAGAAACGGGGAAGTTACATAATGGGAGCAACCCAAAATGCAGGTTTGAAAAAGAATACAAATCAATAGGACAAGGTGGGGAGGGATTCAAGAGTATGGGATAGTATAAAACTGAACTGGTTAACTCTAAGGTCAAGGATATAATGGGAAGAAAGTGAGGCTAGAAAAGTCTTAAAGGTCTAGAACAGCAAGAATCAGTAATAAATTATCTATTGCTAAATTGCCTCCATTGTAAAATACAAGAATCGAATTAGTACCTAATCATCCTTCCAACTATGAGATTCTACTATTCTACATTTTGTAGGAAATTAATCAGGGACCTTTTTGTCTACATATCAGACTAATAAATAATGCCAATTCTTCCAGTACAATGGACACCACCAGGGAAAGCGTGACTGAGAAAGATCTGGAGGAAAGTTATCAGGGATTTTCTCATTCCTAAAGCAACCAGAACTACAGATTATGTGGACAACAGGTCTATGGTCCTGCACTGAGAAAAACTTGCATCTCGAGTCCATTCTCCTTCATAGACAGAATGCATATACAAGTTGGAGCAGGGCCTGAACAGATGCAAGGCCTAGACTAAACCTCATTGTTTTATAAAGGAATCATGAATCACAGATGCTATTTCCAGAGCAAGGCCTATGTCTTCAGGGATTGTTTTTAATTTTTTTTTTAACTTTCTCCTTTAAACCCTCTGAGAGCTTCCAAAGTTCTCAGTTTCTGCTTCAAAACTATTCAAGAATTTGCAGCCAGCTGCCTACCTCAGTTTGTCCATACTCCCAACACATTTTTAAGTCTAATCTGCATTATTAATGAAAGACCTATTGAGCTGACTCCAACACACCTCAGGGATCTCAAGGAGACCCTCAGCACTTGGAACAAATAGAGCCCAGCACAGTGCCTTGAATGTAGAAAGTCCTTCATAATGGTTGGTTGAATTGAATTAAAATGCTTTCTGGAACAGAATCTTTATGACCAGCAGCATTATTTTCATGTCTAAACTTAAGAAAACCAATGAACCAACCAATTACTAAGATTAAAATACACAATTGTTATTCCTTTTAACTGCATGGGATTTTTGGAGGAGAGTTTAGGGACAGGTGTTTTCATTGGAAAGTGGCAGAAGTTAGCCTTAGTTTAAACTAAAAAAGCAAATTCTTGATGTTAGCAATACAAATGTACCTAAGCGGAAACAACAACAGACAGGACAGTTTTTGGAGATTCATAGAAGGGACTTGGGAAGTCATCAAGTTTAACTCCCTTATCTTACAAATAAGGAAACTGAGATTTGGGGAGATTGAATGAGTATCTCTTGTTGTTCAATTGTGTCCACCTCTTTATGACCCTGCAGACCATACTTTCCACAGGGTTTTCTTAGAAAAGATCCTAGAGTTGTTTGTTATTTCCTTCTGCCCTGGATTAATGCAAACAGAGGTTAAGTGACTTACCAGGGTCACACAGCTAAGGAGTGTCTGAAGTGGATTTGAACTCAGGTCTTCCTGACTCCAGGCCCAGCTCTATATTCACCAATCTACCTAGCTTCATCCTATGCAAAGAGAGGTTAAGTGACTTGCCCAAAGTCATACAGCTAGTAAGTGTCTGAGGCTGGATTTGAAGTCAGATATTCCTTATTCCAGCCGCAGAGCTCCATCCACTGAACCATCTGGCTCCCTCTGATGAGTGTCTTAGGTAGGATTCAAACTGAGGTCTTCCTAGGTCCAGCATTATCACAATTCAAAATTCCTATAAAGAAATAAAACCAAACCAAACACTGAAATCTTGGCTTAGCATTCAAGGTCTTTGGTTGCCTGCCCAGCCTGAGGACAGTGTATGCTCAAACACTCCCCTACTTGGCACTACCAGCAGTTAGAAATGTCACCTTCAGAGACATCTGCTGGTTCTGCAGGTTTGGACAATTCTGCTGTGACACAGTAGATGGCCCACTGGGCCTGGAGTCAGGAAGACCTGACTTCAGATCTGGCCTCAGACACTTAGTAGCTGTGTGACCCTGGGCAAGTCACTTAACTTCAGTCTGCCTCATTTCCTCAACTATCAGCACCTACCTTTCAGGGTTGGCGTGAAGGTCAAATAGATGATATTCATAAAAGCACTTCCTGCTTCACTGGTATACAGTAAGTGCTATATAAATGCTTATTCCCTTCCCTTGTACTCTCAGGATCCACCCTCCACAAAACAGGATTGATTGAGAAGACCTGGCTTTTTGGCTGGTGAAGTGTCTTTGTTCAGTAAAGTACCACCAGCACCACTCAGTTTACTTTGAGCAACATGGTAAATATTTCCCTCACTTAACTCTGGCCATTCATTTCCAGGAGTTAAGAAGGAGGCAAACTAAAGTGCCCAAGGACACTGCCAGGTTCCACTGAAACAAGCAGTGGTCATGGCCTACTTATGAAAAGCCCTTTAGTTCTGTCGCATTGGGAAGCCGCTGCCAGCCAAATGGAAGAAATACTCTCCTCGTTCTGGCTGGCCTGTTACATACACCTGGCTGGCTTGTTTGCTCTGGGTCGCACTGTTTGCACGATGTGATGCCCACCAGTGTAAGGTGCTAGAACAAGCCAACCTGAAAATTCACACTGGGCAATAGGAAGAAAGTTGATTCAATTCAATTCAGCAAACACTTTCATATAATGGTGGTGGGTTCCTTTTTTTCCCCAAAAAATATCAATCAGATTTGTTTGGGGGGAGAGGTATCTTCTAATCTTCCTCTTTTTCTTTTTAAATTATTTGTTATAAAGGACAACTCTTAGGGTGGGGAAGGGAAGGAATCCAGGTGGGGCGTGCTAGAGCCAGCTCCCACCAGAGAGTCACTTGTTAAATTTTCCCTGTATTTACACCTCAGAAACTGGCAAACACTACAAATCAGGGCTTGATTTACTGTTTTATTGGTTGAATAAAGTGATAGAGAAATGCTAATAATACAAATTTAACTCAGAAGTGTGTCCTGCTTACAATATTTTATTTTTTCAGTTTAAAAAGAAAACACAAACTTTAGGCTATCACTTTCAAAGGTACACAGATAAACTTAACAGTATCTGAAATGTTTATAGAGCTTTGGCCTTCATCCAGAAGCAGAATGGTATGAAGAAAATAATGCTAACAATGGACCAAAAGGGTTTGGGTTCAAATCTTGGCTCTGGAGATTATCGACTTGCATCTTCAAGCAAGGAGGCTATTTTAAAAGTACATATTTCAATATTTCAGGGATCTGCAATTTCATCTCTGGAGGTGTTCTTTCTACCAACACAAATCACAAATCCCCCTGCATTTTAGTAGATTCTCTTCGAGAGTTGTTGTGGTTAAAAACTTCAACATCCTACCACCAAACCTGGATGACAGTCAGGTAGCTAGACAGTGAAAACAAAACACTCGACCCAAATTTGAATCCTGCCTCAGATGTAGTAGCTGAGTCACCCTGGGTCAGTCACATAACTACTCAACTTCAATGTTTCTTATTTGTAAAATGTGGTAATTAGGGTCCACTGAGGAACCCACAATAGATTTGGAGAGAAGAATCTATTTTTAAGAGCATGATGTCAAGAACTAAGAAGAAGATACTCCAATATGTAAAGGCCCTCAGTTATTTGGCCACGTGTGCTGTGAACTTACCCTGGAGTACCCAGTGGTGCAGTGGATAAAAAGCTGGCCTTGGAGTCAGGAAGACCTCAGTTCCAATCCAGCCTCAGACACTTACTAGCTGTGTGATCCTGGGCAAGTCACTTTACCCTGTTTTCCTTAGTTTCCTCAACTGTAAAATGAGCTGGAGAAGGAAGTGGCAAACCACTGCAGCATCTCTGCCAAGAAACTCCAAATGGGGTCAGGAAGAGCCAGACACAACTCAAAAACCACAAACAATGCCTTTTTTAATAAAAAAAAGTATTTCTAAAATCTATGTCCATAGTCATGATATGAACACTTCTGGTGATGCACTAACCTGAGTCCATAGATCTCAGTAAAGAAAGAGTGGTGACATTTAAGTCTTTTTTTTTTGGTAGCCTGTGCCTCTTCACCTTATCTCATTTTACCAATCAGAGCCCTTCCTACCACTGAGCAGATTTCACTCTTGCTTTTCCTTTAGGAAGAATTAGAGGTCTCTGGGAGAGACAACAGAGGCAGAGAAGTGCCATGTAATCCATAGAATATTATGTTTGTCCCTGGAAACTAGTGAGTATTTTTAAGTTTCAGGTAAACAGCTGAACCTCCAAGGAGGGGTCCATGCAGGGGCATGAAGCAGATATGTAGCCATTCTAGGGCACCCTTTACCCTGTTCCATTTTCCCTTCATCTGGAACCCAGAGCCTGACTCTAGACAAATAAAAGAAAGAAAACTTCTTGGGTGAGGGAGAAGCACAGGAGGATACAAGGGTCTAAAAAAAAGGAATTCAGTGAGCCCTTGGGGAGTACACACTCTTGTTCCATAGGAATGGTTCAACACTAATGGACAAAGATGACCAAATGGTCCTGGTTAGTCTTCATATGTCCCCATGTTATGTCAAAAATGATTTATGACTAAGGCAGGAAGAGCCACCCTCTCAGTAGAGTACAAGAAATCAAAAAATTCCTTCTCCTTCTTATGGGGGAATGGGGGATAGGCCTGCATGGATTGGACTACAGAACCACCACCACCACTACCACCACCACTAACCACCCCTCCCTCCTCTCCATTCCCCAGCTCTGAAGGCAGGAGCATTTTACCCATGTGAGCCCAAGGCTGGACCTCAATTCCTTGGCTCCCTCTTCTGGTTTGTAATTTCTTCCCTAAGTCCAGGTCAGGAAAAGCAATCCTGAGATATGGATGTCTCCAGCCCTGGCAGAGACCTTATGAGTTTAAGAGGTTGGGGGTTCCTGAGTTGGTGCTGGTTGCCCAGCAGGAGGTGATCTCCGAAAGAACTTTTTTTTAAATAAATTAACTTATTTATTTTTAGTTTTCAATAAAATAATTTCTTAAAGGAGATGACTCATCTCCTAAAAGATGTTACAACAAAAAAGGACTAAGAAAGTCCAAGTCATGCCCTGGTTAGCCATGATCTCTCTATGTGTCAGCTGAGCAAATAGCACAGGACAGAAGCAAAGGTAAAACAGCTATTCACCAGTCCTATAGAAAGCTTTTACCTTCTGGGGAAGTAAAATAGGCGGGATAGGTTGTTGTTTCATGTTTTCAAATATTTGTTAACATCTGGTTATGAGACTTTTATGATTTAAACATTTCTTTTATGATGGAGCTGCCTTATATCTAACTACTTTGTATATTAGGATAGCTAGGTGGCCTAGAGTCAGGAAGACCTGAGTTCAAATCCAGCTTCAGATACTGACCCTGTCTGCCTCAGTTTCCTCATCTGTAAAAATAAGCTGGAGAAGGAAATGGCAAACTACTCCATTATCTTTGCCCAAAAAAAACACAACCACCCAGGGGCAACTAGGTGGTACAGTGAATAGAGCACTGCCCTGGCGTCAGGAGGACCTGAGTTCAAATCTGGCCTCAGACATTTAACATAAAACTAGCCATGTGACCTTGGGCAAGTCACTTAACCCCAGTTGCCCTACCTTCCCCCCTTCAAAAAGCAAAAAAAGCCAAAACACCCAAAATGCAGTTATAAGAGTCAGACATGACTGAAAACAACACAACAAACAACACTTCATATATTTCTTTGTCCCCCTCTTAGGAGAAACTCTAAGACAGGCTACATGCGGCATTCAGGCCCTTTGACTGAATCCACATTTTCTCTACCCCTGTCCTAAGACTTGAGCCACTCCTAGGCTTTATTGTACAAATTTTCCTCAGAATTCAGAGGAGAGGGCATAATGAACCAGAGAGCACAAGAAAAGCCTGACACACATCGTTTTGTAGTCAGTCTTCTCTGAGGGCAGAATCTGGGTTGGCTTGAGCTGGTAGCTGGAGCCCCTTTCCCTAGAGGAGGGGAAGGTCCCTGGGCTACAGGTCACAGAAGTAATCTTGTATGTCTTTCTACAAATGGACATGTTTGTACACACGCACACACACACACACACACACACACACACACACACACCTCTCTACAATACATCCTCCACACAGCTGATGTACCTAACATAGAGATCTGACCATGCCATATCAAAAGATTCCAAAATCTTCAATGGATCTTTATTCCATCCAAGAGATAATGCAAAAAATCCTCAACTTGGCATTTAAAGCTTTCTAAAATCTGACTTTCATCTACCTTTCTAGCTTTATTTCATTTTTACTTCCCTTCCTTTATTCTCCCTTCCAACCAAACTGGCTTGATAGCTATGTTCCCAGATGCAACATTCTCCCTCCTCCCTCCATGTCTCTTTGTACAAGCATCCCTGAACATCTGAAATAAACTCCCTCCCAACTTCCAGTTTAAAGATCCTCAGCTTGCTAGGTTCATGCGCTGCCTCCTACAGGAGGCCTTCCCTGATCTGCCCCGCTCCCCGCACTTTCTCCCTCTTGAAATCACTTTGTATATACTTTACATGTTGCATTCCCCTAGTAAAGTGTAACATCCTTGGGAACAAAGACAGTTTTGTTTGTCCTTGGAGCCAACCATAGAGCTTTACACATAGAACATAGTAGTTGCTTAATAAATACTTATGGTTAAAAAAATTAAAATTAAAAGAATATCTGTTGTATTGAATTTAATTCATAGGATCTACTTCTCTATTAACTTCAAAGTATTAAGTTGTCCCACTGACCAAGAGAAGCTACATCTCCCTACAGTCTTCCCAAGTCACCAGATTGAATATTCAGTATCCTAGGAGGTCCTTCCTACTGATATGGGTTTATTTCAACTCAGGCCTGAAGGGTTGTTCTTTCCACTGGCTTTCCAATCAAGAAACCGACAACCACCCAGTCATCCAGTCATCCCATTCCCTGCTGGGGAGACTCTGTCTCCTGGCCCTCTCCTCCCCCACTTTCCCAAACATTCAGGGCATCCCAAATAATCACAATGACGTTCAGGTTGTTTAAACAAACAACAGCACAATTCTCGGGGCCTACAGTCTCAACGGAGGGAGTCCCTTGGGTTCAGCACTCATCACCATCACCCCCCCCAGTAAGTCACTTTCAGAGAGGACTTGTCAGCCATGGAGACAATGGGCTCTGAATTAACTGCAGTCAGTTTTCTGTGTCTAAATGTTTGCAGACACTTCGTAAAGTGTCCCAGGCCAAGTTTCCAAAGGACAATACCTCTACAGGGCTGCATTTGTTTAGGAGTCAATCCCAGATAAGAGGGTTTTTTTTTCTCCACCACCACCCCCTCCCACCAAGGGCCAAGAATGCAAAGGGGGAAAAGGGAGGAGGAGGGAGAAAGTGGGCAGCAGCTGCCAGGGCTGGAAATATTACTACTTTTAAGGCTCTGGCAATTCTAGCAAAAAATGCCATCCCCTTGAGGAACCAAATTGCCTCTGCATTCTCCTCACCTCCATGAATGTGAATGTAAATGTGAAACAAGGTCATTTGGTTAGGTTATCATGCCCATTTCCCAAATATGATAATAAATTTAAATCTAGGTGGGACCTCAAAGATGACTTAGTCCAAGGGTTCTTACTCTTTTTTTGTGTCTTAGACCTCTTTGTGGGTTGAGTGGAAACTATGAGTCCCTTCTCAGAATAATGCTTTTAAAAGCATAAAATAAAATGCATAGTTATAGTGAAAATCAAAGGTTAGTGAAGAGAAAGACATCATTTTTCCCAGCCAAGGTCATGCATCCCCTTATCTTGTAGAACCCCTTCATTTCACAGATGAAAAGAAGAGAGAGAGGCCTTGAAAGAAGTGACTTGTCCAAGATTCCACAGGCAACATGTGGCTAAGCCAGGATTCGAACCAGTGTTCTCTGATTCCAGACCCTCCCCTCTTTTAAGGGATTTGCCTCTTGGCAAATTCATGATCTAGAACAGCAGTTCTCAACCTGTGGGTTATGTTCAATTTAAATACACCCTGCATATCAGATATTTACATTACAATTCATAACAGTAGCAAAATTACAGTTATGAAGTAGCAACGAAAATAATTTTATGGTTGGGGGATCACCACAACATGAAGAACTGTATTAAAGGGCCGCAGCATTAGGAAGGTTGAGAACTACTGACCTAGAACATCTGGTGTTCTTTCCACATGTTGAGCCTAACTCCATGAGATCACAAGAAGCACTTCCCCTGGGCATCATGCACTGTATGAAACCTTGAAATAATGCCTGGCATCTTCCATTTACTTTTAAAACTTAAGAGAAGAGGTGGAATCTAGGAATCATAAATACTGTCCAATCTATTATGCCAAAACTACTAAAGAAAGTAGGTATGATGTAGTACAATGGTTTGCAACTTTCTTAGTACGAAGACCACTCTACAGCAGAAAAAGTGGCTCAGACTCCACCTTTCCCCTTCTACCCTCCACTTTCAATAATTTATTGTTATTTGTTCAGTTGTTTCAGTCATGTCTGACTCTTCATGACTCCATTTGGGAGTTTTCTTGGCAAAGATACTGGAATGGTTTGCCATTTTCTTCTCCAGTTCATTTTACAGATGAGAAAACTGAGGCAAACAGGGTTAAATGACTTGTCCAGGGTCACACAGCTAGTAAGTGGGGCTTGGGCTTGAATTCAGGTCTTCCTGACTTCAGGCTCAGTTCTCTGCACACTGTACCACCTACCTGCCCCTACATATGATAATAGTCATACTATTACTATGATGGCAAAAACTACCAAGAATTCAGGAAGACTTCAAAACAATATTGCATTTTATTAACCACAGCAGCATTTATGTATGCTGATATCCTTAAAAGGTTCTATGATTTCATTATGTGGTTATTCTTTCTAACAATTGATGCCTCCTAGACCCTGGATCATATCCTCCCATAGGGTATCTACTCAACACATTGGAAGCCTTGCTTGTAGGACCTGGAAAAGATACTATTGAAGCATATGGGCTATCAAATCATCTTCTATAGAATTTTTAAAAGAGTAATAATTATCTCTTCAATACGTTATTCATTCAGGCTGCCAAAGATATCCTTGTCATTTATTGTATCGTCAACTTGTACATTTTGTTGGAGTTCATAAAAACTAAACTGACAATGTTTGGAGTGTGAGACCCTAAACTCCCTCCCCACCACCCATCCCTAGTCCTCAGTCTTCATATTAAGGACCACTGCTGTGGTGGAAGGACATAAACTTGCAGTCAGAAGACCTGTGTTCAAATCCAGTCTTTGTCACTAACTAGGTATATGACCCTAAGCAAGCTGTTTAATCTTTCTGAGACCTAGTTTGTTGAGTAACATGGAGGCAATAATACTTGTTGCCTACTTCAAAGGGTTGTTGCAAGGATCAAATGAGATAATGTATGCAAAGGCTTTGCTAAACCATAAGGACCATATACATGTAGGCTATAAAGGTCTTTTATAGAGCCAGTGGTGGCTTTGATGGTCACAGCTTATGATCTTCTTAACCAGGCAGTTGTAGAGAACAGGACTTCCCTGCTCACCCTTAATCTTTGTCATCTCAACTGGATCTTGTTGAATTTTAAATGTTTATAGAGTAACTTATGATAGAGAATTAAAAAGATAATAGCTTATCAACCCCATCTGGTCATTTTTATTCATTCTTTTGCTAAAACAGATGCCTTCTCTTGTATACAAAAGCCTTGAATGAGAGATCTCAAGGCTCTCACTTTTACTTTTTTTTTTTTTAGTACAATTGAGTCTAAAGATGAAGCAGCTTGGAAAAAATAAGAGGGTTCATTGATATTCATGACCTCAACATAGGTCCACTTAAGTATTTACTTCTTTCTGAAATTCCAAATTCTATAGGTTTTTGAAAAGTGCAAATACAAAAAAAAAATCTATAGTCATCTTCAAAAAAATTAAATCTGAATCAGGTCTTATAGCCTTCTTTTCAGCCAAATTTCTCAGGAGTCATGAATTTGCATGGAGAGTTTTGTTTAATGAACCTTGTTCTGGTGCAGACCTTATTATCCCCCAGCAAACAGATAGCCCAGGCAACTTAAAGATGTACCAGGGGGTCCTGGTGAGAAGAGCTACTAATGTCAGTATGTTCTCAAAGTGTTGTGTTTAAATTAATTTTCTTACCAGCCAAAATTTTTAAAACATACTAGACAGGCTCACCAATTAAAGGAATGGTATTGCAAATATTTTCCATAAAGCAGATAAGAATCTATTGGAAAATTAATACTCACACTCCAGCGCAGAAGTGCAGTACAATGAAAAGACATGGTTTAAGAGGCGAAGGATCTGAGTTTAAATTTTAGCTTCACCACTTACCACCTGTGTGATGTTGTTATTGCTGTGGGATTGTGTGTGACTCTTTGTGGTTCCATTTGGGGTTTTCTTGGTAAAGATACTGGAGTGGTTTGCCATTTCTTTCTCTAGATGAGGAAACTGAAGCAAACAGGTTTTAGTGACTTGCCCAAGGTCACACAGCTAGTAAGTGTCTGAGGCCAGGTCTGAACTCTGGAAGATGAGTCTCAGTAAGTCCAAGCCTGGTAATTTATCCACTATACCACCTAGTTCCCCTTGGAGTAAGTCAATTTAAGCCAGTGGGTTTTGGTTCCCTCATCTATAAAATAAGGAGTTAGATTAGAAGACCTCTGAGGTTATTTCCCATTCTATATGTGCCATCCAATGAATTTATCTTTCATGTAAACAACTTTCATGTAATAGAGCAAGATGCGACTTTTTTCTCAAGTACTTACATCAACTTCTGATTGAAAACCAAGTACGCCAACCCTAACAAGACCCATGAGAAAGGTACTTCCCCTAGCAAGCAATAAATGTTTCCTAATGGCAATCATTTCCATTTAAAATCTTGAGCAAGAAGAAGATGGAAAATAACTTATTATGGTTATCCTTAATGTCCTTCCCTGGAACCAGCTCAATGAACCTGTCCAAAAAAGCTTTGTTAAATTTTCATTTGAGCATTTACACCTAGGAAATCAGTAAATGCTAAAAATCTAGACTTGAGTTATTATTTTGTTAATTGCCTAGACCTAGGAAATCGAAGGAAAAAAGGTTAATAATGGAGATTAAACTTAAAAGTGTGCCTAGCATTCCCTCCCCCTCCCCCAGAGCTGGTTGTTAAACTTTTACCCATATCTCTGCCTAGAAGCCACCTTTCGCTTGTCTCAAGCTCTCTTTCACTTGGAGGGAATTCAGAAGAGACCTATAAGAGTAGCCAAAGACCGGATTTTAGGAAGAGATTTAAATATAACTTCTTGATCCTACCCCACCTAAAAAGAACAAGTTTTAAAACAAGAAAAGAAAGTGTAGACACTCATCTCACCTGAGCTATTAGAAGGAAGGAACAAAATAAGCATTTATTAATTTATTAAACACCTACTATGTTCCAAGCATTATGTTTAATGTTTTATGTGTCTCATTGGATTAGCCTCCTAACTAAATTACCAGCCTCTGGTCTTTCTCTTCTTCAAGACATCTATACTCAGCTGCAAAAATAATTTTTCTAAGGCAGATGTGCTTTCTAATGAACATTTCTAGTCTTTCTAGTGACCATGTCACTCAAAAACCATCAGTGGCTCTCTGCTGCCCATAGGATAAAATGCCAACTACCCAGTCTGGTATTCAAGGACTTAGTCTTTCTCTAGTCACTGAAGGGTGCCCTAGAATGTGTGTTGAACTTAAAGTTGTGGGACATGATTCTATTCCTTACTGCATGTGTGGCCTTGGGCAAAATCCCTTCCCTCTTAGGGCCTCAGTTTCCCCATCTTTAATATGAGAGTGTTGAACTAGATAACCTCTAGGATTCCTTCCAGAACTGTATCTATGATCTTTTGACAGTGAAATTATTGAATAATTTTCCAAGCAAATCCATGGGATCCCAAAGTGCCCAGAACTACGAATGAAAAGGAACAATTTACTTTGAATGTCTTTTTCAGTCTATGATTCCATGAACCAGTAATTCATATCTGTGCCCTGGGTGATTCATTTGCCTCTGTTACCCAAGCATGCATTAGCAAGTGCGATACATACTTAATCTGGCTGGTCAGCCCTTCCAAAGAAAGTTGTTTATTAGCATTTGGGAAAAACCAGCCTGCAAAATCTACCCAGATTCTTGGGGCCTGGCTGACTGTCAACTGATTTCCAAAGAACTCCAAAAAACACACAGGTATTCTTTTCCTAGTGGAGGCCCAACCTTCTTTGCCCCAGCACCTCCAGCTTTGCCTGGGGGAGGGGAAGGGAACACTGGGGGGTAAACACAAACCAGAGCCTAAGCTCCCAGGCTGGCTGACCTAGAGGTGACCTTTGGGCTGACCTAACACTCTGGTCACTCTCACCAACAGATTTGTTTATCTTGGGACCTTGGAGGCTCTGAACCCGAAAGCTTCGCCTCTAAACTCCTAAGTCCTCCTGGAGCTGGCTGCCAGTCACAGCATAAGTGCATTTTAGACAGTGCACGATAGTGCCAGGTTTATTGACCAAACTGTGGTGTTTATGCTGTCCAGCACCTAGGAGGGTCTATGGGCTCTTGAACTGAGAGGAAGCTGAGAAGAGCTTCCCAAATCTCTCTATGCAGCATTTTCACCTTTATTAGAAAAGATTCCCCAGGGTCTCTCTTATGCAGAAGTCTCCCTGCTGTCCTTCTAACAGATTAAAGGTTGTTTTATGGGATTTGTTATTGCCAAAGGGTAGAGTCTCTAGACAGACCACTCGCCTGTAGGGATTTATTTTACAAAAAGTAGAGTAATGTCACAGCTGAAAGAATAGAAGAGGAGCCCTCCTTCTCTCTGACATCTTCGTCTTCATTAAATAGAAGGTGGGTTTAGATTCACACACATGAGCTCATGTGGGTACTGAAGACAGCTCTTTCCCCAGGCTGAACACTGAATGAGAGTGCGCAGACTCAATTCCAAAAAATTACTTTCATTTTTTAGAAAGGAAGTTTTTTTCTCCCTGATATATAAACCCTATGGAAACCATCTGGGAGCAGAGACCCAAAGTACTCTGCTCCTGTCCCCAATTCCTGATAGCAATCCCAGTGAGTATCTTTCCCAAGTGAAGAGGGACTGATTCTCTCTTCCTGTTCTTTAAGGGAGGGGTATGTGTATAGATACACACTGCAGAGATAGAATTCCAGATGCCTGGGTTCAGTGAACAAAGGGAGACAGATTTTCGCCCTTTCCACCCTCTCCAGGGTATTTTCCTCTACCAGAAGCCAGGAAAATACAACTAGATTGCAGAGAGAGGCTGGTGTTTGGCAGGCAAGAGAAGAGATGCTTTCCTCTGCTGGCACTGAAGGGAGGAACTATTATACCTTTATTTATCCCATTAAAGAAAGACTCGAAGGTCAGGAATTGAGAAAGCCCACTCCTAAATGTGAGGAGGCATTATCAGCCTTGAGCTTAAATAAACTGTCGTGTCTCTTCCCTGACCCGCCTCCCTCAGAGCTGCTGACTCCATCCATCACTGTCACCTTTGCAAAGCGACTGCCATGACAGTTCACGATCATTAAGTAGTAATGGTGTGCTTTGCATTAAGGTAAAGTATGGAAAAGGAGAGGGTCAGGGGAGAGAAGGAGGGAGGTACTAACCCCTGAAGTGGGCAGGAAAAAAATTTGAAAATTGGCCCCCAAAAATCTCTAAACAAAATGCCCTCACGTACCTTAGGATGGAAGTTTGCCCCCTTACATTTTTCTGGGATCAGTCAGACAACAAACATTCATTAATCCCTAACTACGTAAGCACCAGACAGCTGGGCGGCACAGCGGGCAGAGCGCCAGGCCTGGGGCCTGGTCAAATCCAGCGGTGTGTGACCCTGGGCAAGTCACCTAATCCTGCTTATTTCCGTTTCCTGCAAAATGGATTGGAAAAGGAAATGCCAAGACACTCTAGTATCTTTGTCAAGAAAACCCCAAATGGGGTCACAAAGAGGCGAACACAACTGAAGACCAACTGAACAATAATTATGTTATTTTAGATTATATTATTATATTATTATATTATAATGTTATAGTGCTAGGCAATATTCCAAGCGCTCAGGATACAAAGAAAGGCAAGCAAATCCCTGCCTTCAAGGTGTTCATTGTCTCATGGGGAAGACAACATAAATAATTAGGTGCATAAGAGATATATTCAAAGTAAATGGACAGAAATCTGCAGAGGGGGCAGCTAGGTGGTGCAGTGAATAGAGCACTGGCCCTGGAGTCAGGAGGACCTGAGTTCAAATTTGACCTCAGACACTTAACACACACAAAAAACTAGCCCTGTGACCTTGGGCAATTCACTTAACCCCAATTGTCCTACCTTCCCACCTCAAAATAAAAAAAGAAAGGAAGAAAAAGAATTCTGCAAAGGGAAGGCAGTAGCCATTGAAACACCAACAACCTTCTCCTACTGAAGATGGGATTTAGGCTGAGTCTTGAAAAAAGGAAAGAAAACTAAAAAGAAGAAACAAAAAAGGGGTGCTTTCCAGGCATGGAGAATGGCCGATAAGAGGCATTGAATCAGGAAAGGGAGTCTTCATTTGCAGGAACTGAAAGTAGAACAGGGTTGCTAGCTCATAGAGTACATGGAAGGTAATGAAGCGTAAGAAGTCTGGAAAGGTAGAAGGCTGCCAGGTTAATAGGGTTCATTAATAAGAATCAAGGGGCAACAAGGTTGCTCAGAGGATAGAGCAATGGGCCTAGAGTCAGGAAGACTCATCTTTCTGAGTTCAAATCTGGCCTCAGACTATGTGATCCTTAGCAAGTCACTTTACCCTGCTTGCCTCAGTTTCCTCATCGGCAAAATGAGCTGGAGAAGGAAATGGCAAAACCATTCCGATATTTTTGCCAAGAAAATACCAAATCGGGTCATGGAGAGTCGGACATGACTGAAATAACTGAACAACAACAAGAATCAAGGAATCATAGAGTTTGAATGAATTTCAGAGACTATGTAGTATAGAGTAAAGAATACTGGATTTAGAGTCAGAAGACCTGGTCTGAAATCCTGTTACTTACTACCTGGGTGGTCTTGGATAAGTAACTCAACATCTCAGAGCCCTAGCTTCTTCCTCTATAAAATGAGGAGGTTAGGCCAGATGGTCTCAAATGTCCCTCCCAATTCTAATACTATGATCCTATAAGCTAGCCTAATTACCTATCAGAGGATGACCCCTTTCTACAACATCCCCAGCAAGCAGTCATCCGGCCAGTTTGAATACTCCTTGAGACAAGGAACTCACTACCTCTATTCTATGTAAAAACAATTCTAATTATTAAGGAGATATTCCTTGTATTAATCTAAGACCTGGCTCCTGTTATCTTCCACCCCATCCTTGTTGTGCCTTCTGGAAATAGAATATAACCAGTTCTGTTATAATGTGACATATACATCCACAAAAAGCTATACAAATCATGCAATAAAAACCACAAAACTCATGGGAGGAGGTAGGTTAGGAATACGACTCAAAAATTAAAAAGATAGGAACCTAATTTAAAAAAATAATCATTTTAGACATGTTAAATGATTACAAAATACATGAATGCTACAATAAATAGTGAGCCTGTTCTTGACCTCCATCTGCTGTCTGGGTCAGAGGCCATGGGGGGAAGCAGGCAGAGGTGAGACCGGACCTTCTGCACTCATAGCTCCTCCTGCACCAGAAGATATACAATAAATGTGGTGCTTTACCTTTACACAAAGATTTGAAGTTTGCTTGTGGAAGTGGGCATAGGGAAGGTTGCAACTTGCAAATTATTCTAAAGTGGTAGTTTTCTGCATTCTCACTGTTTCTTAAGGAAGAAATCTTGCAGAAGTAAATTTGAAATTCAAGTTATGTTCAAAATGTTCTCTAATATGTCAAGAACATTAGAACAAATTTGCATTTTCTAAAACATGTTATAGCAGAACAATAATCTCATATAAGCTAGCATTTCCACAAAATCTGTTCTTCACCAGGTTCCTTCAATTATTCCTCATTAAGTGTGGTGTTGAGTCTCTTCACCATGTAAGTGTTGCATGAACTTGTCAAGTCCCTCCTAAAATTTAGTCCCCAGAACAGAAAATAACACTGGATGAAATTTGACTTGCACAGATGTTATGGGAATCTGAAGATCTTCCCTGTCCCTAGGCCCTTTGCTTAAGTGGCTTAAAGTGACTGAGAACCTTCCCAGATTTGAAAGTATACTCTGTCCCCTAATAGGCTGAATATGGTCTTGTGGAGCCTGTGGTGGGAGGCTTGTTTTTCCAGGAATGCCCATGTCTTGTTGCTTTGTGATTGGGCAGTGGGTCAAGAGGGCTGTACCATTCTCTGAGCCAGGAGAAGGCTATATATATGCCCTGATGTGAGGTTTTGCTTTGGGGCTCACTTTGAGAAGAGTTGTGTGATTTGGCCAGAGGAGACTCTGGGAAGCCGTTGAGCCCCCCGGCTGTGAAAAACCCAGACGTTGGTGCTTCCCTCTCTGGTAACTGAATAGGTAACTGATGTAATGGTCAGTCGGTTGGAAGCCTGTCTGCTGATCTGTTTCTTTGACTTCTTGTAACTTCTGTTTTTATTCCGTTTGTATTCTCTGAAGTTCAGGGTGCTGACTTTTTCCCCTGAACTAAGGTAAATGATATTTGTTTGATTGATTAAAGTAAGATTGTTAACGCATTTTGGGTTGCTTTCCTTTAGAAAAGCAGATCTAAGAACCTGTGCTAGCAGCCACCCTGAGTATGCTAGGGTGCCTGCTGATACAACAGATTACAACAGGACCTTTGTCCCCCTAGACATTATATTTTTGTAGCCCAATGTGACAATGCCAATGTGATATCCTCATCCCCCTCCTCTTTCTCTGGAATGGTTCACTCATTCCCAACCAGAATTCATGCTAGAAAGTCTAGGGGGTTTTCCAAGAGTGAGTGGGAAGTGGGCAGCAACAGCCTTGACCATAGTGCTACAAAGAAAGCTCTTTCAGGGATCCCCGTATAACCTTAGTATAGAGAGTATTAGTACAATTTACCATGTAGCTCCTGAACCCTTGATGGTATACTTTCCATTTATGCAAAATCAATCTTTATGTAACTTTAAATGAGAAGGCAAAAGAAATAATAATCATAGTATTGACCTAGTAAAAGGAAGAACTGAAATAACTATAATATGTACTCCATAGAAGGCAAAAGCAAAAATAATCAAAATGCATAAACCAGAGTCATGCTTCTATGAATGCATACAACATCTAGGGGAGGAGAATGGCACATATTTTCAGAAACCTAGCAGGGAGGCACCTAGATAAGGAAACCCATATATGTCTGGGGCAACTTATAATTCTGACTATCAGATCTCTTTAGAGAAGAATCCACTCCACGGGTCAACTGCTGGGCAAAACTATTTCTCTGCTTCTGGTCCTCGTAGTTCTCTTCTTGGGGAAAGCTATTTCTCCAACCAATGCATTAGTTTCAAGTTCTTTTAGCACATGGTCACCCTTAGCAAGATGCTGAGAAAGCATTAAGCTCTTTAAGCAAAAACATATGAGCATAGCTCCCAGTAAAAAAAAAAAAAACCCTATCTTTTTCCTTCTTCTGCACTCAAACTATATAGGGTAGTGAAGGGAATCAGGGGCACCCCTAAAAATTTCCCCTCTTTCAGGCTATGGATGGTGGTAGAAGACAGTAAGCACAGATAGCTCTTCAATTAACAAAGAATTCTGCTTTCCTCCAATCAAACAGCTCCTGGCATTAGTTGAAAAGTATGCCTGTCAGCTTCTGCTTTCTGTAAGCTGCTTCTGTGTCTGGCCTCTAGATTCCTCCTACAGTGAGCTCCTTCTCATCTCCTAGCTTATGCTTCATCTGGTCCTCTCTCTCTGGCTTCTAATGTCTTAAATCAGGGCCTCCTTGAGAGTAATAATTAATCCCTATCTTATGATGTGAAATGGAAAAGATTCATGTTTCTGTCAAGTGTGATCTCAACAACCCCTAAATAACCATCTCATATTCCCCAAACATATTTGTTTTACGGATTGTAAATATTGTACTGTATATACTATAAAACTAAAGATAGTCATATGGGGGAGGCAAAATAGCAGGCAGGGGAGGGAAATCCAATGGATTAGGATACAGAAAAAGAACTTGAGTTCAAATCCCACCTCTGATGCTCACTCAGTGCATGCCCTGATCAAAGTCACTTAACTTCATTGGGCCTATTTCCTCATCTGCAAAATGAGAGACTTGGATGGTTCTGTGTGGGCTCCTGGGACCCCAAAAATCCCCTACCCAAGAAAAATCAAAAGTCAGAAGTATCTTGAGGAAGGAACAGGAAGTTTTATTCTCTTCTCCCCCCCCCGCCCCCTCTCTCAGGAAGAGGGCGGTCCTCTCCATGGTGGGGGATCAAGGAGAGGAGGCTCCCACCTGTATAAAAGACAGAACAAGAATTTATACCCTAATACAGTCAAGCTCCCTCCCCCTGGCTGTCCCTTCTCCCATTGGCTGGGAGGTGGGCTCTCATTCTTGGCTCGAAATCTAACCCAGTGGTAGATAACAAAGAAGCCCACCATTTCCTATTGGCTGGGAGGTGAGACAGGGAGCCAAGGTATTATCCATGCCCTTATTTGGTAAACACCAAAACAAGGGAGGGAAAAAGCTCACAAGCAAGGGTGGAGGTCAAAAACTCCTGAAAGGAGCCTAATGCATGACAGCAAGTGAAGGGGGGAAGGGTCCTAGGTTGTGTAAACCCAGGACTCAGGTCTGTCCAGTCTTAGAAAAGTCTCTCTGGTTTCCAGACTGTTTCTCTCCCTTCTCATTCTGAGGAGTCTCCACAGAGGGTGCAGAGAGTGTACTCCACGCAATTCTAACAGCCCTTCCAGCTCTAGACTAGTGATCTGAAGACCCTACATAAAAGAGAGCTGACGCACCACAATGTCCATCTTTCCTTTCTTTCCTCATCTTCTCTTAAACAAAATAGGGCAGGAAAGGAAAGTCATTGGTACCTCAGTAAATGCTCTGCCTTCAAACGAGTCTTCTCATTTCTTTTGTCTAAGCAAAGTTTTCTAACAGATATTCAAAAAAATCTGTCAAGCAGCTGGTGGCAAGTGGATATAGCCCTGGACCTAGAGCCAGGAAGATCTGAGTTCAAATCCAGCCTTGGATATACACTAGCTGTGTGACCCTGGGCAAGTCACTTAACCTTTGTTTGCCTCAGCTACCTGAGTTGTAAAGTGGGAATAATAATAGCACCTAGTTTGCAGGGTATGGATCAAATGAGATAAGAGTTGTACAGTTACATAATATATAATACAGTAGGTGCTGTATAAATTCTTCGTCCCTTCCCCTTTGTAGCTCTCCTAAGGCATTTTTATCTTAGGAGCTGTGTTTCTTTTAAAATTGATTTTTATCAGCATTCTATTCACAAATGTTCTTTCCCTGCTCCTTTCGGCAAAAAATTAACATTTAAAATTTTTTAAAAAATGTCCCCATCACAAAGTAGCAATATGTAATATTTGTGTTTGTTGGTTTGGGTTTTTTGTTTAGGGCTAGGGAGGGGATTTTTTTTTTATTTCCCCATCACAATATTAACTGAAAGTAGCAGCTTATTCAGTCCTCCTCTTAACTGCTATTTGATTAGAGTGGAAGGCGGCTTTCTGAAAAACAGCTTCTGGGGGCTGCTAGATGGCGCAGTGATTAGAGCATCAGCCCTGGAGTCAGGAGGACCTGAGTTTGAATCCAGCCTCAGCCATTTAACACTTACTAGCTGTGTGACCTTGGGAAAGTCACTTAACCCCAATTGCCCTGCCCTTCCCTCTCCAAAAAAAAAAAGGCAAAAAAAACCCCCTCCAAAACAGGTTCCATCCTTCATTCTCTCCCCACCTCTCCCCATCCCCAGTCACTGCTATGGACCCAAACAGACTTCAGTCAAGATGGGGAAAAAATGTCCTAAGTAAAATACAACTGCTTCATGGAATCCCATTCCTCCTGAACATGTTATCACCCTATTTAATCATTTATTCAAATTCTTTAAAAGAAATTGAATCTAGGATAATGTTATTTTTAAATTTCATTCCAGTTTTTAATTCATGGTGGAGTAGATGTGGATTCAAGTGGTGCCTATTTAAAATAATTTTCTTCATATACAAAGATGGAAGATGAGGGAGATCAGACTAAGAAATCTCTAAATTCAGAGCTGTGGTGGTAAAAATTTAACAAAGAGCTCTCTAAAATACCAGGACACACTTTTCTTTAAATCTGAATTATTAACATTTTCTCCATCATTCTCTTAAATCTAGATAATCAACAAAACAATGAATTCAAGTCTGATTTGTCAGATTTCCAAGGTGTGCTCTTTCTGAAGCCTCTTCAGGAGCCGGTTCCAGCACACTCCTATCTAAATTATCTATCTAAATATCCAGATCAAGCATTCTAGGGTTCTATGAATTCAGCTCCTTATACATATGCGACAAAGTTATGTTAAAACTATTAGACCCACACTGGATTTCCATGTCATTACCATAGAATTTGCATTTCTGGGCTCCAGTCTTCCAGGATTCGACACTCAGGTGATCACTTCCTTCTGGAAGTTCCTCTTGATGCCAATAGTAACTAGAGCTCTCTCTGTTCTCTATAATTATCCTGAATTTACTTATCTGTATACAAGCTAGAGAGGCAACTATGTAGTACAGTGGACAAAGCACTAGCCTGGAGTCAGAAGAGCTGAGTTCAAATACAGCCTCAGACTCTTAATAGCTGTGTCACTTAACCCTGTTTGTCTCAGTTTCCTCATCTAAAAAATAAACTGAAGAAGGAAATGGCAAACCACTCCAACATCTCTGCCAAGAAAACCCCAAATAGAGTTACAAAGAGTCATCCATGACTGAACAATAAGCTAGATCCACCCTATCACCGCAGCAGAACATACTTGTAAGCCCGTGCAGAAAAGGAGCTCTTTCAATATTATATCCCTTTGCCTAGCAACAAAGAGCCAAACTTCAGGTCAGGATCATAGGATCAAAAATTTAGCCCTGAAAGGACCTTAGAGGCCAAATAGTCCAACTTTGCAGATAAAGAAATTGAGACCCAAAAAACTCAAGTGTCTTGAGTTGGAGTCCTCTGGCAACACATTCGCTTCTCTTCTCATGGTGCCATGATACCTTCAGCTGAACTGAACGGAATTGGATCGATCTGACTTGGTTTCCCTTATCACAGCGTTTAGTCAACCCCACTGTTTTGTTTTGTTTTTTTTACAACCCAAACTGAACAGCCTCTAGGATTCATTTGGGGAGGGGAAAATAAAGTGACTCATCTAAAAGGTATTTCAAGAGCCCTGAAACCGAAGATTAGAAAATGGCCTATAAAAGTCAAGCACCCACCTGAATCATCCCAGCCTTGCCCCTCCCTGGCCCTCTCTGCATGAGGCACTACCCCCTCAGGAGGTGCTTTAGGGACTGCTTGTTTTCTTCCAGCCTGCAGGAAGGTTGCAGAGAGTTAAAAGGAAAGGAATTAGTTGTTTCTTAAGCACCTAGTGTGTGCCAAGCACTGTGCTCAGCATTTTTACAAATACTATCTCTTCTGAATCTCAAAATAACCCTAGGAGACAGGTGCTTTTGTTGGTTTGGGTTTTTTGTTTAGGGCTAGGGAGGGTTTTTTTTTTTAATTTCCCCATCACAATGTGAACTGAAAGTAGCAGCTTATTCAGTCGCTCTCTTAACTGCTATTTGGTTAGAGTGGAAAGGCCTGAGTTCAAATCCTGCTTCAGACACTTAGTAACTGTATGATCCTTGTTTGCTTCAGTTTCCTCAACTTTAAAAAGCCTTTCTGACTCCAGACCCGGTACTGTACCACACAGCTGCCTCTAGGTGAAAGAAATGAGAAACCACAGGCTTGTTTGGAGGGGTTCCTGCTACCTGAACCGTTGAGGCCTTCAAATACTTAGGGGCCACAAGGGTGATGTGTAACAAGGATCATTGTAGAATTTCAGAACTAGAGGACCTCACAACTTAACAGTGTTGGGAAATTTTTGAGTCTGAGCTCCGGGAGAACCCAAGGAGAATCTTACCCATTAACAAGCCTGTAAGACTGGAGGTCACATAGAGTGAAGAGCCAAGCTAGAAGGAAAAGAAATTTAATAGGTCACTGTTTGCTGGTAGCAGTTTTAGCTTCCTAGGGTACAGATTTGTCTTGCATAGCTTTTCCCGCACTGCTTAGAATATACAGCCAGTCAGCAATTCTCTACAGGCTTTGAATGAACCAATAGTTCTATACTCTATGCCTATAGGAAAGCTGATTTGGAAAGCTCCTAGTTGAGGATGTGCTAGGTGGCGCAGTGGATAGAGTGCCAGGCCTGGAGTTAGGGAAATTCATCTTCCTGAGTTTAAATTCAGCCTCAGACATCCAATAGCTGTGTGACCCTGAGAAAGTCACTGAACCCTGTTTGCCTCAGTTTCCTCATCTGTAAAATGAACTGGAGAAGGAAATGGCAAACTATTCCAGTATCTTTGCCAGAAAAACCCCAAAGGTGGTCAAGGAGATTTGGACATGACTAAAAATGACTCAACATTAATGACTATTGTAAAAGGATATATAGGGCCTGGAGTCAGGAAGACTCATCTTCCATGAGTTCAAAGACAGCCAGAGACATTTACTAGCTATGTGACCCAGGGAAAACCTTGTTCACCTCAGTTTCCCCATCTGTAAAATGAGCCAGAGGGAAAAAATGGCAAACCACTCCAGTAGCTTTACCAAAAAAAAAAATCCCCAAATGGGATCACAAAGAATCAGATGTGACTGAAAAGACTGAACGAAAGCAACAAAAATCTACAATGAAGCAGTGAAAAAGACAGTCTGCATAACAAAACCGACTATAAATTCATCCCTGATATTCTGTCATGTTATACTGATCATTTAAAAAACATAAAATAAATCATTTGTTACCAGCTTGACATTCTTGACTTTATTCTAATTTGCTACAAGCAGGTTAGTTCTTCAGTCCATAAACAAAACATGATCTATTGGTTTGTAAAAAGCAATAAACACTCTCCCCTAACACGAAAAACCTATATATCACCTCCTTAATAATTATTAACACCTGCTGAGGTCTGACTAAGTAATCTCTAGGCTTGTTTTCCAGTTCTGCAAAGCTCCAAGTCAGAGCACAGAATCTCAGAGCTGGAAGGGACCTCAGAGATTGTCCAGGGGAACAGAAGCTCTTTCTGTTTTTGTTTTCGTATTTCTCAGCACCTACCATGGAATCTCATCCATGGTAGGGGCCTTTAAAATGCCTGTTATATTAAATTTAATTTAACCATTGCAGCCCACGCCTAAAAAAGAATTCTCTCCACACATACTGCCAAACTTTTCTGTTGCCCAATTCACAGATGAAAAAACTGAGACCTGCAATCAGAATTCAGGTTTCCTGACTCCTTTCTTTGCCACCATAAGGGCAAAAAAAAACTTAGATGACAAGTTCTCAAGTCTAGTCATTGTCCGTAAACCAGTCAGTACAAACAGACTGCCTCTAGCCTTTGGTGCCCCCCAGGGCAGAAGCGAGGGTAATTCAGGAAGTGAGAGGGGGTCTAGCTGTAGGAGATTAGCTACCCAAGTTGTACCTGATGAACTCTGCAGTACCAGTCTACTTACTACTGATGCCTGTCACCCAGAATTATTTTGTAAACACTGTTGTGCAAAGTGGCTTAAATGATTCAAGTGATTATTTACTGACTTAAGAGTATTTCAATATTTTATTCTCCAGAAGGACTTTTGAATGATACAAGGCAAGGGGGAAAAAAAGACTCAAGCTATACCATTTGGGGGGGGAAGAGGGAAGTGAGAGGGTAGGAGGAAAGTGGAAATAAAGTTCTTTATTGTCATCATCCCCAAACTTCTATAGGCTACTTCAAAAATGATCATTGAGTGAAGACCCTAGGATCATAGACAGGTAAGAAAAGTGATGTCCAGGGGCAGCTAAGTGGTGCAGTGAATAGAGCACTGGCCCTGGAGTCAGGAGGACTTGAGTTCAAATTTGACCTCAGACACTTAACACTTACTAGCTGTGTGACCTTGGGCTAGTCACTTAACCCCAACTGCCCTGCCTTCTCCACTCAAAAAACAAAAAACAAGAAAGGTAATGTCCAGGCCAAGAAAGATGAAGGGAATTAAGGTCACATAGCTAGTTAGGCGACAGAAGCAGGGTTCACATCTCCATCTTCTGACATCAAATCCAGTGGTTTTCTTTTCCCTGTACCTTGCTGTCTCTAACATGCCCTCTTCCATTAACCAGCTTTGTGAACTGGTATGAAGCATCTCATCTTCCTGGGCTTCAATTTCTTTTAGTGTAAAATTAGAGGGTTGAACTAAAATATATTGGACTAAAATATATACATATATATATGAGTATTATACACGTATAATATATATAATATATGTGTGTGTATATCTCTATTGATACAGGCATATAGAGCTAGAGATATACACATATATAAATATGTAGATACAGATATATAGATATAACTACAAAGAGATATAAATAATAACCTGACTTGCATGAAGGGAGTCAGGATATCACTTCCACCATAAGGTAGAATAATAACAACTATTTTGATGTTCAGTTGTATCTAACTCTTCATGAACCCATTTGAGGTTTTCTTGGCAAAAATGCTGGAGTGGTTTACTATTTCCTTCTTCAGCTCATTTTACAAATGAGGAAGCTGAGGTAAACAGGGTCAAGTGACTTGCCCAGGGTCACACAGTTAGTAAGTGTCTGAAGCTGAATTTGAGCTCAGATCTTCCTGACTCCCAGCCTGGCATTCTGTGCACAGCACCATCTAGCTGCTGTATATAAGGTAAGTTTCATTGAATTGCCAATGATGAGTTATATATGAAAAAGCATTAGAAAAGACATTATGG
>CM053580.1:403140464-403188332 GCA_028627135.1 Pseudochirops cupreus
ATAGATAGATAGATAGATAGATAGATGGATAGATGGATGGATAGATAGATGGATAGATAGATGGATAGATAGATAGATAGATAGATAGATAGATAGATAGATAGATAGATAGATGATAGATAGATAGATAGATAGATAGATAGATAGATAGATAGATAGCCTATATGACCTTGGACCACCAATCATTTAGCCTGCCTGAGACTCAATTTATGAGAAAATTGGACTAGACGACTTCCAAGCTCTCCTCTAGCCCTGAATCAGTGATTTATGTTTCTATGTATGACCCGAAGAGGGGGTCATCATACATGGAGAGTGAGAAATAATGACAGATTAGCCCATGTGTTACACTAGTATGCATGAAATATTAAAAGAGCTGGAGGAAGATCTCCCATTTGGCAGATCCTCTATCAAGGTTTTATGGAAGAACTGTGGAAGAACAGTAGGGACAAGAATCAAAAAGGATGAAAATATGGATAGGTCACTATCTACATTGTTGGAAAGAGAACTGTCATCATGTTGATCACAGGCTCATTAAAGTTTAAGAAAGTGGTTCCTCACAACTATTCTTTGAGATGAATAACATAAATATTATTATCCCAATTTTACTATATGGACAAATTATTTGCCTAACCACCACGCTACTGAGAAAAGTCGGAGTCTGTCCCATCACTTGCCCTGCCTCCACAACACCTCTCATATCCCACCCCTTTTCTCCATTCACATGGCTGCCATCTTAGTTCAGGTCCTCATCACTTCAATCAGTCAATAATGTCAGTAAGCATTATAAAACACCTACTATGTTACAGTCACTGTGCTAAGCACTGGGGATACAAAGGGTCAAAGGATATGTACATTTTTATAGCCCTTTGGGCATAGTTCCAAATTGCTGGTTGGATCAGTTCCCAACTCCACCAACAATGCATTAATGTTCCAATTTTCCCATATCTTCTTCAGCACTTACAATTTTCCCATTCTGCCATGTTAGTCAATCTAATAGATGTGATATGGTACCTAACAGTTGTTTTGCTTTGCATTTCTCTTATCAATAGTGATTTAGAGCATTTTTTCATATGACTATAGATATCTTTAATTTCTTCCTCTGAAAACTACCTGTTCATATCTTTTAAGCATTTGTCAATTGGGGAATGACTTGCATTCTTATAAATTTGGCTTAGTTCTCTATGTATTTTAGAAATGAAGCCTTTAGCAGAGACACTGGTTATAAAAATTCTTTCCCATTTTTCTGCTTCCCTCCTAATCTTGGTTGTATTGGCTTTGTTTGTACAAAAACTTTTCAATTAATGTAATAGAAATTATCCATTTTGCATTTCATAATGTTCTCTATCTCTTGTTTGGTCACAAATTCTTCTGTTCTCCATAAATCGACAGGTAAACTATTCCTTGCTCTCCTAGTTTGCTTATAGTATCAGCCTTCATATCTAAATCGTGTACCCATTTTGACTTTATTTTGGTATACAGTGTAATATGTTGGTCTATGTCCAGTTTCTGCCATGGTATTTTCCCAGTTTTTGTGAAATAGTAGGTTTTTATGCCAGAAGCTGGCATCTTTGGATTTATCAAACAATAGATTACTATAGTCATTGACTACTTTGTCTTGTGTACCTAACCTATCCCACTGATCCACCGCTCTATTTCTTAGACTAGGGATACAATGAAAGACAAAAAAAACAATCCCTGCTTCAAGGAGTTCACAATCTAATTTCACCTCTCACCCAAATTATTACAAAGGCCTCCTAATTTTCTCCCTGCTCCAAGTCTCTCCCCACTCTGGTGCCCTACATGCAGCTGCCAAAGAGATTTTCATTAAGCATAGACCTGACCATGTTATTCCTCAACTCAATAAACTCCAGTGGCTCCTGTTGCTTCTAAGATCACACATAAATGACTCCATTCAGTTTTTTTAGCCTTTCACAACCTGGCCCCAAGCTATCATTTTAGCCTCATTATATGTAACTGGCCTCTATCTCCCCAACTTCTAGTGCCTTCCTTTCCAAAGTATCTTGCATCTTACTACTTTGTATCTATTTTGTACTTACAGTTAGATGGCCAGTGTATGTAGCACTGCACCTACAATAAGTAAGACCTGAGTAGGAATCTAGCCTCAGACACTGATTTGTGAGAGCTTGGAAAAGTCCCTGAAGTTCTCAGTTTCCTCATTTGTAAAACAGGGTTAATAATAGTACCTACCTCCCAGGGTTGTTATGAGGATTAAATTAAATAATATTTGTAAAGCATTTTAAACATTTTAAAGTATTATATAAGTGATATTATTATTGATATAATTATGTGGCTCAATGGATAGAGCACTGGGCTTGGAATCAGGAAGACTCATGTTCAGGAGTTCAAATCTGGCCTCAGACACTTACTAGCTGTGTGCCCCTGAGCAAGTCACTTAACCCTGTTTGCCTTATTTTCTCATCCATGAGCCAGAGAAGGAAATATCGAACCACTCCAGTATTTTTGCTAAGAACACCCTAAAAGGGGCCATGAAGACTCAGATACCACTGAAAAATGACTAAACAACAACAAAACATAAGTACGTGTAAAATCTCCATTGACCAGGGAATAAGATTGGTTTCGTTTTTGTGTCTTCCCACACCCTCGAGTGTGATAGGCACATAGCAAGACACTTAATAAATGCTTGATTGATTGATTCACTCTAGGACCTCATATAAAACCTCTGTTTGTTCCACTATACCTTGTTACCTGCTTGTCTCAGTTTTATCAAGCTATAAAATGATAACAATAATAATCTCACCAACCTCCCATAGTTATTGTGAGGATAAAATGCTATAATATTTGCAAAGCAATTAGCACAGGGCTGGTATACAGTAAGTGCCATATTAATGCGAGCTCTTAGCTATTCCAGCTCTAACATTTTACAAACTCTGTGTTGAGGGTCCCTATGAACCTTTTGCAATGAGGGGCCATATACTCCACCAGGTGTTTCAACAGCACTGTCTAGACATGCCAACCTAGGCTAAAATCATAGAAAGTCTACATAGTCAGGTGCATGGGAAACTTATGGAGATCACTTAGAAGTTTTTTAGCTGCTGAAACTCTACTACCCTACAGTTTCAAGTGTTCAGCCCTTCCCTTCCCTCCCTCCATCCCCTCAACTCAAATATACCAAACTCCTCCCTTACCAGATGGGGCACAGTCCTTAGGAAGAGTGGATATAGATTCAGTCTTAACTAGATGATAGAAGACCTCAACAGAAGTGCACCCTCCCCACACCCATTCCACTGTCAAACTTTGAAAAGAACATGTTGGAGACTGAGCACAATTTAATTGAAGCTTCTGGTGGAAATTGCAGTTGGTTTACCATGAAACCTTGGGACATGTGAGCCCAAAAGGAAACTTTCAAGGTTCTGAGGAAGTGAGAACAAGGGCCTTGTATTGACATTGTAACTTTATATATACTCCATTCCCTGGACATTATTTTTTATGGAGAATGACAAATCATAATAGTTCTGTGGGGGGGGTTTAAATAGTGCTTTTCATCACAAAGGGATAACCATCCATTCCAATAGCACCTTCAACAGGCAGAAGAGGGTACTGCTACCCTGCTTCCCAAGTTAGATAAAGCTACTCCAGACACTTCTATCCTAGCCACAAGAAGGGAGGTGGGAAAGGAAAGGGGAAACCAGCTGCCCACACCTCTAAGTTGAAAGTGCAAATTTGTTACTGTACAAAGTACAGTTTTAGCAGAACTGAGGGGAGGAGAACAGTCACAGATCTGGAAGCTGGAAGAAGCTCTCACTTTGGAACCATGAAACTATTTGACCCTATTTCCCTATACCCCGAAACACACCAGAGTGAACACAAACCCTCACCAATTTTATGAAACAGCCAAAGTTTGAATTGTGCTTTCTGGCTATCCTGGCCCCTCCTCTCTTCTCCTTGTCCCTCCTCTCACCCTCAAATTCATAATCATCTGATGTTCTTTCCAACCTATCCCTAGATAGGTTAGCATATTTCATTATGGGGTGCCCCCAAGGAACTTTATTATTTTAAGGCAAAGATTTATTGAATATTCAGTCATAAAGACATTGTATTCAAGTCAAGTCAACAATTTATTAAGTGCCTACTATGTGGGAGACTATGTGGCTAAGTGTTATTGTGTAAGAGTTCCTACTATGTACCAAAAGGTAACCAAATTTAATTCTTTAAATTAACAACTAAACTTTCTCTTAAGATACAGACTTTTAAAATGGAACACAAAATAATTTTTGACACACTAGAGTGAGTCTGTACACACCCATGATTCATTCCTCTATCAAAAATCTGCTCTCTAGAAAGGATTAAATAAATTATTTCCACGCTAAGGACTAAATAATGACAATCCTAGGTTTGGAGCCAAAAGACACCTCCAAGAGCATCTCAGCCAACCTCATCATTTTACAGGTAAGGAAAAAGGTCCATAGAAGTTTAAGGGACTTGCTTAAGGTCACACAATTAAGTGTCAGAGCCTCTGATGCTAACTCTCATACTCTTTTCTGACACCCCATTCTCCCTCCAATCCATGGATACAATTTTATTTATGGTTGCAAAGTGTTTGAGATAAATTAACTCCTCAGATCCCCTGGGAGGTAGGTAGTGCAATATCAGAAGCAGTTGATGGCACCATAGTGCACAGAACACTGTGCCTGGAGTCAAGAAGAACTGAGTTCAAATGCAGCCTGAGATACTAGCTGCATACTAGCTGCTAGTCTTTGATTACCTGTTTCCTCATCTATTAAATGGTGAATAATAATAGCACCTACCTCCTAGAGTGGTGAGGCTCAAAAGAGATATAACTGTGAAGCACAGTGCCTAGCACATAGTAAGTCCTATGCAAGTATTATATCATTACTGGGGCAGCTAGCTGGCACTATGCAGAGAGTGCTGGGCCTGGAGTCAGGAAGACATGAGTTCAAAGACAGCCTCAGACACTTATGACACTGGGCAAGTTTGTCTCAGTTTCCTCATCTGTAAAATGTGCTGGAGAAGGAAATGGCAAACCACTCTGGTATCTTTGTCAAGAAATCCCCAAACAGGGTCACTGACTCAGACGCAAAATGAAAAATGATAAGAACAATGAAAATTAATGAGCAAACTGAGTTTCGGGGAGTTGAAAAGGCTTGCTAAATGTGGTGTAGCTAGGAAGTAAGAGAGCTGAAACTCATGACTTCTGGCTCCAACCTCTTCACACTCTCAAATGAGATTCACCTTTACCCTCTCTCAGAGCTATTTTGCATTTGCACAAGGGACAAAACTTGGGATGAGTTCTAATTGTGGGATTTTGGGCATGAGTCAGCTGAGTAAGGACAGTATTTGGAAAGAAGGGCATGGAAGAAGACATCTCAGTAAGTCACTGTGTTCCTCTCACTCTTAAAGGCTAGCTTCGCTCCTATCTGCATCCAGTGAGGAATGTTGTCCAGGATTTTTCCACTGGAGTTTTTAATCTAGTTATCCAAATCTAGCATCCCATTATTTATTTGTTTGTTTGTTTCTTCTATTGCTTCCTGCATCCCTCAGAGAAATAGCATTCTAAATGGGGAAGACTTAAGAACATACTACCGTGCACTACCTATGTGACCTTGTCACTTACCTTCTCTGTGCATAAGTTTCTTTATTTGTAAGGTGAAAAGGTTACACAAGATGGTATCCAAGGTCCCTTCCAGCTTGAAACCTGGACAGTATCTTTATGTCCTTCCCCTGGTCTCTGTACCAGCACTGGGAAGAAACCAGCAAGTCATTATAACACCACAGGAATCATGATCTGCAGTGAGTGTTTACTTGGTTTTAGATAAAAGATAAAAACCATTTGTCCAAGGTTTGTTCCCTACCTGGGGCTGAGAAAACTTGAAGCAACTTAGAAAATCAGAGTAAGAGATGAGGCAACACAGAGTAAATAATAAAGCAGAACAAAGATCTAAATAAGGGAGGCAGAGGGAGGAAAGTTTTCCAGGCACCCAGGATAATTGCTGTAATTTGGCGTGGAATTTTTTTCATATATTGGTATATTTAAATGTTTACATGACAAGGGGCCATAGCACCTCTGGCCTCTGGCTCCCCATTTTCATAGCTCATGACCAGGGTCTCTTAACATCCCAAATTCAAGCCCTATTTTAGGATAAGGGAGATAATCTCTCTTAGAGTAACTCCTCTTCTTACCGCTGTCTGAAGCCAGAGGATGGGGCTGAGAGTCTGACTCCAGAACCCCCAGATAAGGGCTCTCTATCTGTAGGACAGTGTAGTGGCAACCACACTGGCACACCCCGAATAGCTGCTAGTACAGGTTCTTAGATCTGCTATACTAGGAAAAATAGCTGTTCAAGGGTCAACAACTTTTTAAAATTATATTCATTAGTTCAGGGTTAAAAATCAAAACCCTAAACTTCAGAGAAAATCCAAACAAAAAAAATAGAGAAAATACAAGCAGAGAAATAAAGACCAACAGACAGGGCTTCTAACTGTTTGAGAAATTAGCACAGATGAACAGATAGATTCGACTGTCTGACCAAGGCAATAAATACATAGTTACCAGAGAGAGAAACACCAACATCTGGGTTTTTCAAAGCCAGGGGGCTCCTTAAATGCTACTCAGAGTCTCATCTGGTCAAATCACAAACTCTCTTCCAATAAGTGAGCCCCAAAGCAAAATGCTAACCTCAGAGTGTATATACCTTCTCAGAGTCAGAAAGCATCACAACCCTCCTAACTCAGTACCTAATCAGAAATTAGCAAAAGGTGTGAATGCCTTCCTACAAGCAAGCCTTCCTACAAGCAAGCCTTCCTACAAGCAAGCCTTCCTACAAGCAAGCCTCCCCTAAGCAAGCTTCCCTTAACAGCTCCACATGAAGCCTATTAATGGGTGGGGAAGATCTTGTATCCCATTAACATTACAGGTAGATATGATATAAGGGAGCCATAATTAATAGATGAATCAATAAGTATTTATTAAGCACTTTGTGTGCCAGGCTGTGCTAGGCCATGGGGCTACAAAGGCAAAAGCCTTTGTAGATAGAGAAATGATAACTATAACAGCCCTTTACATATATTATCTCCCCTAAGAATAACAACAACTCTGTTTTATTAGTAGTAATATTATTATTCTTATTTTTATATATGAGAAAACTGAAGCTGTGCCTTGCTCAGGGTCACTATGCTAATAACTCTTAATAATAGTTAATATTATTAGGTGCAGCTAGGTGGTACATTGAATGGAGTTTCAGGCTTGGAGTCAGATTCATCTTCCTGAGTTCAAATCTGGCCTCAGACACTTCTTAGCTGTGTGACCCTAGGCAAGTCACCTAATCCTGTTTGCCTCAGTTTCCTCCACTGTAAAATGAGTTGGAAAGGGAAATGGTAAACCAATCCAGTATCTTTGCCAAGAAAACCACAAATAGGGTCACAAAGAGTCATACACAACTGAAACAACTGAACAACAAGAACAACAGTAAGCTAATAAGTGTCTGAGGCAAAACTGAAACTGAGGTTGTCCTGACCCAAGATCCAGGATTCTGTACATTATGCCATTATGCTACTATGTGCAAGGAACAGTAAGAAAGCCAGTTTTGTTGGAGCAGAGAGTTCATGGAGGGAAATAATACATAAGCTAGGCCTGGTATAATGAGATCATGTTGCAAAGAGCTCTAAATGCCAAATGAAGACATTTATATTTGATTTTAGAAGTAACAAAGAGACATTACAGTTCTTGATTAGGGGATGGAAGATGACATGGTAATCCTACAGCTCTAGGAAAATCGTTTTAGCAGTTTGGAGAATGGGTTGGAATAGAAGGAGACTGAGGAAGAGGGATCAATTAGGAGGTTACTACAAATAGTTGAGGCAAGAGTAGATGGGGGGGCAGTAAGGTGGCGGAATGGATAGAGTGCCAACCCTGGAGTCAGGAGTACCTGAGTTCAAATCTGGCCTCAGATACTAGTGTATTGCCCTGGACAAGTCACTTAACTCTGTCTCCAAAAAAAAAAAAAGCACTGATAAGGACCTGAATTTCAGGGATGGCTCTGTTCAGAAAAGGAGATTTTCTATGATAGATGTTGTAGAGCAGAAGTGTCAGACTCCTCCACTGTGGGCTTGATGCAGCCTGGCAAAACTCCCCAGCTCACCAGATTAAAATGCATTTGGGACATGTTTCACAAAATAAATAAAAATACAAAACAGCATAGATAATATTAATTTGTGATTTTCTAAGCCAATATGCAGAGGCAATATGCCAGGGATGTTTCTTTTTGAGTTTGATTGCTGTTTGTCCTTTGTTTTCAAAGAGAATCAGTGACATCACAGGGTGGTATCTTGACTCATGCATGGATTGGATTTAAGTGAGGCAGAATTGCACAGAGTCCTCAGCCTCACTCTCTCTTACAGAATCACTGAAGCTCAGTGGCAAGACAAAAATCAGGACAACTGGCAATGCAATCTAGGACCTGGGCATCTTTGATGTCTCACCAGCTACCTCCGCTGTAAAGGTATAACTGACAATATTTGGCAACTGATTGAATTTGTGGAGTAAGGGGGAATGAGCGGTCATATCTGGGTAACTAGAAAGATGGTAGCAACCTAGATGGAAATAGGAAAGTTCAGAAAAAGATGACTTTGGGGATGGAATGGGGGAATAAAATGAGCTCATGTTGAGCATGGGACATGCATTTCAAAATGTCCAGTAAGGCAGTTGGTGATATGGAACAAGAGCTGAGAGAGAGAGACTAGGGCTATATAAAGAGAACCCAGAACAGAGCCTTGGATGACATCCATTGTTAGTTTATATGATATATAAATGATTAGCCAGTAAAGGGGACTGAGGAGGGAAAGGCAGGCAGGCAGAAGACAACTAAGAGAGAATAATGTCATGAAAACCCAAAGAGGAAAGGGTGATGAACAGTGTCAGAGGCTGCAGAGAGGTCAAGAAGGAGGAGAGAGAAATAGTCATTATGTCTGGCAAATAAGAGACCACTGGCTAATATGCAAATACGTTTTGCATGACTACACATGTATAACCTATATCAAATTGCCTGCGGTCCCAGAGAGTGGGGAGGGGGAGAAGAGAAAAAGAGAATTAGGAACTAATTCTTTTAAATGAATGTTTAAAATAGCTTTTATATATAATTGGAAAAAAATAAAATACTAAGAAAAGAGAGAGATCAAGTGTGGCTTCAGATACTTAAGAGATTGTAACTGGGGGCAAGTCACTTAACCTGATTGCTTGGTGTGTGTGTGTGTGTGTGTGTGTGTGTGTGTGTGTGTGTGTGTGTGTGAGAGAGAGAGAGAGAGAGAGAGAAAGAGAGAGAGAAAAAGAGAGAGATCATCAGTTACTTTGGAGAAAGTAGTTTTGCTTGAATATTGAGTTCAAAAGCCAGAGAAAGTCAAAGGAAAGGAAGTGGAAGCAAAGAGTCTAAACAGCTTCTTCAAAGACTTTGGCAGAGAATAGAAGACATATAGGAAAATAGCTTGAGGGGATGGCACAGTCTTGAATATTTATTACGAGATTATTTAATTATTATTATTTAAGAGTTATTAAGGATGGAGAAGAAGTAGGCATCTTTATAGACCATCAGAAAGGAGATAAATTTTAGAAGGGGACCATTTACCATCTTTCACTATGTTTCCCCTCTCCCCTTCAGTGCTTCACCCAACTCCTTCAACTGGAATAAAAAAATCTAGAGTCATCATGCACTCTTGATGCCTCACTAACCCATTCCCACTCAATCAGAGTCTTCTCTCAGAAAAGGAAATCTCGAATAATGAAATATCAGGTATTAGGAAGCTGATGGAAAGGTCCTGGGTGGAAAGGGACAGGAAGGGTACCTTTTAGGCACCACTGAAACCACACTATGTAAGTCACTGTCTTTTGTCCTTCCTGTCCCTGAGACAATATTGGAATTAGGATCACAGATTTAGGACTTGAAAAGACCTCAGAAGATATCCATTCCAGCCCTTTCCTTTTTCAGATAAGGAAACTGAGCCAAGAGAAGGAAATGATTTGTCCAAAGTTCTACAGATGAGAAGTAGCAAAACTGGGATTGGAAGCTAAAAGTTCCAAAAACTGGAACTTTTAGCCCTCAGGTTCTCTTTTGACTGAAGTGATTTCTGCCATTGGAGTGATTCCTCAGGAAGAGTAACACATTAATGAGGGTTCATTTAATTAAATTAATTAGCTATCACCTGTCAGGGAGAAGGACATTGGAGAAATGGATAATCAAGCATCAGAAAAAGCTTCAGTCTTGAAGTCTACACCACCAAAGACCACCTGGGATTCATGCTAAAAGGGGAGAATATCTTTTTTTTCTTTTTTTCCTTATTAGCTCTCCAAAGAAGCAATAAATCCTTAACCCCTTCAACCAGATGTTTTTCTGGGTACTTTCATAAGCCTTACAGTAATTGATTTAGACTGGAAAGGACCTAAGAGGTTATCTAGTCCAATGTTCTCATTTTACAGATGTGAAAACTGAGTCCCAGGAAAATTAAGACAGTGGCCAAAGGTCCCACAGGTAATAAGCATCAGAGATGAGATTTGAGCCCAGGTTCCTGTGATCTCTGTACCAGTCTGGCTCTCCATTTATCATTCAAGCTCCTAGGCAGCAGAGACCTTATCACTCTCAGCTTTTAAGTGTTTAAATTGCTTCCAGTGATAGCAAAGCAGAAAATTTAAGTCCCTATCTACATCATTTGGCAAATTCCTAAATCAAACAGTATCACCAGCCTTGTTTTCAGTCTATCTGAGGGGTAGGAGCGCCTCATTTCGTCTTTTAAAAGGAAAAGAATGAATGAGTCAGGATGCATGTATCCTAGCTCACTCGCTGAAAAGCAGGTTTAGAGCCCATTTACAGGCTGTGAACTTTAAAGAAAGTATATTTATTTGTGGAGCAACCATAGAAATGGAAAGTACTGGGCTCCCTCCACTTAGATGACAGTTTCCAGCTCATTCTCCAAACCATAAAAACCAAAATATTTGCAAAGATTCACAAGACCTCAGTTCTAACCCATCCAACCATTGAAAGCCACCTGTCAGACAGGCCCCCTGACAGTCTGCTTCTGAGGTTCTACTCAAGTCTCACCCAGGACAAGATTCTGTGATATAGAAATAAATGGATAACATATTCTTGATTCCTTGAATTCTTCTATTAAGGCCTTCTTTCTGACTCCTTACTTTCATTGAGGGGCGTGTGTGTGTGTGTGTGTGTGTGTGTGTGTGTGTGTGTGTGTGTGTGTGTGCAGAAGATTAGATATAATTAAAGAAGAGGTTCTTTTCTTCCTCATCACAGTCCAAAGTATGTTAGTCCTTTGATGTCACACTCCAAGGGCCATATTTACAACTGCCCCTAGTGGAGTCCCTACATCATCAGGGCAACAGTGTAGGGAAAAGAGCACTGGTTTGGAGTAAAGACACTAGATTAGAACCTTGGTTCTGATACTTAGTAAATCAATAAGCATTTCAAGTTTTGCAAGCACCATGCTAAGAACTGGGGATACAAAGAAAGATGAAAGACAGTCTCCGCTCCTAAAAAGCTCATAGTTTAGGGGAAGACAACATGCAAACAGCTGCATACAAACAAGCTATTTACAGGATAAACAGAAAATCATCAACAGAGATAAGGCACTAGAATTAAGAGAGGTTGGGAAAGGCTTTCTATAGAAGGTGAGATTTTAGCTGGGACTTGAAGAAAACCAGGGAGTGCAGATGAGGAGGGAGAGCATTCCAGGCATGGGAAATACCTGGAATTGGAAGACAGAGTATGTTGTGTGAGGAACAGCAAGGAGGCCAGTGTCATTGAATCAAAGAGTACATGATGGGAAAGGGGAGGCATATGTGTATGGTGTAAGAAGCCTAGAAAGGCAGAGGAGGGAGGGAGGTTATGAAAAGCTTTGAATGGCAGAGGGTTTTGTATTTGGTCCTGAAGGGGATAGGGAGCCACTGAAATTTATTGAGGAGGACAGAGTGACATGACACTTACTAGCAACACCCTGGGCAAGTCACTTAACCTCTCTAGTTAACATCAATTTCCTTTTCTTTAAAATGAGACTAACAATACTTTTACTACCAATTCATATAGCTGTTCTGACAAAACTTTTGTAGACTATATCATTGTGTGCTTTTATTATCATCTGAAGTTCAGGCTATCTGAAACTGAACTGTTCCAAGTACAATAACAATTTCTTAAAGGAAATGATAACTGTAAATTTCTGCAATGGGGTTATAGATTTTTTTTTGTTGTTGCTACTGTTATGAATCAGGAGTAAAATTGGACTCTTTAATCACTATTTTAATACTGCTGACAATTTATCTTTCCTTATCCTGCTACCAAATGGCCAACAATTAGCCTTTCCATCATCTTGTATATCCAAGGCAGCCAAGTCAGGTTGACAATCATTTATTAAGTGCTTATTGTATGCCAAGCACTGAGAATATAAACACGAGCAAAAAGAAAGACAATCTTTACTCTAATTGGGGACATGGTAGCAAAGAAAGAATAAGGAAGTCAAGCCATAAACTCAAGGCTTGATATAAGAAGAGTGACAGGAAGGCTAGAGCCTAGTGTGAGCCAAGGTTTTGATACTATTTTTTAGAAAAAAGGTGCCATGTTAGCTGAGGAAGGTCCAGGAAGGGTTAGTAGCATCCCTGCTTGGGGGTGAATAGAATAATAATAGTAAATGATGATAAGGAGGCAGAACTACTCTTTATTTTCTCTGTTAAAGAGAATGTTTTTCAGCCCGGAAAGAACAGAACAAAAATAACCAGGAATGAAAATCCAACGAATTGGCAGAAATGAAAAAAAGATGGCAATAGTCAATGTTGAAGGGGTTCTGTAAAGATAGGCACACTAGAGGGAAAAACATACACACTCATTTGGATATTTTACCCTACAGGAAAGTAGGGGGTAAGGGGATAAGAGCAGGGATGATAGAAGGGAGGGCAGACTGGGGGAAAGGGTAGTTAGAAGCAAACACTTTTGAAAAGGGACAGAGTCAAAGGAGAAAACAGAATAAGTGGGGGGATAGGTAGGATGGAGGGAAATACAGTTAGTCTTTCACAATATAACTACTATGGAAACCTTTTGCATAACTACACATGTACAGCCTATATTGAATTGCTTGTCTTCCCAGTGGGGGTAGGTGAGGAGGAAAGAAGGGAAAGAATCTGGAAATCAAAGTTATAAAAACAAATGTTCATTTTAAAAATTGTTTTTTTAATAAGTAAACAAAAGACCTTAAAAAAAAGATAGACACTCTAATGTATTGTTAATAGAGTTGAAAATCAATGCAACCATTTTTGAAAGCAATTTGGAATTATATAAATAAAATGACCAAAATGTTCATTGCCAGAGATTCTTCTACTGTGGACAGAACCCAAGGAGATCACTAATGAGAAAAAAGTCTCCATATACACCAAAATATTTATAGTAGTACTTTTTTGTTGCTGTTTACAAAGAACTAGAAATATAGTAGGTATCCACTGATTGAAGGACATTTAACCAAATTGTGGTACATTAATGTAATTGAATCTTATTGTGAGGTAAGACATAACAAATATGATAAATATAGAGAAATATGTAAAGACTTCTGTGAACAAGTATAGAGTGACATAGATCAAGCACATAATACAAGTATAAATCATGAAGATCAGATATGACTTGAGTGAAGAGATATGAGAGGACACTCCCAACCCACTCCTTCATGGAGATAGAAAGTCCACAAATATTACACAATTCACACATTTTCAGACTTTTTTCAATGTGTTGATCACTTGGGCTGATTTTTTCCCTCTTTTTCCTTTCTTTTTTTTTTGCCTCTATAAATTATTATTTACTATATGGGATGGCTCTCTGGGAGGAAGAGCCCAAGAATCTAGCAGCATCTGAGATTATCTATTATATTCATGTTATCTATAAGCTTGATAAATATCTATGCTTTTATCCAAGTCACTGATAAAAATTAAACAGCCCAGGGCCATGCACAGATCTCAGTAAGCCAGAATGGCTTAAAAAAAAAAAAAGGCTTCATAGAGTTGAGACTTAAGCTGAGACTTGAAAGAATGGTAGGATTTAAATGGATAGAGTGGAAGTAGGAATGGGTGGCTAGTTGACCAGTAGCAGAAATGTCTGACTAGGAAAAAAAGGGTTTGGTTACTACTTGTGCAAGTCACTAGGATACTAGGAGGTTATTAGCGATAACTATAATTATTTACAAACAGAAGACATCATTAAAAACTTTCAAAATAGAGAAAGTGAATGTTGAAGAATTACAAAAAACAAGCATGGTCCCAAAGAAGAGAAATGAGAAAACATCACTCTCTGCCACTCCTTTTCAGAAGCAGGAGTTCCATGGGTATGGCAGATGCACATATTTTCAGATTTTTCTGATATTGATTGGTTTTGCTCATTTCTACTTCTTCTCTTTTTCTTTTACTTTAAGATTTTTTGTTATTTGGGATGGCTTTCCAGGAGAGAGGAGCGTAAGGAATGCTGGGAGAAATGTAAGTGATGTAAAAGCAAAAGATGTCAAAAATTTATTATTTAAAAATCAGAAATCAAAGCCCCCCTAAAGGTTGGCCAAAGTAAAGCGAGATTAGGATCCAAACAAGACATCCGGAACTGAAGAAAAAAAAAAAGATCTTGACAGGCTTTAGCATTGGGCTGAATCTTGTCATTGTTGAGTCATTTCAGTCACGTCCAATTCTTTGTGATCCCATTTGGAAACTTTTTTTTGGTCTTTTTGGAGTGGGAAGGCAGGGCAGTTGGAGTTAAATGACTTGCCCAAGGTCACACAGCTAGTAAGTGTGTTAAGTGTCTGAGGCCACATTTGAACTCAGGTCCTCCTGACTCCTGGGCCAGAGCTTTATTCACTGGGCCACCTAGCCGCCCCTTGGAGGTTTCTTGGCAAAGATAGTGGAGTGGTTTACCATTTCCTTCTCCATCTCATTTTACTGATGAGGAAACTGAGACAAAATGGGTTAAGTGATTGATCAGGATCACATAGCTAGTAAGTATCAGAGACCAGATTTAAACTCAGGAAGCTGAGTCTTCCTGATTCCAAGCCCAGAACTCTATCTGCTCTGCCACCTAGCTGCCCCTTGGGCTGAATCTAATTTTCATAAAAGGGAAAAGAATGGAATCTACAAATAGGTCACTGATCTTGACTATGAATTCTGGGAAAATTATAGAATGTTCTATTAAAGAGATGGTTTGTAAGGTTAGCAAATATCTACAAAAGGAAGGGGTGGGTACCTAGAAAACTTAAATATGGTCTACATGTGGGTAGTAACCAAATTTTTTTTCTAGCCAGACATGTCTGCTACTGGTCAACAATGGATGGGATCCATTCCTACTTTCTACCTACTTAGATCCTACCTTTCTTTCAAGTCTCAACTTAAGTCTCAATTCTATGAAGCCCTTTTTTTTTTTTAACCATCCCAGCTTACCAAGATCTGTGCATGCCTTGCTTGGGTTGTTTAATTTTATCAGTGACTTAGATAAAAACATAGGTATTTATCAAGCTTATAGATAACACGACTCTAATAGATGTGACCAAAACAGCAGCATTGAAGATGATGTTTCAGCCCAATCTAATAAAATTTAATAGCAATAAATGGAACAGCTAGGTGGTGCAGATAGAGTGCCAGGCCTCATCAGACTCATATTCTTAAGTTCAAGCCTGGCCTCAGAGCTTACAATTTAGTAGAGGAGATAAGACCCAAAAAGGAACTCTAATTTTTTAGTGAAATTGTATAAATACGGCTAAGTGGCATAGTGGATAGAGTGCAAGGCCTGGAGTCAGGAAGATATGAGTTCAAATCCAACTTCAGACACTTACTAGCTGTGTGACTCTGGACAAGTCATTTAACTCTGTTTGCTGTAAAATGAGCTGGAGAAGGAAATGGAAAGTCACTCCAGTGTCTTTGCCCAAATGGGGTCATGAAGAGTCAGACATGACCAAAAACAATTGAACAAAAATGTAAAGTCTTACACTCAAGTTCAAAGAATCAAAGTAAAAAGTGTAAGATGGAGGAAGTAAAACCAAACAGCAATCATGAAGAAGATCTGGAGATTTTAGGGAACTGCTGACTCAATTTGAGTCTTCCTTGATCTCCTGGTATGGGAACTCCCTTGATCAATCACCTATCAATTTAGTAAATAAATGCTAGAGAGTCGTCTGAGACACAAGGGTCTTGTACAGCTAATACATGTAAACAGAAAGATTTGAACCCAGGTTTCCCTGATACTCATGGCCATACAAAAACAAAAAACAAAAAAAATTTTTTAGTGGTCACTAAACCCAAAAGTCTTCACATTGAAGCACTGTTGGCAAAGTGCTGTATTAATTTAGTCATTCTGGAAAGCAATTTAGGACTATGCTCCTAAATTACTAAATTGTGCATATCCCTTTGACCCAATGACACACTAATAATGCTATACCCCAAAGAAAATAAATTTGGAGCAGTTCCTTTAAAGTCTTGTCAAATCACCAAGTATATATTAAAGTGTTACTGTTCAAATCAAAAGTACCTACTGTGTGACGGACACAGAGGTAAACGCTAGGGATACTAAGAAAGAACGAAATAATCAGTCCCAATTTCAAGAATTTCACAAACAATACAAAAAAGCTATGTACAAACAAGATATATTATGTGAACATATTATATATAATCATATATAATATATTACATAAAACAGAATAAATTGGAGATAATCAATGGAGGGAAGACATCAGCATCAAAGAAGATCAAAAAGGCATAGCAAGTTATACATAAGAGATTTGCATTTTCATGTGCAATCATCTTTTATATTGTACTATGTTACAGAAATGCTTGTTTCATTCCATAAATTAGAAACAAAATAAATATATAAAAAAGAGAATAAAAAAAGACTTTTTATAGGGGGTGGAAATTGGGGGGAGAGAGGGACTTGAAAGAAGCAAGGAGACAGAGATGAAGAGAGAGAAAATTCCCCAGCATAGGGAAAGTGGATGAAAATGTGTGAAGTGGGGACATGTGTGAAGAGTGTCCAGTGCAAAGAATAGCAAGGAGAACAGTGTCACCGGACCACAGAGTATGAGGAGGAGAGAAAGTCCGGAAAGGGGAGTAGGGGGGTTAGGTTATAAAGGGCTTTGAAAACCAAACAGAAGATTATATATTTGATCCTAGAGGCCGTAGGGAACCCCTGAAGTTGATTGTATGAGGGATCAGGAAGGACATAGGCAGATGTATGATTTAGCAAGATCACTCTGACAGCTGGGCAGAGGGTGGAGTGGAGTGAGGAGACCAACCAGCAAGGCTATTGTAACAGTCAATATAGGAGCCCAGCTGTGATCCCATGATCTCTCATCAGGTGGGTTGTAGAAAGGTTTCTTGTTCTGGTACTAGTTTGACTTGATGACCTGTGAGGTTCCTTCCAATTCTATGTGTGATTCAGTACAGTATGATTGCCACCGACACTAACCAACTTGTTCCTATTTGCAAGGACCTTCCAGTGAGGATTAATGAAGCTTAGCATATGATGGGCCTTCAATAAATTTATGATTGGATGGCTAAGTTATCGTGATAGATTGGGTTATTATTCATAGAATAGAATCAACTTCGTTGGGCACAAGAGTGCCAAAATGCCATGCTCTTAAAAGTTACCCAGCAAACATAAGCTGGGGTGGCAATAGGTGCCCAGGCTATAGTAGCAATTTGAATCGCATGAATATATCTGCTGAGGCTAAAATATAGAAAGGGTCCAAGGGAGTCAAATGCCCCAGTTACGTCCCAAGCATTATCAAAGGGTTCGTTAGCACTCACTTTGATTAGCCAAGTACTTTATAATCATTTACTAATTGGTTTTTACCCTACACCAACTGTCACCACTGATATGTGGAGAATGGAGTATTTAAACTGGGAATAGGCCAATCGTGTGGCTTTTATATGCAAATATAGGTGTAGCCTTAGAGACCAACATAAAAGAAAAAATAACCAGCATTGCTTTGCTTCACAAAATGCCTCCAGCTCGCCAGAGCACAGAAGGTAGGTGTAATACTGATCTGTAAGCGTGCTTCTGGCTTCAGGGTTCGAGGTACTTATTTTTTTACCTTCGGGTAAATCAGTCAATCGACAAGGACTTATTGAGCACTTAACTGGACAGAGTGTCAGTAATTGTGCTCACAACTGGGAATACAAAGAAAAAGAAGGAACAGAGCCTGCTCTCAAGGGGCTTACCTTCGACACATTCATAATAGGTATATAAACAAGATGTAAATTGTGTAGAAGTAGATACAAAGTTACCCTAGATTTGGCAATGGCAACAGCAACAGCAGGACCGAAAGGCATCCTGCAGGAGGTGGAATTTGAGTTGAATCTTAAAGAAATGACTAGTTTTGGGTTTTCCCAGAAATAGGTATGCCCCTCCCCATCCCAAGTTTTTCGTTCTTTTTACATTCTATGCCCCTCTCCCACTCTGCAAACCGGTGACTTTGGTCTTCCTGCCATTCCCTGAACAAGAATCTTCCTTCCCCTAATGCAGTCATTTTCATTGGCTGTCATCTCCAAGCTTGGAATGCTCTCCCTGCTCCTCTCTGTCTCCTGGCTTTCCCAGCTTCCTTCAAGAACCAGCTAAAACCCCACCCATCCTTCTTAACTGTGGTGCTTGCCCTCTGATTCTTATTTCCTATTTTCCTGTATACAGATTGTTTGAACATACCATAGTGGTTCACATGCTGTCTCTCTCCCCCATTAGATGGTGAGCTCCTCAGGACCAGGGACCATCTTTTGCCTTTCTTTGTATCTCTAGCACTTTGCACAGTGCCTGGCAAATAGGAGGTGCTTAATAAATATTTGACTGACTGACTGACTGCCCTGTTCACATTCTCTTATTTAGCTCCTCTAGTGAACTTTTACAAGTGCAGCTAGGTGGTACAGTGGATAGAACATTGGGCTTAGAGTTAGGAAGATCTGAGTGCAAATCACCGAACTCTGCCTCAGTTTCCTCATCTGTAAAATGAGCTGGAGAAGGAAATGGCAAATCACTGTAGCATCTTTGCCAAGAAAACCCCAAATGAGGTCACAAAGAGTCAGACATGACTGAACAACAGCAACACTTTTACAACATGTATTTGCAAGACACCCAGCTAGGGCTAAGCATATACTGTGACCATGGAATAGAAGGAAGTTAAGATGAACCCTCTTTGACACAATTTATCACCAACCAAAATGAACTGATTTTTTAAATGACTCTCATTTGTATATATTATCTCATTTGGTCCTCACGATAATCTGTGAGGTAAATTAGGTGTTATCACTATTTCCATATTGCAAGTAAAGAAACTGAAGTTCAAGGAGGTTAAAGAATTTTAAGTATTGTAGGCAGAATTTGGAGTCTTAACCCCTAGTCCAGGCCTTATCCAATTACACCATGAATATACCTTATTTAAGGGCAGCTAGGTGGTGCAGCAGGATAGAGAGCCTGGCTTAGAGTCAGGAGGACCTGAGTTCAAATTTGGCCTCAGACACTTACTAGCTGTGTGACTCTGGGCAAGTCACTTCACCCTGTTTGCCTCAGTTTCCTCATCTGTAAAATGAGAAGGAAATGGCAAACTGCTCCTGTATCTCTGCCAATAAAATCCCAAATAGGGTCACAAAGAATTAGACATGACTGAACAACAAAAATACCTTAATTTTGTTATAGTGATACCCAACATACTTAAGTCACATTCCTTATACAACCTTACCATCCTTACAAGGTTTCATAGAATTCTTGGCATAGCATCATAGATATAGGACCTCAAAGGGACATTCAAGGTTATCTAGGCCAATCCCCTTATTATAAAGAGAAGGAAACAGAGGCCACAATAATTAGGCTTTGATTCAGGATCTTCTGACTTAAAGTTCAGCCATTTTCTCACCACACCACACTGTCTCATATGGCATCTTTAAAAAAAAATTCAGTCTTTTTGCACAGTTGCTACATTTGCATTTTTCCACTTGCAAAAATTGCCACTAGATTTTTTTTTTACCTTGTATCATTCAATGAACAAAGATTCTGTAGTGCAACTTTTTTTTCTATTAACCCATTGTTGTTACTTTGTTCAGCAGTTTCAGTCGTGTCCAAATCTTTGTGACCCCTTTTGGGGTTTTCTTGGCAAAGATACTGGAATAGTTTCCATTTCCTTCTCCAGCTCATTTTACAGATGAGGAAACTGAGGCAAACAGGATTAAGTGACTTGCCCAGGGTCACACAGCTAGTAAGTGTCTGAGGTCAGATTTGAACTCAGGAAGAGCAGGCCTAGCACTCTATTTACTTAGTCTCTTACTCTACCAGAATCAGCATTGGAAGGAATCTCAAAGGCCCTCTGCTCCAACCATACCTAACTAAGAGATCACCTCCATTTCAGACTCAACAAGGGGCCTTTGCCTGAAGAACCTCAGGACTGAGGATCCCACTATCTCCCAAAGGAACAAGTTCATTCCACTTTGAGATAGCTCTAATTGCTACATTCTCCTTTCTTGACATTAAGCCTAAACTTATCTCTTTCAACTTCCACTGTTACTCCTAGTTCTGCCCTTTGGGGCCTCCCAGAACAAATATGATCCCTCAAGAGACCTAAGGTTAAACTAATGTTTTTCTTCGTGTTGAGAGTGCCAGTGGGCACAGGGTAGGTGTTGAAAAGCAAATCTCCACAGAAAACAAATGATGCATATTCTCACCTCATAACCAGGGAAAGAAAGGAGCCTTATTTGATTTAAATGTGCTTCAGAAACTCTTTTCAGTTGAGAATCCTAAAGCCCTTTAAAAAGCCAAGCTAATTATACCTTAATAGTCTAAGGAGAAAGTAAGAATCACAGAAATTTAATAACAAATACAAAATGCCCGTATCTCTCCTCAGTACACAAAATATGCAGCTTCATTGCCTATACTAACTAGCATTTTATTGAATTTATGTCTTATAAATACATCTTCCCAACTGTCACGTTGTGACATTTCAATAATGTCTGACTCTTTGTGACCCCATTTGGGGTTGTTTTTGGCAAAGATACTGCATTGGTTTGCCATTTCCTTCTCCAGATCATTTTACACATGAGGAAACTAAGGCAAACAAGATCAAGTGACTTGTCTAGGGTCACACAGGTAAGTGTCTGAGGCTGTATTTGAACCCAGGATGAATCATCTTGATTCCAAGCTCAGTTCTTCATCTACTGCACCACCTCGTTGCCTCATCCCAACTCTTAAACACTGATGAAATGGATTTCTAGAGGCTGGTAACATTTCCCCTCAGGAGTCTAGGGTTACTCCTGAGGGGCTGGGAGAGCATTTTTCTACTGCTATAACTCATGAACCCCAATTGGTGTGTACGTACACACATACACACACACACACACACACTCTTTCTTCCTGGTATTCCTTGGTCAGCCCTAATCTAGGTCCGATGTCAGCCCCAGATTTAGGCCACCATCTTTTGCACTCTGTCTTCTCTCCAGGGTCTTCTTCTCCAATACTCCCAGGGCTATTCCAAAACTAAACCTACCTGAACTACCAGCTCCTACCAGTTGTTTAAGACTCTAGCTTGCTTGATCCTTCCTTCTATGACATTGGTGTCCTGGCCTTCAGAAGACACAACATCACTTGCCACCAGGTTCAGGGCCTTGAACAGTCTAATCACCTGTCATCTTCAACAGGCCTCTCACCACCCATTGATACTTGGCCTGAATTTCTTCCTTTATGGTTGGCATGACAATGTTCTGGGACCAGTGTTCACTTCAGAAATAGTGAATGCTACAAACCAAGTCTCATCCAGCCCCACTGTTAGTTCCATTATGCTCTATATTCCATTATTCTCTGTACATCTTGTATGTACATTGGCGGGGGCTGTTTTCTGTCATTATTATGTGAGACCCTTGACGGCAGGAGCTACTGTGATGTTTTTTGTGTCCTCAGAGTTTTATGCAGTGCAAGGAACATTATGTGCCTTCATCAGTGTTTCTTGACTGCTTGACCAATGATCAATTAATCACCCAGATGCAATTCCCTTTTAAAAAGAGGACATTTACTCAGGTAGTGTGTAAGATGAGAGAGTTCAGAGTCTGAATCTAAGGTCAGAAAAGGTCTTTATTCTGTCTCATGAGAAAGGACCCTACCCCCTATCGCCCAACATGGCATCTGCAGGGAGAGAGGGACAGGTAGAAGCCAGCCTATGGTTATATAATCCTCCAATGCAGAAACCCAACTCCCCCCCCCCACTGGCCTTCACTCTTATTGGTAGGGGGGCTGTCCCACAATCTAAATGCGGGAATCTCTCTGAGACAAAGGACCAGAAACATGTGGGTGTCCAATGAAAGCAGTCTTAACCTTATTTGGCATATCTTCTGCTGAGTTGGCTCTGGGGGAGGGTCTCCATTGCTCTAAGCCCCAGTTTGCTTGAAGGTCAGGAGATCTAACCCCCAGCCTACTGAATACTGAAGACATTCTAGATTTGATTTTTCAGAATGGGGAAACTTCACTATAAATTATCCCTCACATTGGTATAGTAAAAAAAAAAATCCATTCAAAATACCTCCCCATCCCTCAAAAGTCTAAGACTTTTGTCTTGTCCTGGAAAGGGGGAGAAAACTGGGCTCCAGCTTAGAGTACATATGACAAAGGGGTGACTCAGGGTCCCGGAAGTCCTTTGTTCTAGAGTCCTCTAGATGTTCCCTTTAGGTGTGACATAGTTTTGTTCTGTTTTGGTTCTCTGTTTGACTCTTTCATCCTAGAATTTGCATCTAGTCTGTCCCACATACCTGATACAATTAGTCAGGGATTCATGGATGTTAGGATACCAGCAAAAAAGATGGGAAGTCCAAAATTCTCCCGACTCTTCAAAGTTCCCTAGGTCTCCCTAGGAGAGATGGGGGTGAGGGACCTTTCCCCCTCCCCCAACCAATTAATGAGATTCCTCTTTGGAGGCAACTTCTACCTCATCAGATACTGGAATCTGATTCCCATTAGCTCAGTGGTCTCATACAGACTAGGGGAGGGGGTCCTGTAATAAGTCCCTTAGCTAATCTGAACAGACCATCTAACCTAATGAAGGCCTCGTTCACACCTAATAATTGTCAGAATTCTCTTCTGACAATTGTATCAGGGCATAACATTTTATCACTTTAAGTGGGGTGGGGGTGATTTGATTGATGGATTATTGATACCCCTGTTCTCACATATATATTATCTCAAAGTTTATCCAATTCATGTCTTCTTATTCTGGTCCCCACTGGTAACTTGGCTTTAGCTATAACTTCATGACTTCTCAAAGGAAGAAGCACTTGAACTGAGCTTTGAAGGGGTTCCAAGAAGTGCAGAAGAGAAGGACAAGTATTTCCAGGCATGGGGCAGCACAACCCATGCAAAGGCAAAGAGGTGGGAAAAGATATATTGTCACATATAGTAACTAGCAAGTAAATCAATTTGTCTGAAGCATACAGTGAATGAAAGAGAGGAATCAGCCTGTAAAGATAGGCTGGATCCAGATTATTAGCTTTACAAGCCAAGAAGAGGAATTTGTATATGATTCTAAAGGCAACAGGAAGCCATTAGAGTTTGTTGAGTAGGGTAGGGATAGGGTAAAGTCTATGTTATTGATATCAATGGGGTAGTTTTGTGGAAGACAGATTGCTAGAGAAAGGAGAAACTGAATTCAGGGAGCCCAGTTTGAAGGCTATTGCAATAGTCCTGGCAAGGGGTGATGAAGGCCTGAAGTACAGTAGTTGAGGCATGTGGGGAGAGAAGAGGACAGATGTAGGGGACGCTCTACAGGTAGAGGTCTACAAGACTTGGTAACTGACTAGACATGGGGGATAAGTGAGAGTAGTGTTCTGACTTGGGAGGGGATGAGATCTAGTATAGGTAAGCTTTAGAAAGGAGAAAGGATGCCTTAAGGAGAGATGATAGGAAGAGAATTTTTCCAGGAATAGAGAAAGCCTGCTAGAGAAAACCATCTTCTCACTGAAGGATGGCATCATCTGTTACACTTAAGGAAAGAATCCAGGTGTTCTAACTCATGGCTCAAGAGCTACTCCAGCTGTGCCAGGAAGTTCATTTCTTTCTGATCCTAATTGCTAGCTACTGTTTTAAAATCATAGGGGGGGGGGGGGGGAAGAAATATCACAGCTGTTTAAGTCTCTAAGAACCCATAGATAGCATCTGTATTTTTTTAAGCAGAGAAGGGATTCACTAGCCAATCATGGATCAATATTTGAAAAGGACTGAGAAATGATCAAGCCAAATGAAAGGGGTGTGTGGAGAAGGAGCAGGGAAAGCATGTTATAATATCATAATATCAACCACACGTTCTTTGCAGGTCTGATGCTGATCCCACACATTTTTTTAGTACTAAAAAGTTACCATATGCTATAAGAATGCCTCTCTCACCACCACTGACTGGCCATCGAAACTGGGAGCTTTAAATTACCATAGAGGCAGACCAAGTTAATCTGTGCCTTGTTTTCCTGGGGGTCTGGCAATCCAGCAGATGTCACTGGTGGGGAGTTTCTCATGGTGAGTGACTTTGCTAATTAAATATACACATATACATCACCAGCAGCCTCCTTCCCTCCCAACTCTACTCCCCACCCCACCCCCCACCCCACACCAATAAAAGTAATAGTGGAGTTTGCTAATGGATTAGATTTATTATGGAGTCTGGCTTTTATTAATTCCTAGGAATATGGTACTGACTGGCAGTTAAGGGAGAATCAAACAGAGGGAAAAATTGAAGAAAGAGATAGAATGATGGAGAAAGAAAAGAGAGAAGGGAGAGAGGGGGAAAAGGAGGAGGGAGAGAAGGAAGGAAAGAAGGAAGGAAAGGAGAAAGAAGGAAAAGAGAAAGGAAAAGAAGGAGGGAGAGAGGAAAGGAAGGAAAGGAGAAAGAAAGGAAGAGAGGGAGGGGGAAGGAAGATGTGGAAGAGGCATTTTGAAAGAAGGCAAACTGAGATAAAATATTCTCTGAGTTAACACAGCTATCTCCCTTTGCTGCAGACCTCTGCTTTCTTGGGAAGCAATCAGTTCATCCTGGTGGGACTGAGATGATCTTGGTTTTGGCAACACAGACAGGCTGAGATACCTTCCAGCTGCCCACAGAGAGGAGAGAATGTGTGGAAGCAGCAGATTCAGACATCCAACCCCCCAGCTCCACCCCTGCTCTTTCAGCTTGCTAAGTGCTTTCTTTGGAATATTTTATTGACTTACTCATTGTGACTAGCATTTGTCATAAAAATTAGTAATGAACAATAATAAGATAACTTAATGATGATGGTAGCTAGAAGGGAATGGAAATATAGTGGTCAGAGTACTGACCTTGGGGTCAGCAAGCAAGTTCCCGTTCTGCCTCGACACTTATTAGCTGTGTGACCCTTGCCCAAGTCATTCACCCTCTTTAAGCCTCAATTTGTTCATCTGTGAAATGGCTATATAACTTCTACCTCAAGGAAACCAAACTTAGAGGATTTTGTTTTCTTTAGAACTGCTTCGTTGAGGATCAAATGAGACAATGCACATAAAAGCACTTTGTAAACTAGACACCATGAAGTATTAGCTCGTGTTTGTGTAGCACTTTGCAATTTGTCTTTCAAAAAAACATTTTTCTCACAAGCCTAAGAGGTAGATAGTTCAAATATTATCACTGTCCACTCTTACCTGTGGCTCCGAGAAGCTGTAGTATGAGCAGTGGCCACATCCTGGTAAAACTGTCTTGGCCCGTGGGCTAAACCAGGCTGAGGGTCTCAGATCTCTTGGTGAGTGAGGGAGGTGTCTATCCCAAGCATGTGAAGACTTCCCCTGATGGAATGGGTGGATGAGAACAACTTATTCCAATGGCCATGAAGGAGGCTGAAGCAGGTACTGTGGAGCACTTAGAGCTCAGTCAGACATCAAAGATAACAAGGTCATCCACTGCATTCTAAACCATCTCCAGTGGGCTTGATTTTTGTCTTGCCACTGGATTTTGTTGACTCTGGAAGAGAGAGTTGAGGCTGACAACTTTGACTTTGTCCAACTCTGCCTCACTTAAATTCAATTCGTGCACAAGTCATCACCCCATGATGTCCTCTTTGAAAACAAAGAATGAAGAACAACAACAATTACTGCCCACTGGGTAGATTCTTTGTACTTGTGCCCCAAGTGCCTATCACAGTGCCTGGCACATGGGAAATACTTAATAAATACTTGACAATTGAATGATAGTAAAGGATAGAGCCAAGACTCCAACTGGGCTCTCCAAATTCTCAACAATACTCATTCTTCAATGGCACTTGGTCAAGTCAGTTATGTTGGTGACATGGCTGATGTCGTGTGTGCAGTCAGACATTTGAAGGAACTCAGGACAGATGCTGTCACTAACATAAATTCTGAAGGGGTGGCATTTTTAGATATAATTTTAAATCAAGAGTTTTCTATCCCAACCATACTGTCTCTGGCTAGTACGACCTGTCCATTTATAATGTATTAAAATACTGCTTTGTTATTTTGGGCAACATGAGCATTTAACTGAGAAGTGAAAGGCTCCCTTAGCTGCAAGAATAGTGTTGGCTTATTTTCAGCTTTGCTACTCCCTTAGCAGCTGAGTATTCCAACTGGACCAGAACCATGGGAGAAAGCCAGAGGGAAAATGCTGACCTGCTGCCCCTCCAGGATCCTGGATGTTGTAATTCAAAGCTAATCTCCTCTGAGATGGGGAAAAAGAGAAATTTTGAGGAAAAAATGTTTTTGGACCGTCTCTACCTAATTCAGCTGCTGACTCATTCCTGCATCACCCAGATAAAAGGGATTTCCTGTTCTCCCAGGAGTACCCTGCCCCTTGAAGTTAGGGTTTTTAGCTTTATTTACAACCTTATTCAATTTCCCTGGCATCTCTTGCAGATCCTGCACTTCTACTGGTGCGAGGAACATAGAAAGTATTCTTCAGAACAACATAAAGATCCTAGTTTGGATAGAAATGCTCAATTTCTCTCGACTAAGGGTTTTTAGTCATTTGACTCAGTTTGGTGGAAATTTGTTGAGCTTTTTATACATAAGTGGGAAAGACTTAAATTTCAATCCTCTCAACCTCCAGCTCATTTACTCCACATTCACAATATGGCCAACAGTCTTTTGTCCCCACCCTGTATGTATTCTTTTCCCTATATAACATTTTCTTGGGTTCTTAAAATTTGATAACCTATTCCCAGCTTCTTCACTCTCATGTCATATTTCAATTCAATTCGATCTAACAAATACTTACTGAATGTCTACTATGTATAAGACTGTGCTATTCACTGAAGACAAAAAGAGAGATGGGACACAAGGTCTGACCAAAAGGAGTTTATGCTTAGTTGATATAACAGATGTTAAATAGATGGAAGAGATCTTTTAAGAGATGTCTTTAAGATTCCAGAGAAACATCTACCCATGCAATGCAAAGTAGTACACACCTTGCATTTATGGGGTCCCATGGAGTGGAAAGATGTGATGGTATAGTAGCCTATCTACTGCCCTTTCATGTACATACACGTAAATTGCCATCCCACCTTTCACCTAATCAAGGATGTAGGTGAAAACATATCAGAAAAGGGAACCAATTCTACAGAAAACTAAATCATTTCTGTTGGTTTTCTTCATTCCATCAGCAGCTGGATCACATTCAAGGGAGATCCATCAAAATGAGAAGCTAAAACATCGCCTCTCTCTCCTCTTCCCCTTTACCATTGCTAGACTATAAATCTCAACGCCTCCTTCTTCACAGTTCTTTCTTCAACCAAAGTGTCTACAAGTGCTTTGGGTCTATTCTCTTCCAAAGCCACAAATGTGCTTCTCATCTAACACATGTATATTCCTTGAGTGCAGACAGGTCCACAAAATGCAATTCCCATTGATAAAAGACCTAATAACGTTCTGGGTGGCAACCTTAAACAGCTGACCACCAGTACATTTCCTCTAGCTCTTCTGAAGCTCTGAGAGGTAATTAGATCTCTACTACCTCTTTCACCTTCTTCCCAGGGACCAGGACTCAGATGCAACCTACTCCCTCTGACCTCAAAGCCATCTGAACATTTGAAGAGCACAGACTCGCGTTTGTGATGTAGGCATGATTTAGATCATGGAACATTTCTCAGCAACCAAATTCTGTTCAAAACTGGAAAGAAAAAAATCCACATGGTTCCTTCCTTCAGGAAGCATCTACTATGGAATTTCAGGCACAATAGCATTTTGTTGGAATGGGGAGGGCAGAGATATTTGAGGCACACTAGGTAGGTAATAACCAATTCTGCCTAAATCCTAGGTCTGCCCTTTTGCTGCTGATGTCAATACAATTCATAGCTGACAGATTTCAAAGGGTATTCCTAGAAATTTTGGACCATTTGAGTAAATACAGTATAGTCAGATCATAGCGTTAGCTAGATATTTGGAGAAAATAATTTGATTTAGTGTCTGGGGGAAAGGATTAAGGAGGGATCTAAGTCAAGTTGACTCATGCATAGAGTTGGGGAAGTTTAGAAACAAAGGCAATGAGAATTGGGAATGTAAAGAATAGGAAGACCAGGGTATCCAGTGAAAATTTCCAATGGGCTCAACAGGAATTAAAATGGAAAAGAGTGTAAGCAAGGGATTAAACTCATTGAGATATGACCTGAAGGTCCATAGAAGACAACAACAAGGGTGTGGACAGGTAGAGGAAACTTTAAAGAAGAGAAGGTTACTGAATGAGGGCACAGGGATCTGAAAATGGCAGTGAGGAGCAATGAACAAGACACATCTTCCTCCTAGCACCATGTGTCAAAGGGTATGATAAAAGGAACAGTAAGAGGGGAGGCTAGGTGGTGCAGTGAATAGAGAGCACTGGCCCTGAAGTCAGGACCTGAGTCCAAATCTGACCTCAGACACTTAACACTTACTAGCAGTGTGACCCTGGGCAAGTCACTTAACCCCAATTGCTCTGCGTTCCCCCCTCCAAAAAAAAAAGGAACAGTGAACCTTGGAAAGGATTTGTTATGTTTGAAAGAAAGCTAGGTTTCAGTGAGGGTATCTAGATGGTGCAGTGGATAGAGCAATAGACTTAGAATCAGGAAGGCTCATCTTTTTCAGTTCAAATTTGGCCTCAAATACTTACTAGCTATGTGACCCTAAGTAACTTAATCTTGTTTGCCTCAGTTTCTTCATCTGTAAAATAAGTTTGGGAAGGAAATGGCAAAGCATTCCAGTATCTTTGCCAAGAAAACGCCAAATAGAGGGTCACAAAAAGTCAGACATGACTGAAAGAACAGAAAAATAACAACAGGTATCAGGAAAAGATGGAAAGAATCTGAGAGAAAAAGATCAAAGATAATCAGATTTTGGACTGAAAGGGGCTTTAAGAGCAACCAGTCCAAGTCCCTGATTTTGTGGATGAGGAAACTGAGGCAGAGAAAGGTGGTCCTTGACCAAGTTAATGTAATTAGGGGCAGTCAGGATTTGAACTCTGAATCTAAATCTGAAAATCTTTCTACTATGCAACAACAAAGGAGAGTTCTCTGAGGGAAAAATTAAAAGGGAGCATAGAGGAGGATAGTGACTTGGAGAAGTTACGGCTATTTACTATGGGTGTTTGCAGACACCAGTATCAATTTGCCTTTCTTCTGATCCCACACTGACCCCAGGGGTCCCATTTGACATAACTCCTCAAACAAGGCTATTCATGTTGAAGAGGCAGGAGAGAGCACAGTACTGCCCAACTCTCAAGACAGGAAGACACCCTGGTAGGAGAGGGGTGTCACCTAAAGGAGCTTAGTAAGGTGGCAGCCAAGGGCCATATGAGGGAGTAGGCTGGACTGGAAAAGAAGCTTTAAGGGAACAAAAGATAGAAAAATGTGCCCCACAGGGACAACAGCATCTGGAATACAGCCTACTTATGTGATATTACATGATGATAGTTCTGTCTTTATAACAGCTCATGTCTGCTTTCAGCAGGCCAAACACAATGAGAAATGCTTTGGCCATGGTAACACAAGAATTAAAGAAAAAGATAAAATGACCCTCAATCCTATTTAGCCCTCTTCCATTTTTGTAGTGACAAAGGCAAGGTGACCAGAAAAGAAGAGGGAATTAAAAAAAAAATCACACAACTTTACTCTTGCTTACTGGCCAACAAATGACCATACTGCTAAAAGAACTCAACAGTGTAAACACTGATATTCTTGCTATCAATTAATCAAAAAGAAGTTACAACCACATGGAAAGAGGACGGCTCTCAGGTTCTCCTTAGACAGGTAAGTAAAGGAGTCAGTCAAGTTGGTTTTCTCATTCATGAAATAACAAGAAATATTTTTTCATGGGACACCTGGTCATCTCATAATGTTGTGCTCATGATAAATTTGCAAGGTGATATATTTAAATGACAAAATCGTAAAGAAAAGAAACTTTGAAAGACTTAAGAATTCGAATCCTAGCAGTGCCAACCAGTATTCCAGAGGACCCATGAAGTGCTTCCTCCCTTCTGACAGAGAGGTGTGAATTCAAGATGCAAACTAGGCAAGAGCCAACGTGTGGATTTGTTTTGCTTGATTATGCATATTTGTTACAAGGATTTTGTTTTACTTTTTTTTCCCCCAAAGGAAGAGATTGCTGGAATAGAGGAGGACTGATGATATGGTTACCAAAAGAAAAGAGAGCCATTTAAAGGATTCATTGTTAAATTCACAGAAGTAAATAGAGACCCTGAAAAAGCCAGAGACAAGCAGAACAGCTTTAAGCATATTAAAATTGTTTTGTATTTTATTCTGTGGCTCTTCTTTTATTTACTTTATTATTAAACTAAACCAAATTGTTATTAAATATTAAGTATTGAATAATTAATATTTATTTTAGCTACTTTTTTCAAATAACAAGCAACTATTTTCTCTCTCATTTCCTCCTCCATTAAAAAGAAAACTTTGAGTCATTACTGCACATTTAAAAGAAAAAGCGTGTTGTGCATAAAAGACATTTACAGAACACATACAATCCTTTTCTGTTTTTTTAATATATGAACATACATTTATTATGTGACTCCAGGTCATTTGACTCCAGAACCACAAATAAAGGAAATGGACCTGTGACTTTATTTTGTAGAGGAAACTCCCAAGTGAGAAACTTCCATTTACCAATACAACCTGGCAACTTCTCATTGATTTGTAGCTCTAGTTAATATGTGTCAGAGTAGGAAGTGGAGCCCAGTTCTGGCTACTCTGCTTCTTAAGACAAGATCACACATGTAGTAAGTGACAGAACCAGGATTCAGACAATGATTGCAGGATCACAGGATTATGGGATCATAGGTGAGAGGTAGAAGGAAACAGAGAGGTCTTATTTTATAGATTAGGAAACTGAGCCTAAGAGACGCAGATGGTCACACAAACACTAAGTGTCTGGAGCAAGATTTGAATACAAACATTATTGCAGCTTATGTTACCAACATCTATGGCAGAAATAAGGAGAGAGAGAAACTCTACAAGGAATTAATTAAATTAATTAATGAATTAATTAAAATTAATACACTTTCCCCATATTTAGTGACTTCATTACAAAGATGGTTTTCAGAGAGAAAAGCAAAAACATATTTAAGAATGAGAAATGAGAGAGACCAATGGTTTATATATGTTGTACAGAAGCTTCACGACTATAGCACGTGTTTTTTTTTCTTTCAAAAATTTGGGGAACATCCAAAAAATGAAAATAATTCTATTTTAACTGACAAAAAAAACCTGAAAAAAAATTGACAATAACTTCATTATTGACATGGGAATTATTTCTGAAATAACTGTTGGTAAAAAAAAGCAAACACGAAAGTCAATCCAAATAAGAAGAAAGAATAAATATGAGAGATGACACGGTGTTCAGTCAAGGTCACACCGACCCGACCTATTTAAATAAGCTGTTGACTGAAAAAAAAGGGGGGGGAAACACACAAAAGAACAGACACTGACCCAGAACATCACCATTTTCTAAGGAAGTTTAACTTATGCAAATCAATTATCACAAAGAGACAATTATATCCAGGGAACACTTGATCTCCTTGCCACACTGAGAAATACAGCAGACAAGGACAACCCTAGTTTAGATTATAAACTCATTTGTAAAGATTTTCTGGTGGAGGATAGTGGAAAATTAAAGAGTAGTTTTGTCTCAGAAAAGAGCAAGAAATAGTGGAAAGAAAAACGTGTTTACAAAAAGCTTGGTGAGAGACTGAACTAAGACAAAGTATCCCGAGTTGTTTAAAGATTAACTGGAAAGAAAACAGACTGAAAATGGAAAAGATATGTCAACATTTTTATAACAAACTTTTTCCTCCATCAATTACTGTGAAGTCATCACATTTAGACTGACGTCATAGTCCCTGAAGAGCTATCTAAAGAAGTAAAAATTACCCTAAGGAAGAGGGAGTCAGAAAGGGCAACAGACCAAGTGCATACAGATATCTGTTCTAGAAGGGTCACAATTTTGAGAACATTAAAGGATTGTTTTTCAAGCTATCTGAAAGAACAGAAGATTGGAAATACAGTGGGAAAAAAAGTCATAGACCTTATAATAATGAGGTAACCCAAAAAAAAGTAGCCAGTATGTTTACTCAAACAGAAAATTACCTTGCTTGAGACAAGGAAACTAAAGATGAGGTAACTGAAGGATGGAACAACTAAGAAAGGGTCAATTATATATAGAATGACAAAAATTCAGCTTGGGGCAATGTATATATGAAGTGCTCCTCAAATGCTGTAGTCATTATCATAGTAAATGCATTTCATGCAAAACTGCTTATAAAATAATTACAACTACATGTATATCCTCTTCCAACTTTCCACAGCCTCTTTCCTGATCTCATGACAACAACACAACTATTGATTCCCATCCAACAACGAAGGAGGATTTAGTCCCTTATGTACAAACTTTTTGTACATTGTCCCTGGTGTAAATATATATGCATATATATATATATATATATATATATATATATATATATATACACACATGTATATATACATATATATACACATATATGTATGTATGTATGATTTACTACTTACCTATATGCCTGTTTTCTCATTTTAAAAATTCTTTATGAAAATGATCTGCACATCCATCAAAGGCACCCTTAATCAAAGCATGAAAAGTGAATAGGTAGGTTTGCATGACTGAGATTCTATTATTTTATGGCAAACCACATATTGGCAGTCGCACAATTGATTGGAAAGAATGAAAAATACATGATCCTCCCGTATTTGTTTGTTTTTAATAAGAAAGCTTTAGACTGAGTAGAGAAAAATAAAACCTTGGAGATTCTCCATCTTCAAAGTATCTTCCATGCATATATCAAAATTACATAAAATTCCTTGAAAAATGCCACAAGAAATAGCTGTTCCAGGATACTTTGAGTGTTTGAGTATGCTTTGATTATGACTATTGAGTGAGGCATAAAGCAGGAATATATATGCTTAACACAAATGGAAAAGAGATGGCAAAGTTTATAGTCTCAACTAGGGTTGCCCTTCTCTGCCAACACATCTCTAGGAGGTGAGATGCTCTGGATTCTTCTGTTTGCGGAAGAAATTGTGCTAACTTCATAAAGTCCTAGCCTAGAACATTGAAGGACTTCTTAATGAGATTCATAATCATTCAGAAGAATTCAGCCATTATCTATCCATACGGAACAAAGAAGTGGATGAAGATTGTCTGTTTCCAGACTAGAATATGCAGGTGGACTGGAAACATCAAAGCTGGTCCACTAGTACATCTTAAACATGCACCCAAATCAAACAGAATGAGGAGAGTGGACTGAGTTGTCATTGGAAAATTTTGTAATGCCTTTGATGATACCAGACTTCTTCCTCAAAAAAAGGTCTATCTCTCACTCATCAGTATTCTTTCAGTGATACTATATAGTTGTGAGTCCTGAAATTCCAGTCTCCAAAGAAATAGAGCTGAGCACATTAAAAAATGAGGAGACAATACATTTGTCCTTTCTGAGCCCTATGATCATCAGGAAATCCAATTAGACAAGGCCTGGGAGTTGATTCTATGATGTCTTGAGGACCTTAATAATGGAAAGAGAAGGGAAGAAGGAATGGGGGTAGGGAAAGGAAGGTTAGGGAAAATAATGTCATATAATCAGGGTGCACAAGTAGACAATTATACAAATAAGGAGGGGGCTTTGGGGGAGACTGACACTTGAACCTCATTCATATCTGAACTGGTCAAAAGAAAAAGAGTACAAACACACACACACACACACACACACACAGAGCTGGGTGCAGAAATACATTTCACTCAACAGAGAAACAGGAGGGAAAGAGGGAAAGGGGAGGGAGTATTAGAGCAGAGTTGATTAAGCGAGGGATTAGTCCTAAGCAAAACAAACTCTAAGGATGGATAAAGATATTTATAGCTCTTTTTAAGGTGTCAAGGATGGGAATCTGAAGAAGTACCCATAAATTGGGGAATGGATGTACAAGTTGTGGAATATAAATGGGATGGAGGACTATTGTGCTGAGTTCTTATCAGCTCAACAACCAACCAGGATTCCAGGGAACTAATGAAATATGCTACCTATTTCCTGATAGAGAGGTGGGTCCTCAGAAAGGATTTAGAATGTGCAAGACAATTTTTTTGTTCAGATATGGCCAATGTGGGAATTTATTTTGATTGACTATACACTTTGGCAATGGGTTTTGTTTTTCTTTTGTTCTCAGTTGGGGGTGGGGGTGGGGTGAAAAGAAGGATCTTGGCTGATCAAAACAATTTAAAAAAAATTTTTTTTTAAGGAATTAAAGCTGAGAGACACCCAAAGTGTAATGGAGAATCCCATGGTGGGAATTAGTAGGCTACAACATATTGCCAAAAAAAAGAATGACATGGGAGATGTGACCTAACGAGTGTTATCAGAGAGCTATATAATTGGAAAAGGAAGTAAGGCTTTCTTCTAAGGACAGTGAGGGATAACACACGCGCCTGCATGTTCCATTAGTATCTAGACAGAGTCAAGAGAGTTAGAAGAAAGTTCCCACCATGGTGGGGGGAAGTTCCCACTCCTTGTGGAGAATTTATGGGGAGTCATGAACTATGAGTGGCATATGATGAGAAGGCATAGGTGAGCCACAATCTCCACCTTTGGAAGGAGTGCCCACATCATAGATCCAGAGAGGTAGGTCAGCACTTAGAATCAACACATGTACCAAAGTGTGAACCCAAAGTTTACTTTGGCTCATTCCCATTACTCTTTAGCTTTATATTTTCCAAAGGTCTTGAAAACTTTTAAAATTAGCAAATCATTCTAGGCTACACTGTAAATTGAGACCACACAGCATTAATTTTGATCATCCTCACATTGCATAATGGAATGGAATGAGAACTGGTCTCAGAGTTCAAAGTTCTAGGATCAGATCTTGGCACACTGGCTCTTGCTACCAATGTGTCCTCAGGTAAGTGACTTAACAATCATGAGCCTCAGTTTCTTCATCTGGTAAAAAGGGATAATAATATTTATTCCATCTCCTTCACAGAGCTGTTCTAAGAAAGGAAGTATATAATGTGAGCCATTAGTAGTATGACTGCAGTTAAGGAAGCCCCATTCCAAAATGGGTAAAATTCAGACTTTCACAGCAAAGTTTCCAGCTCTCTTATCTTGTTCTTTCTTCTCCAAACCAGATTATGGATTTGGCTGATCCATCAACAACCATTTTCTAATGTGTCTATACTCTGCTAGGCATCTATTAGAGTATAATTAGGGGAATAGAAGGAAACAAGCATGTATGAGTCTACTACGTGCTAGGAACTGGGCACTTTACAAATATGAACCAACCTGAAACATAGGTACCATTTTTCTTTTTGAGAGGGGAAGGTAGGGCAATTGGGGTTAAGTGGCTTGCCCAAGGTCACACAGCTAGTTTTTTTGTGTGTATATGTTAAATGTCTGACGCTGGATTTGAACTCAAGGTACTCCTGACTCCAGGGCCAGTGCTCTATTCACTGTACTACCTAGCAGCCCCCATAGGTACCATTATTATCCCATTTTCAAGTTGAGGAAATAAAGGTAGACAAAGGTTAAGTGACTTGCTCAGGGTCACAAAACTAGGAAGTGTCAGAGGCAGGATTTGAACTCAGGTCAGTTTACTATGCCACTTAGCTGCCTGTTTAGGAGAAGGGCTAAGGATGCAGAGGGGTGGGGACTGTAGAAAAGAAGACTGCAGGATAATATATGACAAGTATGAAGTGAAGTCTTGTTCCTCAGAATATAACTAAGGCTTTGGCCTCAGTTATGTCTAAAGTCAACAAAATGATATACTGCAGAGTAAGTGGCAACAGATCTACCCCCATGAGACCATTTTGACATTGTTGATCATCACCTCTATACTCTCTTTTCTCTCTATTTCTGTGACATTGTTCTAAATAAGTTTTCCACACTTCCAAAAGTGGAAGCTGAACAGCTCTTCTTTCCCAAAGCCACTATCTTGAGCATCTCTTCAAGCCAAGAGTAGAAAGAGAATAGGTTTGGAAATAGTGGGTAGCCCCAATCTTTAAGGGACAAGTTGGGACTTAAGAACATCCCTTGGAGCTTAGGCATCTTATCATCTCCTAACAGTAGATGGCCCACCTGGCCCACCTAGGACCTCCTTTCTTTTCCTTTCCCCTTCCCTAACTAGAAAAGAAAGTTCGGGGAACTGGCAGAATTGTCAGGACACTACCACCATAAACTCTAGACTTCCTCTAACCTTTTGAGGGTCTCAGCCTTCTCTCCTCTCTCCCTTACCATCCCAAGAGAAGTAAGAGACAAATGGTTGGGCCATATAGGAAAGGGACTGCATATGACTCAAATTATATGCTCCTTTCTTCCCACCTATGCAACACCACTCAGGCCTACAGCTACTTTGTCTGGGCCTGGATCCTAATGCCTTTTCTCAGTACTCATCCTTCACCGCTTCTCTGCCCTGGTGATTGCCTTCTCCTAGATACTCTCTAGGTTTTGGTAGCATTGCTCCTCTTCCCTATGTGACCACTCCTTCTCAGTCTCCTTTGCTGGATCCTCCTCCAGATCACCTCTTCTAACCATCCCTGTCTCTCAGTGTTCTGTCCTGGGTCCCTCTTCTCTTCTCCCTCTATACCTGTAGCATTAAACTTAAATACAGAAGGGGTCACTAAACTTTAAATCAGGATTCTTAAGGCAGCATCATGACTTAAAAACCACATATTAACATTATCTACGTTACATTGTATTTTTATATTTTTTACTCAATGTTTCTCAATTACATTTTCATCTGGCTCTAGCCCTGATGTGGAATATTTTCAGACTGTATGTTTGATACCTCTGCTCTGTTATTTCTTTTTTTTTTTTGAGGGGGGAAGGCAAGGCAATTGGGATTAAGTGACTTGCCCAAGGTCACACAGCTAGTAAATGTGTCAAGTGTCTGAGGCTGGATTCGAACTCAGGTCCTCCTGACTCCAGGGTCAGTGCACTATTCACTGCCCCACCTAGCTGCCCCTGCTCTGTTATTTCACTTGGTGATTTCATCAGTTCTCAGGTACCCAACCTTTCCAATCTCCTTACATTTTATTTCCCTGCAATATATGCCATGTGATCCAGTGACACTGGCTTCCTTGCTGTTCATCACACAAGACACACAATGTCAGGCATATTCACTGGCTGTCCCCTGTGCCTAGAAGTCTCTCTCTCCTCTCCTCATGTAGTGCCAATGCAATATTCACAGAGCCCATGGTCACTATAAATATACTCGCATAGTGATCAATCACAAAATATAACAGACTCTCCATATAGGACAGAAGCAAAACATTTATTCAGACACCAGAAAACCGAATCCCAACACCAGTAAGCTGATTCCGTCGTAGTAGCCAAGAAGTTAATAAGCCACAACAGCACAGAGAGCCACACCATCCCTTAGTCTTCCCACAAACCAGCATTTACTCACAAGCCTAACTGTCTACTTGCCTGCCATCCTCTCTCCTCCCACCATCTAGCTGTTCTGACTCCCAGCTTCCTGTGGGCTCTGCTCCACCCTTCAGCAAACTCCTCCCACCACAGGCTCCATGGGATTACATTCAGTCTATTAGGGAGCAGAGTTTATTTTCAAAGCAGGGAAGGTCTTCAAATTGCCTTAGGCTTATTATTATTATATCTTCAAATTCCCATTTCCATTATACCTCACTGCCTCCTGGCTCCCCTGGCTTCCTTCAAAGTCCCAGCTAAAATCCCACCTTCAGCAAGAAGCACTTCCCAGTCCCCTTCAATGTTAGAGCCTTCCCTCTGTTGATTATCTCCAGCTTATGCTATTTCTGTCCTATTTGTACATAGTCACTTGCATATTGGCTCTCTCATTAGAATGTAAGCCCCTTGAGAGCAGTAATTATCTTTCACCTTTCTTTGTATCACTAGTACTCAGCAAAGTGTCTGGCACACAGTAGGCACTTAATAAATGCTTGGATTGACTGACATCCATTAATTCAGCCACTATCCTAGGTCAGGTCTTCATCACCAAAGCCTTCTCTATTGGGAATTCTAGCTTTCAATAGCCACCAAACTGATATTCATAAAACATGGGTGTAAGATGTCATTACCTTGCTCAAGAAGCTTCAGTGATAGGGGGTAGCTAGGTGGTGCAGTGAATAGAGCACCAACCCTAGAGTCAGGAGACCTGAGTTCAAATCTGGTATCAGATACTTGACATTTTCTAGCCATTTGACCTTGGGCAAGTCACTTAACCCCAAATTGCCCCACTTTCTCCTCCAAAAAAGCCTCCCTTTGGCTTCTAGGATTAAAAAAATTAATACAAAAGTGATTATTCAAATATTATATTTTTACACAATTGACTGAATACTGTGCTCCAAATTTTGTATTTTCTGGTATGTGTTCTATACCCCCGGATTGTCTTTCTCTTTCCACTTTGTACCCACGCTATGCATTTTAGTATTCTCATATCTTTTTCTTTCCTTTGAAACACTACAGTAAATTTAGTCATTTCCCCAATCACTGTGCATCTAGGGTTCTTTCCACATTTCTTTATTACTAAATATAACATAGCTATATAAACCATGTACAAATAAATTTCCTTTCCTCTTCAATTATCATCTTGGTATCTATTTCTTTTTTAAATTATTATTTATTTATTTGTAGCAATCTTTTCTTTTTGAATTTTGAGTTCTAACTTCTCTCCCTCCCTCCCACCCCTCTACCACTCATTGAGAAAGCAAACAGAACTATGTCAATCACATGTGTGCAGTCATGCAAAGCATATTTCTCTCTTGGACATATCGGGGGGAAGAGTGAGAAAATTAGACTTCAATTTGCCCATCAGTTCTCTCTCTTGGAGGTGGACAGCGTTTTTTCATCATGAGTCCTCTGAATTGTCTTGGTTCACTGCTGTTATTATGCATGATCTCCTGGTTCTCACTTCACTTTGGATCAGCTTAGATCGATCTTGCCCTGTTTTTCTAAAACTAGCCTGATCACTTCTTATAGCACAGTACTACTACATCACAATCATATGCCGCAGCTTGTTCACCCATTCCCCAATGGTGAGCATCCCCTGTTTTTCTAGTTCTTTGCCACCACAAAAAGAGCTGCTATAAATATTTTTGTACACATAAGTCCTTTTCCTAAAACTTTGATCTCACTGGGATACAGACTAGTAGTGGTATTGCTGGGTCAAAGGTTATGCACAATTTTATAGCGCTTTAGGAATAGTTTCAAATTGTTCCCCAGAATGGCTGCACCAAGACTACAGGTTGCAGAGAAAGTTCGAACTCCATTGGTAGAAAAAGTTTCTTTCTGGGGAGTTCAGTAAATCAACGAAATTATACATCCAATCCCTACCTATAAGAAATAGCACAGATTTAGAACTAGAAGGAAGCCAGAAATCATCAAGTTCCATGTATTCCCTCGTTTTATGGGTGAGGAAACTCAGACCAGAATGGTTAAATGATTTTCCCAAGGTCATACAAGCAACAGATAAGTTACTAAAGTTGAGAAGGCTAATTAGCCTAAGGAGGCTGTTTCAGACAGGGTTAACCTAGGATAGTGGCTATGGAAATAAGGATCAAAGCTAAGAAACATGGCAAAGGAAGTATCAGCAGGACTTGATGTCTAGACATCAAGAACAATGGAAAGAGTGAAGTTAAAAAACAGCTCCAGGAATGGCAGAACCACTAGTCATAGCAGCAAGTCCTTTAGATTGGACATTTTTTTTCAAAATCAGGTATCATGAGAATGAAGGCTCCATGCATCCAGAAATCACTGCCCTCTCAGCTATTCTGAGGAAATAGGAAAGCACAAAAACTGGATCACTTCAGAAAAGGCATCAAAAGAGGCATCAAACCTCTGAAGAGTGACCCAGGCAGGGTTTTCTCTCCCGGAAGGGAAAGTCTTTGTCATCAAAACCTCAGACGGAGACCAGGTTCCTTGAAGTATCAGAATCAACTGAGCTCAGCCCTTTATCTCACAGAGACTGACACTAGGTAATTTGGGTACTAGGGGAGAAGAGAAGAGGCAGGAGTAGGAAGCAGGGCCCAGGAGGTGACCTTTAGATCAGGTAATAGAAATGGGGGGGTGGGTCTAAGTCTACATAGACATCTCAAGGTACTTAACATACCCAACAATGTGTGGAGGGTGTTGATCTTTGGGATCTGATTTTAAGGCAAGCAAGATAGATCAGGCCACCCCATACAAGATGGGTGTTGGGAAGAGAGCAGGAAGAAAATGAGGAGAATTAAGTTTTCTGTAGCTATCTCAACCTGGCCTACATATCCTTCTTCAAACCAACTTTTCATCTGACTCTATGTAAGTTCTCAAACTTACGTCTTCATCACTGTGGAGGAACGACTCCTCTGAGTCAGTATTTCAAGAGAAACCCTCTAATTCTTGGTTAAATTTGGGATCAGGATTTGAGTTCAACTTTTATGGCAAAAGATAAAAGGGAGGGATTATTGCTGAGACATTTTCAACCTTCCTCCTCACCCTTAACCCTCTGGTGCAGAATACACAGCACAGGCGACTCACTGGAGACCACACTGATTGAAATGGCCCCGGCCTGAAAGGCCAGACTTTGTTCCCATAGGCATGATGGTGGTACTGTTTAAAGCTGTGGAAGACAGGATGTCCTGAGGGACAGATACTCTAGAAAAAGTCTCTTTTCCCTCAAATAGTAACAACAAAAGGGCACATTGAATTCACTTCAGCTGGAAGAATTTCTAGGAACTAAGGACAGAAGAAACTGGGTGACGGGAAGCAGCAAATAGTAGGGGGTGGGGGAAAGCAGGCCAAGGGTGACTGGAGAAGTACAGACCAGGACTTATTAGTGATTTTCCCCTTAGATGATTAGGTTCAAACCAACACCGTAGGTGCCCTGGTGTCAGACCTAAGTGCCAGACTCCCACCTCAGTCAAGTCAGCTGGAATAATCAGAGCTGGTGTGCTCTCACCCTGGTGAGAGTCTCCAGAGAAGGAAGGGGAAGGAGAAAATTAGGCATTGAGAGCAGAGTCAGGCTAAGATAGCAAACTCCTTCACACAAACATTCCAGACACGCAGTTAGGGGCCCTGGCTATATAGAGAAAATTGGCAGCCAAGATCTCATAAGCAGCATCCAAAGGACAGATGTCAATGACTGGACATTGATAAGGACCATGGTGAAGAAAAATGAGGACCCCAGCAACTTGCTGAAGGAGACTTGGAGGGGTCGAGGAGCTGAGAACATTTCTATGAGTTGGAAGCGATGCTTGCACCACCACCCCAGGCACACCCCCCACTCCCAACTCTTCCCGCTTCAGACACTGCTTCTATTGTTGAATAGAGATGTAGCAGTAACTGGAGGAATATGTCTAAAATTTGGCCTGCTCAGATCAGGTGACTGTTTCAACTGGGGTGAAAAGAGAATGAAAGGATTACCCCGGCCCTTCCCACCCCCTCCAAGGCAGGTGAGACGAAATCCATTTAAACTGGCAGAGCACTGTCAGTTTACAAATAAAACATAAGTTATAAATGCAGCCATTGTTACAAAAGGCCAGCCTTCCCGGCCGGGGGTTAGATTAGCAATTTGTCCTTTGTGAGGGGATTAGCTGAGGCCTCATTGTTTTAATGTTTATTTATCAATTTGCATCTTCAAGGAGGTTCAGGCCTGGCTGAGGCTGAGCTTCCCCCCACACCCTCCACAGGCCCCCTTTGTAAGGAAGGCCACTCAGTTTACCTCTGGGTTCCTCTGCCAAGGTCTCTTACACTAGGCTGGCTGGACCAAAAGAAAGGACATGCAAATCTTACTTCCCCTCCCACACTCCACTCCACCCTCCATTTCTCCAGTTTGGCCACTAACTCTTTATGCTAAGCAAACACTCATTCACTCTCTCTGCAATCCCCCACTTCCTCTTTCAGTGGCCCTTTGCCTAACTCCTCTATGTAGAATGAGGGGCCTAGGAGAAAGCATTAGGGACTCACTGAGCACTCAAAACAGTAGGACTAACCACGGACAAAAAGAAAAAGCCGCCCTTCTTGAGGGGCCCTAGCAGAGGCCCTTCCACCCATCTCCCGATTTCATGCCTTTTCACTGGTGAATGCTCTCCTCACCTCCATTTCATGGCTGCCCTAAGTTCCTTCAAAACTCAGCTAAAATCCTACCATCAGCTGGAGGCTTTCCCTGGTATCCCTCCTTACCAGCCCCCCAACTCTCCTTTCCTCTAAAATTACATTCTGTTTACACTGTATATAACTGGTTTGTATATAATGGTTTTGTGTCACATCTTCCCCATCAACTACTGTGAGCTCCTTGAGGGCGGGTACTGCTCTGCCTTGTTTGCATCCCTAAGACTTAGTGCAATGCCTAGTTCTTAATAAATACCTGCTGCTTGATCCAAAGACTAGAGGGTTCAACCTCCCTTTGTCACTTGGCAGCACACAGACAGGCCTAGTAGTAGAAGCTCAAATATTTCTTGAATGTCCCTTTCATAGAGGTGTCCAATGTGGATAGTCGCTGTTGGCAAGACAGGACATACCAAGCTTCAGCGACAGGAGAGCGTTTGGGAAATCCACTGCAGAAGCAAAGCCATTTGCTTGACTGAAGAGCGCTTCCCAAAGGGCTTTTCCTTTGATTTTCCATTATGAAACCAAGGTACAATTTGAGGAGAAGTTCTATAATACCAATATTCTGGGCACAGTGTCTTTAAATATAGTAATATAGGCCAATCCGCATCGTCCAAGGGGAGGCAGGGTAGAACCCACGGGGAACCGTTAAGCACCTAAAGGAACATAATAATGTATGTATTCATACTATACCAATGTTGTTGTGTGACTCCAATCGGTGAAACACAGTATAGAATTTAAAATGAATATCACTGGAGGGCAATGGAGACCATGATGGATATGAGCTCCCCGCAATCAGAGATTTGCTAGTAGATGTTTAACAACCAGCTCTGTTATATATGTGTGTATACATGTATGTATACATATACATATGTATGTGTATGTATATGTATGTGTGTGTATATAAAATTGTATATATACATATACAATATGTCCAGTAGCAAGACAAAAGTCAGGATCACGGGCGATGGCCCAGGATGCAACAGATGATGTTTCATCTGTCTGACCAAACTCCAAGCACTCCACAGTGCCTACTTCAGCCTCCTTCACAGCCACTGGAACAAATTGTTCTCATCTCCCCATTTCACCAGGGGAAGTCTTTATATGCTTTGGAACAGAAATCCCCCTAGCTCACAGACAGGTTTAAGGCATGTTGTTTACCCTCAATCTGGTTTTCTGCCTGTCTGCTGAGATGGTTTTACCAGTATGTGTCTGCTGCACATGCTACAAATTTTTGGAGCCACAGGTGAGAGTGGGCAGTAATAATATTTCAACTACCTACCTCTTAGGCTTGTGAGAAAAATGTTTTTTGAATGGCAAATTGCAAAGTGCTATATAAAGTGAGCTAATATTTCACGGCAACTGGTTTGCAAAAAACTTTTGTATGCATTGCCTCCTTTGATCCTCAGTGAACCAGTTCTAAAGAAAGCAAAATCTTTTAAATGGAAACTGCAAGTGTGGCCACTAAGCATGCCACAGTTCCTTGGAGCCACAGGTGAAACACCAAAGGTGGATGACCAGCAAGCCTTCACACCAGAACTGCTAGGCCTCCCTTAACACACCATATACCCCACAGGCCTTGGAACAAATATGCAGAGTCAAGCAAAACAAATTGACCATTTCTTGCATGTATGTATACATACAACGTGTGTGCATATATATTACATATGTGCATATACAATATAACATGTGAGCATGTGTCTGTACGTGTATATCATGTAATTCTGTACCCTGAATAATCCATCACTAAACTATGGAGAAGATGTGAACAAAAGTCCCACAGTACTGAACAGGATGGGATCTGTATTTTTGGAAGGAACAGCCCCATCAACAAGACCACAGACTCAAAAATTTAAGCATTGTACAAAGAATCAGAAATACTCAGACCTTTCCCCCTGGAGTTAATGATTTAAGACAAACATACTTCATCAGTATCATCTCAACTCTTTCTCTCCAGAGTTCTAATTCTCTCCCATATCTAATGACTAAGTCCTAGCTTCCTTCATAATGTTTCCTGCTTTTGTCCCATCTCCATTTCCCATAGCACTGCTAAAAACAAACAAACAAACAGACAAAAACTTCCTAAAATATTCTTTTTATCACATCAGGATCATGTAGTGGAAACAGCCCTGCATTTGGAGTCAGGAGAACTGGGTTCAAATCCTCACTCTGATATTTCCAGCTATGAGACCATGGACAAAGCACTTCATCTCTGTCCACAACTTCTTCTGTAGAACAGGATAGTGATACATCTATGTTCTACCTCCCAGGATTGTTGTCAGGAATGTATTTTGTAAATCTCAAAGTGCTAAATAAGTAAGTTATTTTGCATCAGATGTTTGCTCAAAAACCTTCACTGGCTCCCCACTACCTAGCTGAGAAAGTCCAAACTCTTTAACAGGGGTAGGGAACCTGTGGCCTTAAGGCCACATTTGATCCTGTAGGTCCCCAAGTGTGGCCCTTTAACTGAATCCAGACTTTACAGAACAAATTCTCTATACCCCAATCATACAATGTAACAAGTATATTCAGACCTCAGTCTTACAGAGTCAGTCTGGTTACATTTCCCCTCAGGGTTCTTTCCTTTCCCCCAAGTCACAGGGTAACTGTTAAGCACATTGATTTACTTCGTAAACTATCATTTCACTGGCTTACTTTAGATTTGGTGATTCACAGAGCAGCCCATGGCGAGGAGACCCAAAGCAAAATCTGCTGAGGAATATAAAAACCTTGTTTGCATACTCTCACTCCCCGTTAATCTGGTCACAACCTGTCCTATATAGGTCAGCCTGGCAATCTGGTCACCTTATGCATAAATCATTCCTCTTCCTACAGAGGACTACAGGAAAATATTAGGGTAATGGTTCAAATTTCAGAAATATGAAACTTGCATTGTTGGCCAAAATTCAATTCAAATAACATTTATCAATCAAACATTCAATCAAGCATTTATTAAGCATCTATTAGGTACCGGGCACCGTGCTTGGTGTTAGGGGTGCGAGTCAAAGGAAGAAACAATTCTTACATGCAGGAGCTTACGTTGAATCAGAGGGGGCAATAGGAACAAATATAAGACTATACTAAATCCACTGGCTGATCCTTGGATCTTATTCTATGGGTGCTCTTGACCTAAGTAAGCCTCAGTCTTGGATTATTCCCACCAAATACTTCCTTCCCTTCTTTTTATATGCTGCTGCTGAATGAAGCTGGAGAAAATCATTGAAACTGGGTCTATAACAAATTTATGTTGTATAATTGCGACTCGATCATCACCAAAGTGTTGGAGAACATGGACCTAGACACAGCTTCCGGGACAAGAACAGACACCCCATCTGGAAGTGTAAGCCAGATTCTTTCAATTCTCTCGGTGCTAGGGAACTGGGAAAACTTCAGGTATTTTTTTGTGGGTTTTGTTTTGTTTTTCGAGGCTTACTCCCAAACCTTCCTTTATGGAGGGAGGGACTTCCAAGCCCTACGCCTGTAGCTCCTAAAGTTCACCTTTGGGTTGTCTTTTACAACACTGGGAAAAATTTAGTTTCTCTGGAAAACTTAAAAAGAAAAGTTGGTGTTTTTTTGCAACACTGTTCGGACTTGGTATCACCTAGAGGACCATGAATTGTGGCCTGTTTGGGGGACTTTAAAAGATAATACACTCTTGCAGTTAGAATTATATTGTTGGAGAAGGAAGTTGAATAGAAGTTGCCTACTTAATGGCCTTCGTTGAACTTTCTCGGCTCAGCAAAGATTATGAGATGCTTGAAGCTGGAGCTCCTCAACAAAGGGGCAAAGGGGCCCAATTAAATGACCCTCTTCAGCCCCAGCCCCTCCCCCCTAGGCAGCTCCTGCTCAGGTCCCAGTCCCTGGTCTTGCTGAAGTGCCTCCCTCTGAGGGCCCTCCCTCTGTGGGCCCTCCCTCCCTCCCACTCAGGCCTCAGGCCCCACCCGCACAGCAGCCATAAAGGTATCTCCTCTTCTGACCCCTTCAACTCCTCAGGGGCCGGCTGACCTTCCCCCTTGCCAGCCAGATCCCCAGACTTGTTCCTGGAGTCCGATCTCATCTGACTCCTCCTGAAGACCATCCCTAAACTCCTAGATTCCTCCCACAACCTCTCTGTATATAAGACCCCATCTTGCCTCCATGGGTGCGAGAACGCCATAGAATTTTCTAGCACAGACTTGCTCCTGTGTCCAATACAAGCAAACTTTAATAAACTTTACTTTTCTTTGGCTGAGAGAAGATTTGACTCGAATTCACTTGGCAGGACCTGGTGTGTTGGTCTTTTGGGGTCTTGAGCACCCCTAACCCTATGTCTCTTCAAAAGCAAGGCAATCTTTTTACACTTCCCTAATTGATTTACTATCCCACTCATAACAGTAGCTTTTCCAAACCTTTCTATTCCTCTTCATATGTCTCATTGCTCCTCCTCTCCCTCACCCACCCCCTCAACTGGGAACTTTGCCTCATATCGCACTGAAAAAAAAAATTAGGCCATTCCCGAAGAGCTCCCTCTTCTTCCTTGCCCTCAATTTCATTCAGGTACCATCTACCACTATATCCTCCTTCATCCCTGTTTCACATGAAGTGGTGGCCCTTCTCCTTGCCAAGGTAAACCCCTCTAGATGCACAAGTGATCTCATTCTACCTTGTCTTCTCCAGAAAATTCCCCCTGTATTATTCCCCACTCTCATTTATCTTCAATTTCTCCCTTGCTACTAGTGACTTCCCTACTCTCTACAAACATGTCCATATAACCCCAAACCTCAAAGATGCCTAATGCTATCTTTCCACCCCCACTAGCTATCATCCCATATCTCTCTACCCATTTATGATTAAACTCCTCAGCTATAATCAATGCCTTCACTTCCTCTCCTCTGATTCTCTTCTTAGCACTCTACAGTCTAGCTTCCAACCTAATCTTTCAACTGAAACCATTCTCTCCAAAGTTACCAACGAGCTCTTAACAGCCAAATCTAATGGTTTTTTCTCAGTCTTCATGCTTCTTGACCTTTTGATGAGGTACAGGCTCTGGGAACTCCCTTGAACTCTCCCTAAATCTTTCCATTTGATGAGGCATTTGCCTTTCATTATAGCTTGGCCCAAATCTTTGTTACTAGCTTAGCCCTCCTTTGTCTAGTTAGCCCCCCACCCTTTTTTTTTTTAATGAGATTCTTTATTAAATTTTTTTGAGTTACATCTTTTCTCCCCGTCTTTCCCCCGCCCACCACTCCAAAACAGCCATCCCAGTATTTCCCCCCTCCCCCAGTCTATTCTCTCCTATGTCACTTTTTG
>CM053580.1:403188832-403205564 GCA_028627135.1 Pseudochirops cupreus
GAAGTATCTTTGTGTGCGTTTTGGAGTTCCAGGATTGGTTTAGAGTCCTATTTTATGGGTATTTTGGGGTGGCTATGTGAGAGCTGCGATGTGTTGCTGCTTCTACGCCGCCATCTTGGCTCCGCCCCCCGTTAGCCCCCCACCCTTGATCCTCTACACCCTTAAATTAGCCTAGCCTTCCACTGTCTCTCATCTCCAGGTAGCCTCCATTTACTTCCCACCCCCAATCTCATTACTGAAGTATGACCCTCCCCAAACTCCTCCTCTAGACCACCCTCTAGATTCCTCCCACCTTTCTGTATATAAGATCCCATCTTGCCTCCATGAGAAACGAAGGCCTGAGAATTCTATAGCCCAGACTCGCTTCTATGTCAGATTATTCTAGCTCACTTGTCCAGTACAAGTGTCACAGATACTGAGGCTCCTTAAGAGTCTACCCATTATGGTGAACCTTTAATGAACTTTGATTTTCTTTGGCTGAGAGAAGACTTGAGTTGAATTCATTCGGCAGGACCCGGCATATTGGCATTTTGGGGTCTCACATACCCCTAACCCTATACCTCAACATTTTATGGTTCCCTGACCTCTACATTTTAGGGAAGATTCAAGGAGAGTTCAAGGGGGTTCCCAGAGCCTGTACCTCATCACTTTGACACTGGTCATCACACTCCTCTAGATACTCTCCTCTCTAGGTTTTCTTGATACTGCTCTATCCTGGTTCTCCTACCTCTCTGATCCTTCCCATTGTCCTTTGATGGCTTTAGAGTCAGGTCATATCCATTAACTGATCATCTCATCGGTTCCCATGGAATCAGTTATTATTATCTATACTAATGACTCTTAGATCTACTTATCTAGCTCTAAATCTCTCCTAATTTTCAGATTTGTATCTCCAACTACCTATTGGAAATCTCAAACAAAATGTCTCATAGTCATCTTAAATTCAACACGTCTAAAACAGAATTCATTACTTTTCCTCCCAAAACCCTACACTCTTCTGAACTTCCCTTCTACTGCTGAGGGTATTACCATTTTCCCAATCACCAAAGCTTGCAATCCAGGTGTCAGACCCTTGACTCATCAACCTCTCTCACCACCCCCACATTCAATCAGTTGCCAAGGCCTGTCAATTTTACCTTCTTGTTGTTGAATTGTTTCAGTTGTGTCTGACTCTTCGTGGTCTGATTTGGAGTTTTCTTGGCAGAGATACTGGAGTAGTTTGCCATTTCCTTCTCCAGCTCATTTTATAGAAGAGAAAAATTAGGCAAACAGAGTTAAGTGACTTGTCCAGGGTAAGTGTCCAAGGCCAGATTTGAATTCAGGAAGATGAGTCTTTCTGATTCTAGGTCTGGCTCTCTATCCACTTGTAACACCAATGCAATATTCACAACACCCACAGTAGTTATTAATATGTTGGTATAGTTGTAAATCACAAAATCCAACAGGCTCTTCACATGGAGGATAGAACCAAAGCCTTTATTCAAATACTAGAAAACCAAGTCCCAAAACCAGAAGGTCAAAGTCATTACAGTAACCACAAAGTTGGTACACATAGTCAATGCAGAAAATACCCACATTCCCAAGTCTTCAAAACAAAACAGGCTTCCTCAGGCAAAGATCCTCCTCTCTTCACTCATAGTAGCTGTTCAGCCTCCAGGTTGCTTGCTCCCAGCAGTTCCAGCTCCCAGCAGTTCTTTTTCCTGGCAGTTCTCAGCAGAAGTTCTGGCTGGCTCTCAGAAGAAGGTCTGCCACCACAAGTTCTTTTCTCCAAATCTCTTCCCTCTCTAGCCTGGGCCTCTCCTTATATATGGTATTAGCTCCTCCCTGCCCCACCCCTTCCTGTTACATCAGCAAGTTCATCCCACTGTGGGATTCACAAGTTCTGGATCTTAATATTTGACACAATTATGACCTTGAAACTAAATGCTAAGTACCTGTTAGCTTTGCCAATACAAGGGGCAGGGAAGATCTTCAGATTCTATTACCAGTACACCACTGTGCCACCTAACTACTCTTTACCTCAAAATCCCTCATGTGGTTCCCTTTCCTTCTTTGACCACTATCTTGGTACAGGCCTTCATTATTTCATTCCTGGGCAATTGAAATGGTCTACTGTCTTAAGTCTCCCCTCTCCAGACTTTCCTTCACTCCACTATCAGAGTTATCTTCCTAAAGCACAGGTCTCCAGGATCAATTATAAAATCCTCTATTTGGTATTCAAAGCCCTTCATAAGCTGGCCCCTTTTGACCTTTGCAGTCTTCTCATACCTTTCTTTCTTCACATACTCTGCAATCCAGCGTCCTTTTCCTCCTAGCTGTTCTCCACACAAGACATTCCCTCCCTTGACTACTGGCATTTTCATTGGTTATGGCCCATATCTGGAATTCTCTCCTTCCTCATCTCCTCCCCCGGGCTATCTTCAGGTTCCAGATAAAATCCAGCATTCTGCAAGAAGTCTTTCCTGATTCCCCTTAATGCTAGTGCCTTCTCTTTGTTGGTTGCCCCATATTTATCCTGTAGATATCTTGTCTGTACATAGCTAATTGTATCTTTTCTATCCCGTTAGACTATGAGCTCCTCAAGGTCAGGTACTGTCTTTTACCTTTCTTTGGAATCCAGTTTGATAAGCATGATGGCAGCTGGTGACATTGGACTGAAGCTCAAGGAAGATCCAAGGGCCAAATACATAAATCTAGGAATCATCTGCATAGAGGAATAATTAAACCCATGGGAATCGATCAACAAGTGAAAGTGATGGTGTTCAGGCCCTGGGAACCCCCTGGAATCTTCCCACTTGATGAGGCATTTTCCAAAACTCAACATAAGAGAGGGGAAAAGGTGGCCCAGGGTAGAGCCTTGAGGAATGCTCCCATTTAGTGGGTAGTAAGTGGCTGGAGTTCAGGAAGGAAATTGAGAAGCCGTCAGATAGTTAGGAGATGAACCAGGAGAAAGTGATGTCAAGAAAACCTAAAGAGGACAGAGTATCCAGGAAGGGATTTGAGATGAAGAAAAAGGAAGAAGGGGGAACTCAAGGTAAATGACTCCGATTTTCTCAGTAAAGTTGGAAGACAAATCCTGGCTATGGGGATGAAGGAGATCAGAGGCTCAAGGGGAGATGATAAGTCAAAAAAATTTAAAGATATTATCCATCTACCAAATTTGCAAGGAGGAGAAGAAGATGTTTTATGAGAGAGCAAACAAAACAGTTACCCTAGGCTTGTGGAAGGAGAAGATTTAGGGAGAAGTAGAAATAATAACTATGAAGTCAAAGTACCGAGCACCTACCAGGAATTATGGTGGAGTGTTCATTTGCATTATAAAATATTAATATTTCCCAGTGAATATTGTTTCCTGCATTGAATCAAAATATAGCTTTACCTAATTTATATGAAAATGAGCTTTGGAATAGTTTCTGTGGGGAATGAAATAAGGAGCCAATGAGGGAAGTATGAAAGGATTCCCTTGCTACAGTGAACATTGAGAATTCAAAAGTAGCTAGCTATCTATGGTGTTGGCCCCACTCTCAAGGAGGTTCCAGTCTGAAAGGGGAAGAAAAGGCACAAAATTAACTACCAAACATGGGAGAATAAGATAAGTACAAAGTGAAAGGTGTTCTGAGGAATACACAGAGGGGAAAAAACATTCTCATCTGGGGAATGGTGAAGGAAGGTGTCAAAGAGAAGTGAATGTCTAAGTTGGGCCTTCAAATAAGAGAAGCATATAAAGTAATGAGAGGAAATGAGGACTGGAGAGTCTATTCCAAATATGGGCTACAGTGTGAGCTAGTAAGTGTCTGAGGCCAAATTCGAATTCAGGAAATGAGTTTTCCTGAATCCAGGCCCAGCACTTATACCACCTAGCTGTCCACATATGAAAGAAAAATTTTCCAAATTAGTTTTTTTTTTAATTTATTATGAATTTAACCCCCCCCAAGAGAGCATTTTTATATACTCCATTACAAAAAGATGATTATATATGAAGCTGTGAATCTCCATCTTATAACATTTGCTTTTAAGAAAAGCATATTATCAGGGCAACTAGGTGGAGCAGTGAATAGAGTACTGGCTCTGGGTCAGGAAGACCTGAGTTCAAATCCGACCTCAGACAGTTAACACTAGCTGTGTGACTTTGGGCAAGTCACTTAACCCAACTACCCTGCCTTCCCCCCTCCAAAAAATAAAAAGACAAAAAAAGAGAAAAGCATATAATAAATTCTACACATTTTTTTAAACTATTTTAACTATTTTAAAAAATAGTTAGCAAAGGGAGATTTACTTAGCCATATCAGGAGGACATTCAACAAGGACACACACTGAGTGGAACCAGCTGTGTAAAGTTCCCTTCCTGGAGTTGTCCTTTGTGGTCCAATAGCCAAGCATCAAAGTCTACCTACAGCTCCTCATGGTTGCTTCATACTTATGTGAAATAAGTATGGCTTTCAAAATTGTCCTGCTTCTCCATGCTTCCTTCTGAACTACCTTCTATTCTCTTCTCCATATTTAAAAAAACATGTGTTGGGGCTGCTAGGTGGCACAGAGAATAGAGCACTGGCCCTGGAGTCAGGAGGATCTGAGTTCAAATGTGGTCTCAGACACTTGACACATTTACTAGCTGGGTGACCTTGGGCAAGTTACTTAACCCCAATTGCCCTGACCTCCTCCCTCCAAAAAAAGCAAAAAAGAAAAAGTGTCAATGAATTTTTTTCTTTGGTAACACTGTTGCTATGCCATCCTCTTGCCTAACTCCCTCCCCCCATCATTTTCAATTTAAAACTGAGAGGGGAAAAAAATTCCTTGTCACAAAATATACCTAAACAAGTAAAAGGAATCCTAAATCCTCTGGACTCATCAGAGCTCTTCAGCCTTTCAAAATGGTTTTTCTTTACAGCATTGTTGTCCTTTTATAAATTGTTCTCCTGGCTCTGTTTATTAGCTCATATTATCCAGGGTTCTCTGAAATCTTCTCTTTCATAATGTCTTACTGCATAAAAATATTCTCTTGCATTCATGCACCACAATTCAGTCATTCCCCAATTGATAGGTTCCCCTTTAGATTCTAGTTCTTTTCTTTCCAGTTTTCATTTTAATCCCTTCAGGATCAGGAAGTTTGTTTCACTTGTTATTATTTCCTCCCACTTAACCCTCTCCCCTACCTCAGCTTGCTTTCTTGTTGAGTTTAACACTGTCATTGTTGTTGTTTGTCCTTCATTTTCAGAAAGGACCAATGACATCATGGGATGATATTCTGAGTCGTGGGTAAATTGGATTTAAGTGAGGCAGAGTTGCCATACAGTCCTCAGTTTCATTCTTTCTTTCAGAGTCATCAGAGTCATCAAAGTCCAGGGGAAAGACAAAAATCAGGATGTAATGTAATGTAACAAAATAAACAGAAACATAATACAACATAGATAATTTGTGGTTTTCTAAATCAACGTGTGGTCATCAAGGATCTGTTTCTATTTGAGTGCAAAAGATAAATTTTCCCCTACAGGATTATGCTCAGCTTTGCAGAGTAAGTAAGGTTGAAAGCCTAGTTCTTTTACCTTTTGGAACACTGTATTCAAAGACATCTCATTTTTAATAAAAGTTGCCAGGTTTTATGTGGTCCTGGCTGTGGTTTCTCAGTACTTTAACTACTTTTTCCTGGATATTAGCAATATTTTTTCTTTGACATGGATTTAGCTTTGGTATTACCAGTACCACAAATTCTTTCAACTATCATTTTGCCAACAAGATCAAGTAAATCTAAGCAATGTTCATTAATGATTTCTTGATTTTAGGTTAATTGACTTTAGGTTATACAGATTTTTTTTAATAATGGTTTTCAGGATTCTTAATCTGTTTCTGATCTGTTTTCTAAGTTAAGTTTTCATATCAGATACTTTACATTGCCTTCTATTCTGTTCTTTCAAACTTTTGATTTTGCTATATTTCTCCACATTTCAAGGAACTACTCTTGTTTTGGTTTACTCTTGTTTTCAGAGAGTTAGTTACTTGGGTAAGGTTCATCTCTTGCCCTTATGAGTTATTTGTTCTCCTTCCAGTTCTTTCCTCAAGAGCTTTTACTCCAGATTTTTTGTATCTTGATCCTTTCTTCTTGTCATTCATGTGTTCCTTTGAGCATCTATTTTGAAATTGCTACAAATTTATTTCCTCCTTATAGGATAGATTTTTCAGCATTTCCAAATCTACAATAATTGGTCTCTTCTTTAGCTTACTTGTTTCTATACTTAGTTCCAGAATTAGTTCCTAAAAAGGACTTCATGCCAGTGATGATTTCCTTCCCTTCCTGTGTTTCTGGGTAAGAGGATTCACTCTGCTTGGCCTCACCGCAGATTGATCTTTGTTTCCCAGGGGTTAGGTCCTTCTGGATATTTGAGGTTCAATTTTCATTCTTCAGGACCTTCCGTGACATCTTAGGGAAAAAGTGGTAGGGACCTTGGAGAGCCTGTGTGCTTGGGTTGTCCTGTCTGGAAGCTGTTGCATTCCAATGGGTGCTACTTCTCCTGGTAACCTCCAACTCCCCACCTCACCCCACCATCAAGCTATGAATGTTCACCCTCTCCACCATATGGATTTCTAACTACCCTGGAACTTTCTTGGTTTGGGAGCCAGGGGCGTTGCTGTTGTTACCTTCAAACAGAGAAAGTTGCAAGTTTACAAGTGTCTCTGGCTCATCTCTGACCATGCTGAAAGCTTACTGGTTTGGTTTTTTTTTCCCTTTTATTGGCATTTGCCCTAACAGTTGCTTAAACCATTGCCCATGGACCTCTAGCTGACATCTTGTTTAACTTTGGGGCAGAAGAAGTCACTTTCATTTCTCAATGAATTTCTTTGTCATTATTTGGTCTGGTGTGAATTTCAGGCTTCATGGGAGCTGGGTGGTCTGCCTCCATTCAGTCAGCTATCTTGACTAGAAGTGCCCAAATCAGTCTTAACAAATGCTGGGAGCTCCAGAAAGCTCTGAATCCTTGCGTCCACAACCCCTAATTCAAAGACATTTCGTTAAACTGAGTAAAAGAAAATAAAGAAAACTTCCATTCTCTCTCTCTCTCATAATCAGTAAGGATTCTTGTTTCCTTTCAGGGAAAACCTATTCCTATCAGTATTCAAAAGTAATACCGGCGGGGCTGCAAGGTGGCGCAGTGAATAGAGCACCCGCCCTGGAGTCAGGAGGACCTGAGTTCAAATGTGACTTCAGACACTTAACACAAAACTAGCTGTGTGACCTTGGGCAATTGCCCTACCTTCCCCCCTCCAAAAAAAAAGCAAAATATAAAAATAAAAAAAAAGTTACAAAAAAAAGTAATACTGGAGAAAACAAGAATGAACCTTAGAAAACTCAATGACTTTATTATACCTTTAAAAAGAAAACCAAGCTCTGTGTAAGAAGATCTGCAACCTCCTTTTCCTGTTATATGTATATGGGAATGCTCATTTTGTTTCATATTAAGTTTAGTTGTTGTTGTTGTTTTTTAAGAAAATTCAGTAAGCCCAGCTGCTCCTAATCCAGCTGACAAAGGCAGGAGTATGTGGGCAAATATTTAGGAACCAGGTCTCCCCTAAGATGAATGCACCTCACTTTTGAATTTAATCTGTATTATGAACATTTTTTTCATCACTTTCTAAAGTCTAGACAATCAACAAAGCAGTAAGTCAAGCCCTGATTTGTAGCATTTGCCGATTTCTGAGATAAAAATCTCACACTGAAAAGTGACTAATCAAGCACATCGCTGGATGAAGGAATGTTAAAAGTCAGCTGACTGAAGAGATGAAACCCCAAACAGTGGTTCATAGAAGTGCATTCTCACCAAATGAAGTTAACAAGCATTTGTTAAGTGCCTACTAGCCTGGAGCAGCTAGGTGGTGCCATAGTAAGCAGAGCTCCAGACCGAGTCAGGAAGATTCACCTTCTTGAGTTCAAATCTAGCCTTAGACACTTAGTAGCAGTGTGATCCTGGGCAAGTCACTGAACGCTGCTTGCCTTGGTTTCCTCATCTGCAAAATGACCTGGAGAAGGAAAGGGCAATCCAATGACAAGAAAACCTCAAAAGGGGTCACAAAGAATCAAACATGACTGAAAGGTCTCTATAACACCTATGCGCCATGTACTTTGTTAAGTACTGGGAATGCAATGAAAAGAAAGAAGAAATTTTGCTCTCAAAGAGCTTAGTCAACTAGGAGAGAAAGCATGCAAACAAGTACGTACAAACAAGCTATCTACAGAATAAACTGGAGAGAATCACAGAGGGGAGGCCTTCATATTAAGGGGCATCAGGAAAAGCTTCTTGCAGAAGCTGGGATTTTAACCAAGACTTGAACTTGGAGGAATCGAGAGAAGCCAGGGAGCAGAGATGGGAGACAGAAATGAGAAGCAGTCCAGGTACCTCTGGGGATATTCACAGTTTAGCCTCTTAATTTTATTCTATCAGCCTTGGATGGTGGTTTGTGCTGCACTGGATTCCAAAGAATCATTAAACTACCTATGCCAGGGGTGGGGAACCTGTGGCCTCAAGGTAGCATGTGGCCTTCTAGGTCCCTGGGAGTGACCTTCTGACTGAGTCCAAGTTTTACTGGACAAATCCTTTTATTATGGGGATTTCTTGTGTGAAGTTTGGATTCGGTCAAAGGCCTGCACTTGAGGACCTCAAGGACCACATATGACTTTGAGGCCTCAGATTCCCCATCCCTGACCTATACCCTTTGACCCAGCAATACCACTACTAGGTCTGTTTCCAAAGATGCTTAGGGAAAAAGGAAAAGCATCTATATGTTCTAAATTATTTATAGCACTCTCTTTGTAGTGGCAAAGAACTGGAAATTGCAGGGATGCCCATCAATTGGGGAATGGCTGGACAAGTTGTCCTTTCTGATAGGGATGGAATATTCCTTCCAAAAGAAATTATGAACTCAATGATCTTAGAAAAACATGGAAAGACTTGCATGAAATAATGAAGAGCAAAATGTGTAGAACGAAGAGAACATTATATATAGTAAGAGCAGTATTGTTTTAAGAAAGACTTTGAGTGAATATATCATTTTAACTACTATAAATATCCAAATTAACTACAAAGGATGTATGAAGGAAGATGCTATCTGTATCTAGAGAAAGAACTGATAAATAGAAGGATGTATAGAATAATTTTACATACATATGCATATATGTGTGTATGTATACATATACATAGATACATATGTGTATGTATTGGTATCTAATGGTAGCCATCTCTAGGGTGGGTGGGAGGCTGGGAAAAAAAAATCTACATGATAATTTTGTTGTATATTTGAAAGGAATAGTAAGTTATATATAGTAGATTTGCAGTTTTATGTGCGATCATCTTTTTTATTGTACTACATTGTGGAAATACTCATTTTATTCCATAAATATGTATTAATGTAAAAAAATAAAAGAAAAAATCTTAAATCAGAAAACAGGAATCTTTTTTTTAATCAGCTACCTACTCTGAATGTGTCTGCTTAACTGACTAATATGGAAGATCTGCTTGCTCTGAAAATTACAATAGGTTATGCAGAAAGGACATTCAGCATTGGAATTGCTCCTTCTATAGTTCTTATGCTCTTGCTACCGTTTTTTTTGCGGGGGGAGAGGGGAAGGCAGGGCAATTGGGGTTAAGTGACTTGCCCAAGGTCACACAGCTAGTAAGAATGTCAAGTATCTGAGATTGAATTTGAACTCAGGTCCTCCTGATTCCAATGTTGGTGCTCTATTCACTGCATCACCTAGCTACCCTCTTGCTTCAGATTTAATGGCTCCTTGGAATCAAGAAGAACTAGGTTCAAATTCCTCTTCAGATGCTTATTATCTATGTTACTTTTAGCAGGTCAGTTAACTTTCCCTTCTCAGTATTCCTTATCTGGAAAATGGGAATGACAATAATTCTTACCTACCAGGATTGTCAGGAAAAATAAAATGAGTTAATATATGCAAAGCTCTTTATGAACATGGTATCGTAATTATTATTACTTTGATTTCCCTCTATAATAGAAGCTTCAAAATAAAAACAATTTTAATTAATATATCATGTTAAAATATTAACTTATCAACTCCCTTCCCCCTCCCCCTCACTCCAGTAAAAATGTGTCCTTGGGCTATGCATTAATTGCTACATATTTTATAATATGCTCTTATTAATAATAATTAATATGCTATGTATTTTCTTTCTCTGTCTCAGAACTGGAGAAGAATGAGATCTTCTTGGACCTCCTCAGTAAGTACATGAAAACCCCACAGGACTGAAAGGAATCCTAGCAAAAGCAACATAGAAGTATTCTGGACCAAAGGAGTAGAAAGAAACCTTGGTGCATGACTGACAATGACTGGGGAATCACATTAAAGGCTTCTCTCAGGAGCCGTATTTATGTTCATGACAGATAAGCATATCCCCTGAATCCATCCCAACCAGCCCACGGCTGGCTATGGGAATAAAAATGACAGACTAATTAATAGCCCTAGCTTAAATTCAAATAGATCACTAGGCCAATATGGTTTTTCCCTTAAGATGACTAAACAAGCCCTGATTCTCAGGGAGACAAAAGAGAATTTAATGGAGCTAGGATTTATTTTTTATTTAAATTTATTTTTCATTTAACATTTACTTTCTCTTCCACATCCCCCTCCCCAAATGAACAACAACAACAAAAGAAACAAAGAGAAAGCCCCATAACAAATAATTAATGAGGTGCAGGCTCTGGGAAACCCCTTGAAGTCTGATTGAATCTTCCCACTTGATGAGGCATTTGCAGAGGCCATAAGTTTTTCATTGTGGCTGGGCCCAAACCTCTGTTACTAGCCTGGCCCTCCCTTGTCCATCTGCTTCAAACCCTTGAGCCTATCAAAATATCAATCCACCCTTGCACTGACCTCGTTAACTCCTCCTGAAGATCCTCCCCAAGCTCTTCCTCTAGACCACCTCTAGATTCCTCTGTACAGAAGACCCCATCTTCCCTCCATGTGGTGTGAGAGCACCACAGAATGACCTAGCACAGAATTACTCTGTGTCAGACTTACTCTGGCTTGCTTGCCCAATGCAAGCATCACAGATACCTAGGCTCCCTAAGAGTCAGTTACCCCATATGGCGAACTTTTAATGAACTGTTAATAAACTTTACTTTTCTTTGGCTGAGCAGACTTGAGTCTAATTCATTTGGTAGGACCCAGCATGTTGGTATTTTGGGGTCTCCATAGCAACCCTAACCTTCTTTATGGGTAACCTCTTCATTATGATTAATTGAGAAAAGCAAATCCCATATCAATCTTGTCTGAATACATATGTTTCATTCTGTATCTTGAGTCCATCATTTTCTGTGAGCAGGTTGGGGGGGGCACCTACAGATTCTGATGGGAACATATAAATTTTTTCTAGAGAACCCAATGTATGCAAATATATTACATTTTAGGAAGAGAAAGATGGGTAGTGCCCTGCAGCAACTGCCCAGTCCAGCTCACTCTCAACACAGTTTAATGAAGACTAAGAGGGACAAGAAATCCTTAGCTATCCACATGAAAAGTGACAGATAGAATGATATTTGTTTATCTGAAGACACAGATGTGGTTTCAAAGGTTTTATAGAAAGTTGTGTCTAGGGGCAGCTAGGTGGTACAGTGAATAGAGCACCAGCCCTGGATTCAGGAGGACCTGAGTTCAAATGTGGCCTCAGACATTTGACACACTTACTAAGTGTGTGACCTTGGGCAAGTCACTTTACCCCAAATGCCTTGCCTTCCCCTTTCCACAAAAAAAGTATCTCTGTCCCTCCCCCTTCTTTCCTTAAGTATCTTGTCCCATTTTTTCCCTAATCCAGTTCCAAAATACCCCCAATAGAAATCAGGTCCTATTTCCCAATCCTTTTTCCAAGAATAAGGCTAGATAAGTGTTTTTGTTCTTTTAATAGAGGGGGAAAGAATAGTCCTGAGATGCTGAGAGGTACCCTTAATTTTACTGGGCTCAAACTGAGGAATGCTTTCATACAGAAGGCATCTATATTTTTTCACATAGGGTAGATCAATCAACAAGCATTTATTATTCACCTACACTGTGCTAGGCATTGAGGGTACAAAGACAAAGAAAAGTGTCCCTGTTCTCAAGATTACATTCTATGAAATGATTCATAGGGTTTCTTAGCACATCAGAATCATGAGAGGGTTCTCCCTCGTTAGAAATTTGATGTGTTGTGCAACCATGAAAGGTACCTCAAAGTTAGGCTTGAAAATGTAATTTAGGGACTTGAACCATTACAAGTAGAATGTATCCCTTGCCAGACTCAGTAAACTTTTTTTGATGTGCTAACAGATCCTAAAGAAAATAGCCCAACACTTAGTAAATAAGGGATTAGGAACTTTAGATCTGTTATCTATGTTTAATAGATCTGTTATCTATTACTTGATGATATTAGCCTCCTCCTCCAGAAAGAAGACCAGCTAATACCTTGAGGCAAAGCAAAGGATTACCCATCTCTTCAGAAATTTGCCTGAATCTGAAAAACCACTGACCAGCATGTTACCAGGGACCACCCCAGAAATGGTAAGAGAGAGGATAGATTTGAAACACCCAGATTATTATAAGAAACAAATGCAATTATTTTTATGGAAAGGGTCAGAACTATCCCACCTATTTCAGCACTGAGACCTTAAATAAGTGAGAAATCAATTGGTCAATCAATAGAAAGACGGTCAACTAGAATATCATATTTGTATAAGCCTTCAAAACTTGATCAGTCTCAGGGATGTTCTATATATCATCTTTTAAATTGAGAAGGGAAGAAATTCCAGAAGTTAGAGTGAATATGGATTTCTAACTAAAGTCCCTGACAAGAAAACATCTGGAGGCAAGGAAAGATCTCAACCAGGTCTACTTCACCTTTCTCTCTTTGACTAGTAAAGGACCTTGACAACTTTGTCCTTGATTTGTGAGCTCTGGATTTTGGCTATAATAATACTGGGAGTTTTAATTAGGTATTTCTTTCAGCAGATGACTGATGGATTTTAAAAAATATCTACTTTGCCCTCTTCTGGTTCTAAGATATCTTGGTAGTTTTTCTTTAAAGTTTCTTGAAATATAATGTCTATGCTTTTTTTTTCTTCTTCATACCTTTCAAGTAGACCAATGATCCTTAAATGATCTCTCCTTGATCTATTTTCCAGGTCAGTTATTTTTCCTGTCAGATACTTAATGTTTTTATAGTCTTTTGACTCTGTTTTATTATTTTGCAATGTTTTACATCTCTTTTTACTAAGTTGCTAACTCTCTTTTCCTAACTTTCTTGGTTACCTTTCATTTCTTTTCCTAATTTTTCCTCTGTCACTCTTATTTGGTTATAAAAATCTTTTTGCTGTTTTAAAAATTGCTTTCTTTAGCTCTTGTTTATAACTCTTCTAGGAATTCTTGTTGGGCTTGTATCCAATCTGCATCTTTTTTCTTTGAGATTTTGCTTGTAGATGTTTTCAAGTCTTTGTTTTCTTCTTTGTTTGTGATATGAATTTAACTCTTTATGGTTGGGTTCTTCTTTTTGTTTGCTCATTCTTCCAGGCTACTTCTTGACTTTGACCCTCAATTTTATATTAATGATGAATTCTGCTCACTTTTGGGGGGGAGTTGTATCTGGCCTAAGCTTTCACTGTTTTCACAGCTCATTTTGGGCACCTGCAAGTTTTCAGTGCTTCCAAAGTAAGAAGTCTGTCACAGCCCTCTTGGTCTAAATACTGCAAATTCTAGCTTGTATATAGTTGAATTTCAGTAGATTGTTGCTGGATTCAGTCACTGTTAGCCTTCTGTGAGGTCCCGCAGATTCAGAATGACTGAACTGATGGCTCCCTTTTGGTCTTGGTATTCTGCCTTGGTTTTTCCACTGTAGGCTTATGCTGGGTTAGAACTGAGTTGTGGCTCTGCTCCGGGGCTCAGAGCCACTGGACTAAGTTTCTGGAATTTGTCTTGTTTTCAGTACTCAGCTAGGTCTCCATACTTAGTCATAGCTGATTCTCTCTGACCTGGATCTATGACCCAGAACTGGTTAATGGATGACAGAGCTGCCAAATGGAACTCATTCTTGTTCCTAGGTCTATGTCAGGGGTTCCCTGGGATCTCTTTCTGTCCTGGTGCCCTCTTACTCTCTTTCAGTTGCTTTTTAGTCCCTGAGTGCTGGAATGCTTCTGATCCTGTCACTACCACCATGCTACACTCCTCTCCAGCCTCTACCCCAATGTCTGCAGACTTCTCTGTCTTCCTAATCTGCCCTGACCTAAGAAAAGAAAATGACTCATTCTCTTGGCTTTCTCCATCAGAATTTGGTCTAATGTATTTTCTAGTTTGTAAAGGAGGTATATTGGGAAAACTAGGCAAAAATGCTGACTCTAGCTCTGACATCTTGATTTCACTAATCTTGACAACTTTTAAGGATTCAGGGGATGGTGAATCTCCCCATTTTTCCATCTCTATCCTGGTATCATGTCCACTCAGGAGAACTTCTTCCCTTTGGTGTCCTAAACCAAATCCTTAGAATATCGGTAGTAGTATCTGCATCATTGGGAGTCAAGGACATTCTGAATTCATTGCTCTACATGAAGCTCAGCAAAGAGACTCCCTCATAACTAAGGGGAACAAATTTCTTGAGCACCCCACAAACAGGAGCAAAGCCCTTCTACTAAGCAGGAGCTGGGAGGCAACCCTTTGCTCTCTAAATTTCAGCTTACTTTGCTCAGGACTTGTAGGTACTGGAGGGAGAGTGTGTCAAAGATTCTTTTTTTAGGGGGAGGACACACGTTTTGTAACAAATGTTTTTAATGTACCACCTTAGTAAATACCCCTTTCTAAAAACACTACTTAAGGCTGGCTAACTAAATGACTCTCAGATAATCTGATAAATTTTGGGGAAATCACATCACTGGGGGCTCTAGCCAATGGCATTGGAAAATCAAGGATGATTTTCCAATCTCATTTCTTCCTCTCAAAATCCCAACTCAGGTATTATTTCCATGAAGTCTCCTCTGATACTTCCAGTTAACAATTGCTCTCTCACATATATGTGTACATGTTTTTATTTTACCAGTAGAGTGTAAGGTCCTTCTAGGAAGAGACTAATTCTTTTTATTTGTATCACAGAACCTAGCATGGTGCCTTGCATATATTCAACACTTAATGCTTGATGAATTGCTTAAGTGAAATCTTGTACAACAAAAAATTTTTGGATCCCTGACCGTACAACTCTCAAAGTTTATAAAGGGAAGTACAAGACTAAAATGCTATTAATAGTGCATTCAGTGAGAAAGAAAAGTTATAATTGATCACTTTACATTTCTTTTGTCGCACCAAGTAGAAATTATTCTTCATATCCCAGGCAAACATCCAAACTACCTGCCACAAAAAGACCCACTTAACCACTTTGATTCACAAATTGCTCACTAAAAACACCTCTGCTCACACCCATTTGTAGAAAAATTGAATGTATTAGGGGACTGGGAATATTTGAACAATAGTTCTTTTCTCTATGGAGTTTAAAGCACTCTTTTTACCTGCTAATTTTCAAAAGAATTATGCGTACTACTATTTCATTGTCAGATCCTGCAGATGTGATATCAACATTCTCATCCTGGCAAAATAAATTGTAATAAGAAGAAAATCAAGAAGCCGGGGGGTGGAGCCAAGATGGCAGCATAGAAGCAACAAGGTTCCACACCTCCCACATAGCCACCTCAAATACCCATAAAATATGACTCTAAACAAATTTTAGGTCTCCAAAACTCACAAAAATACAGAAAAACACATCTCCCACTGCAGGTAGCTTGGCAGGAAGGGCTCATCACAGCATGCTGGGAACTGAAACCAGCCCAGCCTGAAACTGTGGCTTGGCCCCAGAGAGGCCAGGATGAGCCACAGCTAGAGCCTTCAGGAGAATGGATCAGCAGTAGCTGTGGCAGTTTCCAGAATTATCAAGCCATAAGAAACAAGGACAAAGTGAAAGATCAGTGGAACTCAGCTAAATTTGGGGGAGAAAAGTTCTCTGGCCTAACTGCCTCCAGAGCAAGGAAGCAGCAGAAGCAGGGGCCCTGAAGCCGCCTCCATGTGGCTGCTTCAGAGTTCCCAGCCTGCAGACTGCAGGGGGGCCAAGCGATTGTTCAGAGGTTAAGTGCTCTTGCATTGAATGGCCTAGATCCAGATTGTGGTCTTGGGTGGTGGTCCTGGGGTGCATTTTCAGTGAGCCAAAGCTGGTGAGGGCTGCCAAAAAATGGTGACTTTCTAATAGCTCCAGCAGCTGTGAAAACCCCAGCGATTTGGGACAGAGCTTTCCCCTCTGGAAGCAGAATTCCACAGAGCTAAAAATTCAAATAATTGACTGGCAACATGAGCAGGCAAAGGAAGCAAAGTAGGAACAGCAATCAAACTCTAGATTCCTTTTTTGGGGACAAAAAGGATCAAAGCATGGAATGGGAAGAAGACAGCACAATCAGAACTCCCACACCAAAAGCTTCCAAGAAACATGAAGAGTCCCTACAAGCCACAGAGCCGCATAAGAAGGATTTTGAAAATCAAATAAGAGAAGTGGAGGAAAAATCGGGAAGAGAAATGAGAATGATGCAAGAAAATCATGAAAAGAGAGTCAACAACCTGACTGGAGAAAATAACACCTTAAAAAATAGACTAACTCAAATGACAAATGAGGCCCAAAAAGCCAATGAGGAGAAGAATGCCTTAAAAAGTCAAATTTGCCAAATGGAAAAA
>CM053580.1:403206064-403259029 GCA_028627135.1 Pseudochirops cupreus
CTGGCCGGACTGCTTATCTCCCCCTTTCACAATTCCCATTCACAGCTGCTGCTAATCTGCTCACCTGAAGCTCCTGAGCTCCTCCTGTCCAGCCACCCCCGGGGCACAGCCGCGGCTTCAGGCCAGGCTGGTTTGGGTTTGCAGTGCTGATATAGTTCCTCGTAGCCGAGCTGACTTTAGTGGGAAGTAGTATCTTTGTGTGCGTTTTGGAGTTCCAGGATTGGTTTAGAGTCCTATTTTATGGGTATTTTGGGGTGGCTATGTGAGAGCTGCGATGTGTTGCTGCTGCTACGCCGCCATCTTGGCTCCGCCCCCCTGAAGTTCTAGGATTGGTTTAGAGTCCTATTTTATGGGTATTTTGGGGTGGCTATGTGAGAGCTACAATATGTTGCTGCTGCTACGCCACCATCTTGGCTCTGCCCCCCAAGTGAATTCTAAAGTTAAGATTTCTTAAGAAAAGATATATGAATTTACCCTCTACCATTATTCTTTTGAATTTTCTTTCCCAGCACATAGATTGAAAAACATGGAGTGGGAAAAAGATATGCAGAGTTGAATTTGAGTTATGGTAACACAATAGCCAGGGCAACTAGGTGGTACAAAAAGATGGAGCACCGGGCCTGGAGTCAGGAAGATCTGGGTTCAAATCCAGCCTCAGACTTACTACCTATGTGTCACATATCCCCTCTTTGTCTCAGTTCCTCATCTGTAAAATGGGGGACACAGTGGAGAGGGAAATAGTAAACCACTCCAGTATCTTTGACAAGAAAATCCCACAGGGTCCACGGCATCACAATGTCAGATGCCACTGAACAACTCAAGAATAACCCCATAGCCGCCCTGCTCCATTTGGCAGCAATGATCTGATACCTAGATATCTAGCAATAATTATTGCCCTTTAGGAGTCCATAGTTTTGGGGAGATGAGACTAATAACCCAATGAATAATTAGATGAAAATATATAATCAAGTATGGTACAACTCCTGACAGGTCAGCAAAAGAAGTGGGTGACAGCTGCTGACTAAGGGCTTCATGACACAAAGAGGTAAATTGCAGGCCGGAATATGGAACTGGGATTTGGAGAACCTGAGCCCTGGTTCCAACTCTGCCACTCACTATGGGACCTTGAACAAGTTGTTTAACCTATGGCTTCCTAAGTTTCCTCATCACTAAATTAAGAAGGTTGGGCTAGATCATCTTTAAAGTTTTCTCCAGTTCCAATATTCTGATTCATGGAGGTGGTGGGACTTGGGGAAGGCCTCGAAGATTGTGGATGAGTTGGATAGATGGAGGACAAAGATAGAAGATATTTCAGGCAGAGACTTTCTTGAGGAATAAAGTAGGGAATGAATGATGTGTAAAAGGATGGGGGTTGGTTTTCACTTAGTAGGTATTGGGAAATAGCTGGAGACGATGCTGTTTAGGTAAGATATTGTACATTGAAGAGGGTTTTACCTACTCCATGTTAGGATTTGAAATTTGAAAGTTCTTTCTAACAAAAAGTGCTACATGTCAGTAAGTTTCTTTTTTTTTTTTGGAGGGGGGAAGGCAAGGCAATTGGGGTTAGGTGACTTGCCCAAGGTAATGCAGCTTGTAAGTGTCAAGTGTCTGAGGTCAAATTTGAACTCAGATCCTCCTGACTCAGGGCCAGTGCTCTATTCACTGAGCACCTAGCTGCCCCCCTTTTTTTCTTTCTTTTAAAAAATTTTTTTTCATGCCAGTAAGTTTCAACTATTATTATCATCTAATTATGAACAACAACCTCCTGTATGGGATGATATATGAACTGATATAGAATGAAGTAAGCAGAAACAAGAAAAAATATTCACAATGACTCCGATGTAAAAAGAAAGAATAACAACAAAAGAAATGGAATATCATTAGATTAGAACGAACAGACGCATGAAACTCTCGTGGAACATCGCGTATCCTGCCAGCCATTGTTGAGTTGCTCTTTTTTTCCCCCTAAGTTCATTGTTACAAGGGATAACTCATTAAGCAGGAGAGAGGAAAAGGTAATATTTGAAAATGAAGGTCAATCAGTTCATTATCATTTATTTATTAAACACCTACTTTATGCTAAGAAGTGGTGATACAAAGGAGCTCCCAAGGAGCTCACAGACTGACGGGGAAACAATAACCAAAGGCTATGTACAAACACGGATGGCTAGGTGGCACAGTGGATAGAGTGCTGGGCCTGGACTGAGGAAGATTCATCTTACATGAGTTCAAATCTGGCATCAGACACTTACTAACTATGCAACCCTGGGCTTAACTTAACCCTGTTTGCCTCAGTTCTTCATCTGCAAAATAAGCTGGAGAAGGAAATGGCAAACCATTCCAGTATCTTTGCCAAGAAAGTTCCAAATGGGGTCACAAAGAGTCACACAACTGAAATGACTGAAAAAATGAAAAATAAAAATGTACAAATAAGATATATTCAGGAAAAAAATGGAAATAATCCCAGAGTAAAAGCACTAAGGTTAAGGAGAATGGGAAAAGCTTCCTGCAGAAGGTAGGGCTTTAGTTGAGACTTGAAGGAAGCTAGGAGGCAGGAGACAAGGAGGAATAGAGTTCCAGGCATGGAGGAAAACCAGTGAATAGGCTGAAAGTCCAGATACAGAGAGTCTTGTTGAAGGAATGGTAAGGAGGCCCATGTCAGTTGATCACAGAGTATGTAGAGGGAAGGAAGTAAGATGTTAAAAACTAGCAAAGTAAGAAGGGGTCAGATTATGAAGGCCAAACAAGAAGATTTTATATTTGATCTTGAAGGCAATAGGGAAACACTGGAGTTTATTGAAAGGGGGAGAAAGCAATGATACAGCCCAACCTGTACTTTAGGAAAATCACTTTGATAGTTGAATGGAGAGTGGATTGCAGTGGGGGAGAAACTTGAGGCAGAAAGATCAGCCAGAAGGGGGTCATAACAATTCAGACCTGAGCTGATGAGGATCTGTATTGAGGTGGTGGCAGTGTCAGAGGATTTATTCATAAGAGATGCTACAAAGGTAGAAATAACACAGATCGACAATTAATTAATTGGATAAGCGGAGTGGGGGAAAGGTGTGAGTAAAATGAAAACTAAAGCTTTCAATAAAATAAGATGAATTTTAAAATAAAACATTCTGAGACAGTCTGGCATAACAAAAAGAAAGCCCCCAAATTCCAGTACTTTTCATGTATACTAGCTTCTTAACCTTTCATCCGTCACCAGGTAATTCTTTAAGACTTTAAATAACACAACTCTGCCTCAACAGGGAAAATTCCTCCATTTCGGGTTTTGTGCATCAGTTAAGTCTTAGGTCCAGAGTAAAAAAAAGCATTAGTCATCTGAATTATTATTGTAATACTGCTGAACACTCTCTTCGCTATAATATTTTCATGTTTAAGTTGAACACAGAAAAATAAAATCTGGAAGAAAATGAGAATTATTTTTTGTTTAAATGTTTCTCAGAGCTTTTTGAAGGGTGAATGGGGAAGAGGGCAGCTAGGTGGCACAGTGGATAGAGCACTGGGCTTGGTATCACGAACATGAGTCTTCCTGAGTTCAAATCAAGAGTTGTTCCACTGTGCAACTAGAAGAATGACCCCAAATGTTAACAAAAACTCATTTCACTGTCCAAGGAAAGCTACAAAGAGTTCAAAAAGGAAAGCCTTGCTTAAAAGTTCAAAATATTTCAATCTGTCAACAACAAACTCTAGTCATGATATTCGTGGGCTTGGTACTTGTGGGCACATTATGTTGTTTCTCAGTTTTTCTTGTTGGTTGCCAAGTTTCTTTTCTTTGTAGACAGTGACCCTGCGTGAGGACACTTTGATTGGCCTGATACAGTACCCAGCTGGCACAAGTCATGTGAGTATAGTTAATGAATGTATGGCGTAATGCTTTGGTAGATTTTTTTTTTCAGAAAAGAAACTTACTTATAAACTGGACTTTTTCAGTGTGGCTTTGCTTAATGTTAATGGAGTTTTGCGGGCAGGAGACAGAAGCTGGCTATTTAGTGCTTATGATCAAGTCAGGGTTTTCTTCTTAAACTCTCACTGATATGAATTGTTAGAATTCCAATGGTGAAGCATTTTGGTAAACTTTTTCAGTTAGTATAGTTGTTTTATAAACTCCTTTGGACCCATGAGTATTCCCTTCAATGATGTAGATTGCCTTTCATCTGTGCCTGCTAATTCCATATTCCTAACCTATGTCTGTTAGAGGGAATTCACCAAAGTTTTGGGGTGGGGGTGGGGGGAAGGAGCTTCATTGCTTTCTCTTAACAAGAATACTAAGGGAAGCATATGTTACCCTTCAGTTTGGGAACAATATATTCTTTTGATGACAGCCTTTACATCCTGCATAATCTCCAATATGTAACACACTTCACCCTACTCATATCCATCATGAACCTCTTCTTAGTCTTTTGGATAACCTTCAAGTTCAGCTCTTCAGTGACTCACAGTCACATACCACCACGAGGAAGAACATAGGTGTTAGAAAGATGGGCCTTTGTTTCAAGGAGAAGCTTGGGGCCATTAAAGGAACTTTGCCATTTCCCAAAGGCAAACCAGCCTACTCTGGGCAACCCAGTCTGCCTTCTTCCTCCTGTTCAATTCTGAGCTCAGCTACTTTTCCATCTATAGGGTCTGCTGAAGACTTTATACACATATATGTAATTATATGTGTGTGTGAAATTACATGCATATATACATATACATTGATGCATAAGATCCATATTGTTCATTTAACTGGACAACATGGTCTGGATAATAGGCATTCTTCATCTACTTTATTTCTCTTATGTGGATAGTTAGGCCAAACTTTGTAGACTAACTTATGGATCCAATTTAGAGGGTTCTGAAAAGATACACAAATTACCAGTTATTGAATGAATACAATGAATGCAGCACTAAAGTCTTAGCTGGCAGAGTATAGCTTGGAGGAGCGTTACCTTCATAAGAAGGAAATAAGCAGTAGGGGAAAGAGCTCTGGCCTTGGATGGACTCAGATGACCTGGGCTTCAATCCTGATCCTATTACTTACTACCTATTTTTAACTCTAGTACAGCATTTCTAAATGCCTACTAGACCTTTCCACTTGGATAGGAACGCATGAATTGACATACAAAGTCAGATACACACTCCAACTGCCCAAGTATTCTCTGGCCAACAGAAACGGATGAGATATGCCATAGAGGGCAAAGTTGTCCTCTCTGACATTAACTTGAAAGATTTTCTAAGCCATTTGTGGTCATCAGTTGTAAAATTGTCCAAATCCTTTTTGAATCCACTCATACTTAATGGACCATCTCTTGTATAAATTTATAAACAGTTATTACCCCATGTATATATTTATCCCAGACTTCATTTAGGTTCTAAAGGGTACCCTCTTTTCCTGATATTTTGGTGAACAAATCTGAATTCACCTTATCCATTTGATTAATAATGTACAGATTTAAATACTATACTTTCCTTCCTTTCTTCTTCTTTCCTTCCTCTCTCCTTCCCTCTCTCTCTCTGCAGGTCTTTGTTATATATACCTTCCTTCCCTCCTTCCTTTCTTCCTTCCTTCCTTCTTTCCTTCCTTCCTCTCTCCTTCCCTCTCTCCCTCTGCAGGTCTTTGTTATATATACCTTTCTTCCCTCCTTCCTTCCTTCCCTCCTTCCTTCCTTCCTTCTTTCTTTCCTTCCTTCCTTCCTTCTTTCCTTCCTTCCTCTCTCCTTCCCTCCCTCTTTCTTCTTTCACATAGCTAATGCAAGAATGCATTTTGTTCAAATATGTGCATATATATATGTATATATATATATATATATACACACATAAATATTTATAAGATTTTTTTTTGCCTTCTCAATGAGTGGGGGAAGGCAAGGTGGAAGGGACAGAATTCAGAATTGAAAATAAATTAAAATTGAGTTAAAAAAAGATTTAAATGTTATCCTCTCTCATAGCTTTTGCTTTCCAATTCTAATTTTTTTTCAGTTCTGTCCTCAAACATGAGCCAACCCAGCCCCAAAGGCATTTGGTTATAGGCTTCCTGAGATGCCCCAGTGTTCCAAGGGCAAAAGGTGATCCTTTATGGGAGGGCTGACTCTTCCCTTTTACTTTCTCTACACTTTTTAGTATGTTATAATTATTATTTCTAGTAGCTGCCCAAGCCACAGAAACTCTTCTTCAGGAGTTAAGATTTTGACCCTGCCACCAAAGAATGGAGGGAAGAGGGAAAGAGAAATGAGTAGGATGGGAGTATATGGTATCTATCTTATAATCATTTTTAAAGGTTATGAGAATGTTGTGTCATCCCATAGAGAAATTATAGTGTTCTACAGCATGTTGTAGCCTAAATATAAAACTATTGTACATAGGGTTTTTTTTTGGGGGGGGGGGTGTCAATAATATATTTTTTTTTGCTTTTTTTGGAGGGGTGAAGGTAGGGTTAACTGACTTGCCCAAGGTCAACACGGCTAGTTTTTGTGTTGTGTCTGAGACTGGATTTGAACTCAGGTCCTCCTGACTCCAGGACCAGTGCTCTATTCACTACGCCACCTAGCCACCCCTAAAATATATTTTTTAAAAAGATCTAACTTTTCCTGTAGTAATCTTAAATTCAAAATGTCCCACCTCACACCCCAAATGCCTCCCATTTCTTCATTTCTGTTAATGGTACCACCATCCTTCCAGCCATCCAGGTTCACAACCTGAGCCCTCTTTGATCCTTCCGTTTCCGACAACATCCACATCTGATCAGCTGCTATACCTTGTGGATTCTATCTCCACATCTCTCATATCTATCCCCGTTGTATAAATATATGGCTGCCACCCTAGTTCAAACCCTAATGGCCCCTCACTTGAGCCACTTTTTAAATGGTCTCCTGGCCTCCAGTCCATTCTCTATGCAGCTACCAAACTGATATTACTAAAGCATAGCTATACTCAGGTTGGCCATGCTCAAAATACTTTACTGCCTCCCTCCTGCTTTTAAGATCAAATACAAAGTTCTCTATTTGGCATTAAAAGACCCTCACAGTCTGGCTCTGGCCTTTCTTTTAAATTATTTTTAAAATTTTTGTTTTCAAACTCAAACACCAAATAGAATAGGCATTTGCATATGTACTGTAAAACATTAAAAGAGGATTATACATGAAACTGCAGGTCTCTGTTATATACAGCTTTTCAAGTATGTGATAACATAAATATGTAGCTTTTTTTATCAATAATGAGTATTTTTAAAAATGAATCTGCCCATTCCATACCTCCCTCTAATCTTGTATGAAAAAAAAATAAACAAATACCTCTATGTCTACATATTCTGGCAAAACAATTTCCTACATTTGCTGTGTTTGAAAATATATATCTTTTTCTGCATTTCAAGTTCCCATCTGTGTCAGGAAAGGGTGGATATTCTTCTGGATTTGTGGTTTATTATTGTGTTAATCTGAGTTCTAGTCTTTTAAAGTTATTTTTCTCCCAAATGGTATCATTATATAAATTGTTCTCTTGGTTCTGGCCACTTTGCTCTGTATCAGTTCATAAAGATCTTCCCAGTTTCCTCTGAAATTATCTATTTCATAATTTCCAGTGGTATAATAACATTTCATTTTATTCATATACCACAATATCCCAATAGGATACATTCTCCTTAGTTTCCAATTTGTGGCTACCAAGATCACAAGCATTAATATGCTCTCCCATATCTATAAGAACATAGTTTGGTTGAAGTCCTAAAGTCTACAGAATGATATGGAAAGAGGAATAAGAACCAATTTTAAAAATCTCTTTAATTAATGAAGCTTAGATCAGGATGGTAGTCAGGAAAGGAGAATAAGGAATGCATACAAAAATTAGAAAACAGGAAACAAGCATTTATTAAACTCCTACTATAGTCTAGGCAGCTCGGCGGTACAGTGGAGAGAATGTCGGGCCCGGAGTCCAAAAGACCTGAATTCAAGTCCAACTCAGACACTTACTAGCCGTGTGAACCTAGGGAAGTAATGGAACCCTGTTTGCCTGTTTCCTCATCTGTAAAATGGGCTGAAGAAGGAAATGGCAAACCACTCCAGTATCTTTGCCAAGAAAACCCCAAATAGGGTCATGGAGAGTCAGACATGACTAAAAATGATTAAAAACACACACATATTACAGGCATGTAAAGGAACAACATGAACATAGCTACCTCCAAAGTAACTTTGGAGAATGGGGAAGTGGGATCAGGAATGCCCTTGTGCAGAAGGTGGCATATGACCCTTGAAGGGAGCTAAAGGCAAGGATTGTTTCATTTTTGTTTTTGTGTTGTCAATCCCTAGCAAACAGCAGGCACTTAATACATCTTAGCTTCAAGAGTCTTGATGGTCCAGATAGACAGTGAAGATAGAGAAACAGAGGATGGAACACTGTGGGTGAGGAACATTAAGTAGTCTGGTTGGGCTGAAACAGTGTGAGTGTGAGTAATGTGAGTAGAAAAGATCAGCTGAAATCACATTGAAAAGATTTACATGCAAAGCATAGAAGTTTGGCATTTATCCTAGAAGCGAGAGAATAGCTAAAGCTTCTTGAGCAGGGGATGGACATGGTCAGAACTGTGCTTTTTTTCTTTTTTCAAATTAAAGTTTATTTTCAAAGAGACTGGCCTTTTCACTCTCACATGTCTCTCCTCCATCCCACTCCTTGAGAAGGCAAGATAAACAGCGCTCCTGTTACAAACATGTACAATCAGACAAAACAAAATTTTTTGATGACCATGTCTTAAAAAAGTATGTTTCAATTTCTGCTCTGAGTCCATGACCTCTCTGTCAGGAGATGTTTCATCATGAATCCCCAGGTATTGTGGTTGGTCACTGTTAGTCTGCAAGTTTTATCTTCTTTTTTTTCTAATATATTTTGTTTTAATCAATCTTCTCACTCTCTTGTGCCAATACTACTACTCCCATTGAAAACACAAGAAAAATAAAATCCATCACACAATATGTAGTCAATTAAAACAAATTTCCATATTGGCCACGTCCTAAAAAATATCAGCAACAGTCTGCATTCTGTGTCCTTTGCCTCCCTATTAAGAAATAGGTAGTATGTGTGATCATTAGTCCTTGGGAATCACAGACATTTTGCTTTCTATATTTCTCTTCATTCCTGTATTTGTACTTCTGAGTTTTTCTGCTGCTCTTATCTTTTTATCAGGAATGCTTGGAAGTCCTCTATTTCATTAAATATTTCTTTTTTCCCTTGTAGTATTATACTCAGTTTTGCTTGCTAAGTTATTCTAGACTGTAATCCCATATCCTTTGCCTTCTGTTAATGCGAGGAGAGGATAGTTTGAGGGGACAGAAATATCAAGGGTTTTTTTTTTAGTTATCAGGAAGACCTGGGTATCAGGGCAGGAGCAAATGGAAACTGACAAATAGGAAAGAAAGGAAAATTGAATGGATAAGCCCCTAGAAGTTACAGAGTTATCGCTTCGGCAAGAATGATCACCTTTTTCTCCAAGCCTGGAACAAAAGAGAGAAGTAATGATGTGGAGAAGAAATGAGGTATAGAATTGTAGAGTAAAGGAAGGCCCACTAGTGCAAACACAGCCTTGGCCATTGTTACTCTTTGCTCTTATTTCCTTAACAGCCTCCTTCTGTAATCACACATTTCCTCAATGATAGATTTTATGCCACTTCTTGTTCCTAAGTCACCTTTAGTAATATACTATGGCCTGCTTCCACCATGCATATTTTCATTGTATTTTGAGTCATCTGCTATGTGAGTCTTCTGAGATCATGGTGCTCCATGATTTCTAGCACTCAACAGTGGTGTTGAAAAAATGGAATTTGGCATCAGGAAGCAATTGAGGACCATTAAAGCACTGCATAATTTCCCAAATTTAACCCAAATAATTTTGGGCCTCATTTATTGTCCAGTCACAGTGCCTGTCTTAGTTATATGTACTGATGCTTTTACTCATTGTCCATCCAGTTATCTGTCAGTTTCATCATCATGAGTTTTTCATCCACTTAGTACTTATGTGGATTGGTAGGTCAATTTTTTTCTAACAACTCTGAGAAAGTTCTGAAATTTTTCATGTAATTAGTAGAACATCAGCAGGAAATGGGGTTCTGTAAAACCAAACCAATAGTAGCAAATCATTTTATTTGTTCTTTGTGTATGACATTACCTTAGACACTGGGGGACACTTTTTATTTGATTTTGATACTCACAAAAATTGTGGAAAAAATTTCATCTCTGTGATTGTATCTTCAAAGGGATCTTGGATGATCAGCTATAAGCATGCGAGATTAGTTAAGAATCTGTTATTCAGGCAGTTTTCAGACAAAGAACTCAAAACTATAGTTATATGGAAAAAATACTCTAAATCACTATTGATTAGAGAAATGCAAATTAAAACAACTCTGAGGTACCACCTCACACCTATCAAATTGGGTAACATGATAAAAAAGGAAAATGATTGTTGGAGGGGATGTGAGAAAACTGGGATATTTCACTGTTGGTGAAGCTGTGAACTTATCCAGCCATTCTGGAGAGCAATTTGGAACTATGCCCAAAGGGCTAAAAATCTGCGCATACCCTTTGATCCAGCAATACTACTGGTCATCAACAAAGGGAGGTGGGTGGGGGGAGGAAGGACCTATTTGTACAAAAATATTTCCAACAGTTGTTTCTGTGGTGGCTAAGAACTGGAAATTGAGGGGACGTCCATCAATCGGGGAATGGCTAACCAATGGCATATGATTGTAATGTAAAATTCTTCTTCATCCTCATCATCCTCCATTCTCTCTATCCTCTCAGTTCTTTCCCAGACCATCACCCTTGCACTGGCTACACTCTCCTCCCTTTCCTACCACCAACCTTTCAGTAAACCAACTCAATTTTACACCATGATCCACCCTCAAAATTCCCTTAACCTTTTATCCTATCAGTGATCACACCAAGCCATGTCCCAATCCTTTACTCCTATTCCTAATTAAGGCTGGAGAAAATAACAAAATTATGCTGAGCAAATTTGTTATCTGAGCTAATGTTGATTTTCACTGCAGAAAAGCAAATAACCTATTTCTCTGATTCACTATCCCACTCTCCACAGCAGCTATTCCAAACTTTCATCTCTTCTCAAACCTCCCACACCACCCCTCTCAGATGATGATGACTTCACCAAAATGATTGAGTGGAAAGAACATGTATCAAGAGATTTCTTTTCTCCCTTCTTCATCGGATATCTCTTCTTCCACTCCTTTACTCTGGTTGATCAAAGTGGCCTATCTCCTTGACAAAGATAATCCCTCTATATGTACCTCTCACTATCCCTTCCAGACTTCTCTAGCAGATTGTCCCCACTACCATCCCTATTCTTTCTTGTTGCCAAATTCTCCCTGAATACTTGTTCCTGCCTTGCTGCCCATAATCATGCTCGTGTCTCTCCCATCCCTAAAAAAATTCTCACTTGATCCAGCCATTCCCACTACTACCATCCTATGCCACTCCCGCCCTTTGGAAAAGCCGACTGCAAATATCTCCTCTGCTTCCTCTCTTCTTGCTTTCTTCTAAACCTTCTGAAATCTGGCTTCAGATCTCATCAATCAACTGAACTCACCTCTGTAACAAGTAATTAATTTAGCAGATACTTAGCCCTTAGTAACTTAGGGCTAAGTACCTCTTGAAAGAAACAGAAGGTGTGAACTCTGTCTCCTGTTGCTGAAGTGACAGGAGGGGGTTGGCTGAGACAGGAAGCCAATGTGTATGTGTGTGTGTAAGAATCTGGTGAAGGCTGAAGTTGCTGCCGAGGAGGCTGCCTTGAAGGCCACCTGGAAGGCCGAGATTTCTTCTGGATCCTAGGGCCAGCTGAACTGCTGGAGGACTGAAGAAGCACGACCAGGATAAGGCTTTGTTTGTTTGTGGCTTGGTTGATCCCTGGGTTCCCGGCAACAGAAGTTGTAAAGGTTTTGAGACATGCTGGACCCTGTGAACTTCAGTGTGTAACAACTGCCGCAGGACTGGAGGAGAACCTGGGAGCTGTCTGCCTCTGAATCCAGGTGACTGTTTGGTGGATTCAGGTAGGAGCTGAGACCATGGAAGGGGATCCAGGGAATCTGAGAGACCACTCCAAGTCAAGATGAAGAAAAGGCCTCTCCTCAAATATAGAATGCCTGATGAAATTGAAGTTTACTAGACACAGAGGGGTGGAGGGTTTGTGTAATTTAGTGATTAACAATAGTAGTGACTGATTGCTGAAGGGAAGCAGAGCTCACAGGAAGCTGGTAGCCAGAGCTATCGAGATGGTGGGAAAGAGAGAGGTGCTCAGGCAAGGAGAGAGAGGTTTGTAAGTAAATATTGATCTTGAACTGGTTTGTGGGAAGGCTAAAGGATGGCGTGGCACACAGTGTTATTATTTAATTTAATTTAATCTATGATTGCCCCATGAGTGGAAGATTGATTATTGTACTGTGAAATGAATGAATGATTAAGTAAGGAAGGTTTCCTCATTAGAGAAACCAGATGATTATTCTTTTGTTCTTTGTTCTAAATGTTGCAGCCACTGTATGTTAGAACTAATGTTAAGCTGTTGTGAACACTATATTGTGATTTTCTGTGATAAGATGTAATGTTGTGAATATTACACTGTAAGACGATTTGTTGTGAATGTTTGCCTTGATTTGTTATGGAATAAATGGAGTGTTCACTATACTGTGTAATCAGAACTTTAAAAGCTGTTCACAGTAGCATTCTTTTGGGAAACTGCTCATGATTGGTGTTACAACCTCTCTATAGTTACCAATGATCTGAACCACCAAATCCAACTGCCTTTTCTCAATCCTGATCCCTCCTTAACCACCTACAGCACTCAACACTGTTGATCACCCTCTAGCTAGGAAGCTAGGTTTTCCTGACATTTGTAGCACCAATGCAATATTTACAGCATCCATGATCATGATAAAGGCCGTGACTATAAATATTGCATGACGTTTGATTGCAAAATATACCAAATTCTCCATATAGAAGACAGAACTGATGCATCTATTTAGACACCAGAAAACCAAATCCCAAAACCAGTAAGTCAATTCCATCATAGTACTAAAGATATTAAGAAACCATAATAACACTGTGTGCCACACCATCCTTTAGCCTTCCCACAAACCAGTACAAGATCAATATTTACTTACAAACCTCTCTCTCTTTGCCTGAGCACCTCTCTCTTTCCCACCATCTCGATAGCTCTGGCTACCAGCTTCCTGTGAGCTCTGCTTCCCTTCAGCCAACTCCTCCCACCACAGGCTCCAAGTGACTACATTCAGCCTATCAGGGGCCAGAGTTTATCTTCACAGCAGGGAACCTTCCTGTGCGCTTTGCTCCACCCTTTAGCAAATTCCCTCCATCACATGCTCCATATGATTTTACATTCAGCCTATTAGGGGGCAGAGTTTACTTTCAAAGCAGGGAAGATCTTCAAACTCCCATTTCCATTACACACTTCTCTTCCTAGTTCTCGTCTCTATCCAATCACTACTTCTCAGTCTCCTGGGTCTTTATCCAAGTCATACCCACTAACCATGAGTATGCTCTGTTTTGGGTCCTCTTTTTTTCTTTCTCTACACCTATATCCCTTAGTGATCTCATCAACTCCCATGGATCACTTATCATCTCTTAAGTAGATAATTCCCAGATCTTATTAATTCAGCCTTTATCTCTCTCCTGAACCATTGTAGTGGGACAGAGCTTCAAAACCAAATCACCAATTGACTCTTGAATATCTCAAACTCAAAATGTCCAAAATAAAATTCATTATCTTTCCCCAAAACTCTCTCATCTTCCCAACTGCTGTCAAGGCAACACTGTCCACCCACTCAAACCTGTAACTGTGGAGTTATCCTTGATTTATCATTGTCATCTCATACAATCCAGTGACGTTGACATCCTTGCTGTTTTTTTGTTGACACAAGACACTCTATCCCCTGACTTAGGACATTTTTACTGGCTTTCCCCCATGTCTTTGAATGAACTCTCTCATCTGTCCCTCTTGGCCTTCCTAAATAAAGTTAAAATATTACCTTCTACAAGAAGCCTTTCCTGATTCCTATTAATGCTAATGCCTCTGTTGATTACCTCAAATTTATTCTGTATAATAAATAGTTGCTTGCATATTATCTCCAAAAGACCAGAAACACCTTGAGAGCCAGGGTTGTTTTTTGTCTTTCTTTGAATTCCTAGCACCTGGCACAGAAGAGGCACTTAATAAATGCTTACTGACTGACTTTACATTCCTAGGTCTTTGCACAGGGCCTGGCACATAGCAAATGTTTAATAAATGCTTGTTGACTAGTTGTTTTCTTCCAGATCCTCCTCAGTTTGTCACTATCCTTCCTAAATGGTGGTACCTAGAATCAAACACAATACTTTATAGATACTGCTTGATTAGGAAGAACACAGTGGGACTACCACTTTTCACATTCAGTACATCATGCCTCTCTTTGTGAGGCACAAAACTATTTTGGTTGCAATGAGATTGTTGACTCATTAAACTCGCAGTTTAGAGCACCCAGGATCTCTTTCACACAAAGCCTTTTCTAGCTGCAATTACTGCATCCTGAACTTTGAGCATATTATACGTTTAAAATATCTTTGTTAGAAGGATTGAGGGCCTACATACTAGGCATAACATTGCTTTTCAAGAAAAGTGAATTCAGAGACACATATAATAAACTTAAAGGAAAATAAGCTTTTAGTAAACTAAGAACTATTCCTACAGTTATTGATGTTGGTGAGACTCAAATTATATATATTTTTTAATTTACTAGAGTTAACATATATATTAAAATTGTTACAATACATGCTAAAAACTTGGTTTCATACAACCAGATTCCTACCAACTATTCTTACCTTAACATGATAATATTTAACAGCAAGAGAGCACATAGTAAACATGACTTATGATTCTTATGTACAGAAGACAGAAACAAGGCCAGGTAACACAATAAATATGTGGCAAAGTACTGTAAGAAGTGTCAGTAGTACCAAAGCTCAGAGTGAGCTGAGGTTGAAGGAGAAAGCTAAGAACAGCAAAGAAGGCTTTTTAAATTATATTGGGAGAAAAAAGGAAATCAAGGAAGAGATAGGATCTTTGCTTGGGATGGATGGAACAATGGTAACATAAAGAAGGTAGAGCTACTCATTTCTAATTTCTTTTGTCTTCTTTTCAAAAGAAAACAACCTTTATACTGGAAATTAGAGAAGAAAAATTATTAAGTGGTAAAGTGGATATCCAGAATAAGCCCAAAGGAACGGTGTCAGCAGAAGAAAGGTCTCAGCAGAAGCTCTAGCCTCCAGATGCTTACCCCAGGAAATTTTGCCCTTCCCAGCTGGGGTTTTTCCTTATAAAATGCCTTAGCTCCTCCCTATTCTGCCACTTCCTGTTACATCAGCAACTTACTCCCAAGGTGTTAACTACTTTTGTGTTAATTAAATAGCTTAAACAAGGTGTTAACTTGAAACAAGGTGCTAAGTACCTGCTTACTTGCCAATACAAAGGGACATGGAAGATCTTCAGATTCCATTAACATTACACCTCCTTAGGTCCTGAAATAATTGGCAGATATGACTGCTGACCTACTGTCAATAACTTTCAAAATATCATGGAAAACAAGGCACCGTAAGAGTCCTGACTTTAAAAAACAGAGAACAGTCTGCAAACTACAGGCCAGTAAGTTTGACTTGAATCTCTGGTAAAATTCTAGAATCGGGGAAGAGATGGTAAATAAATACATAGAAAAGGAAGTGATGTTTACAAAGCACCAATATGGCTTCATCAGGAACAAATCATGCCTTCCTAAGCTCATTTCTTTTTTTGTCAGGATTACAAAGTGAAGAAAATGCTGTACTGATACAACTTAATCCAAAATTTAGTAAAGTATCTCATACTATGCTTTTAGATAAGACAGAGAAGCATGGATTACATGATATTATAATCAGATGGATTCAGAATTAATTGGATAGCTGGATTTAAAATGGTTAATGGATTAATGTTAATCAAGGTGAAAGTCCGTAAGAGCACCCCAGGGATCTGTGCTTGGTCCTATACTGTTTAACATTTGCACCAATGTCTGAAAAAGACACCGATGGTATGATCATCATATTTGCAAATGACAGTGCTGGGAAGGATGGGTAGGTTCCAAAAGCATCCACAGGTTAGAGCATTAGGCTGATCCTAATAAGATGAAATTTAATAGAGGTTACTGTTCCATCATGGGGTTTTCCTGGCAAAGTTACTGGAGCGGTTTGCTGTTTCCTTCTCCAGATCATTTTACAGATGAGGATACTGAGGCAAATGAGGTTAAGTAACTTGTTCAGGACCACACAGTTAGTATCGGAAGTCATATTTGAATTCAGGTCTTCCTGACTCCAGGTCCAGCCTGTACCCCATGTGCCACCTTGCTACTGCTTTCTTTTTTAAAATTAATCTCTTATTTGTTATCAAGATTCATTTCCACAAGATTTTGAGTTATAAATTTTCTCATCATCTTTCCCCTACCCCCACCCCAAGATAGCAAGTCCACTTAAAACCCCTTCACCCAATCTGTTTTATCTTATATCCTCCCCCCTCCCCCCTAACTTTCTAGTAGGGCAAGATAGATTTCTATACTCCAGTGCCTGTATATCTTATTTCCTAGTTGCATGTAAAAAACATTTTTTTTAGAATTAACATTTGTTTTTAAAACTTTCGATTTCCAGATTCTTTCCCTTCTTCCCTCCTCAGCTACCCCCACTGGGAAGACAAGCAATTTAATATAGGTTGTACATTCATAGTTCCGCAAATCATTTTCATAGTTATATTGTGAAAGACTAACTATATTTCCCTCCATTTTATCCCATCCCCCCCAATTATTCTATTTTCTACTTTGACCCTGTCCCTTTTCAAAGTGTTTGCTTCTAACTACCCTCTCCCATAATCTGCCTCCCTATTACCCCCCCCCCTTGTCCCCTTCCCCCCTACTTTCCTGTAGGGCAAGATACCCAATTGAGTGTGTATGTTATTTCTTCCTTAAGCCAAATTCAACGAGAGTTAAGTTTAACCCATTCCCTTTTCACCTTCCTGCTCTTCCCCTCCATTGTAACAGTTTTCTCTTGCCTCTTTTATGAGAGATAGTTTACCCTATTCTGTTTCTCCCTTTCTCCTTCTCCCATTATATTCCTCTTACCTCCTAGTTTTTTTTAGATATCCCTTTCAATTCAATTAATCCTGGGCCCTCTATGTGTACACGTACACATATATACACACATATATGTATTTGTACACACATATACCTCCCTATGTACATATACATATATACATACATATTTCCTTCAACTATCCTCATACTGAGAAGAGTCTCATGAGTTACAATTATCATTTTTCCATGTAGGAATGTAAATAGTTCAACTTTAATAAATTCCCTATGATTTCTTTCTCCTGTTTATTTTCTCATGCTTCTCTTGCTTCTTGTTATTTGAAAGTCAAATTTTCTGTTCAGATCTGGTTTTTTCATCAAGAATGCTTGAAAGTCCTCTATTTCATTGAATGACCATATTTTCCCCTGAAACATTGTACTCAGTTTTGCTGGGTAGGTGATTCTTGGTTTTAATCCTAGCTCCTATGACCTCTGGAATATCATATTCCAAGCCCTTTGATCCCTTAATGTAAAAGCTGCTATATCTTGCGTTTTCCTGATTGTGTTTCCACAATACTCAAATTGTTTCTTCCTGACTGCTTGCAGTATTTTTCTCCTTGATCTGCAAACTCTGGAATTTGGCTATAATATTCCTAGGAGTTTTCTTTTGGGGATCTTTTTCAAGAGGAGATCAGTGAATTCTTTCAATTTCTATTTTGCCTTCTGTTTCTAGAATATCAGGGCGATTTTCCTTGAGAATTTCTTGAAAGATGTGTCTAGGCTCTTTTTTTTTTTATCATGGCTAACAGGTAGTCCAATAATTTTAAAATCATCTCTCCTACATCTATTTTCCAAGTCAGTGGTTTTCACAATGTCTTCTATTTTTTCATTTGTTTGGATCTGTTTTATAGTATCTCGATTTCTCCTAAAGATATTAGCTTCCATTTGCTCCAATCTAATTTTCAAGGAATTATTCTCTTTAGTGAGTTTTTGAAATTCCTTTTCCATCTGATAAATTCACCTTTTTAAAGGCATTCTTCTTGTAATTGGCTTTCTGGGCCTATTTTCCCATTTGAGCTAGTCTATTTTTTGAGGTGTTATTTTTGGGGTCTCCTTTAGCAGTCTGTTGACTCACTTTTCATGATTTTCTTGCATCATTCTCATTTCTCTTCCCAATTTTTCCTCCACTTCTCCTACTTGATTTTCAAAATCCTTCTTGAACTCCTCCATGGCCTGTAACCAATTCATATTTTTCTTGGAAGCTTTTGATGCAGTTTTGACTTTGTTGCCTTCTTCTGGTTCCATATTTTGACCCTTTTTGTCCCCCAAAAAGGATTCTATGGTCTGATTGTGCTTCCTCTGCTTGCTCATCTTGCCAGCCAATTACTTGCTTTTTGAGCTCTTTGCCACAGTAGAACTCTGCTTCCAGAATGGAGACAGCTGTGTCCCAAATTGCTGGGATTTTTGCAAATGTTGTCAGAGTTATGAGGAGGGCACCCTCTTTACAGCCACCACAAGCTCTGGCACATTGGCATTTTTCACCCCGGGACCACCATCCAAGACTGTGACCCAGATCCAAGCAAGTCAAAGCAAGAGCAATTACTCTCTGAATGGTTGCTTGTTCCCCTTACAATCTGCAGGCCAGGAGCTCAAGAGGCAGCCACGTGGCAGCTGCTGCAGCCACCAGGTCTCTGTCACCTCTCGTCCTGGGTGCAGGTGCCAGACCGTACTCTTCCGTCCCCCTTTTCCAACGGAGTTCCCCACTGACCTTTTTACTTTCTCTTCGGTGTTTATGGATTGAGAAATGTGGAAACCACTACAGCTGCTGGGGATTCACTCTCCTGAAGTCTGCTCTGGTGGTCTGTGCTGCTGGTTGGGGCCACCCCAGGTCTGCTTCTGTGTGTCTCACATGGGACTGTGCTAGGCTCCCAGTCTGGTACGATAGACCCTTCCTGTCAGCCTGCTGGGTTGCCTTCAGCTGGAGATTTCTCTGTCACTTTTTGGGTTCTGTAGCTCTAAAATTTGTTTAAAGTCATATTTTACAGGTACTGGAGGTGGTTGTAGCAGGAGCTAAAGCAAGTTCCTGCTTTTACTCCGCCATCTTGGCACAGTATCCTCACTGTTAAAAGGGATAAATGTGAACAAAAAATGGGTACAAAAAACTTGCCTTCACAATATAAGAGAAATGTGAATCAACAATAATTGCTCTGAAAAAGATCTGGGAGTTTTAGTATACTGCAAGCTTGATATATGTCAGCTGTGTGATGTGACATCCAAAAAAAGATAAAGCAATTTGAGGCTACATTAGAAGGAACATAGATTTCAGGAATATGATAATCCCAGTGTACTTTTGTTTGTCAGACTTTTTCTGGACTCAATTAGGATGGTGAAGGATCATTAGTTTATGACATAGATAAGTTGAAGAAACTGAGGATACATAATCTGAAGAAAAGAAGATTTGGAGAAACATGATAGTTGTGATCAAATATGCGAAGGCCTGTTATGGGGAAAAGGGATCATTATTAGCTCTGTTCTGCAGGGCCTTAGGGTAGAATCAAGAGCAACAGGTAGAATTTGAAAAGGGGGTCAATTTAGGTTTGATGCCGGGAAAAATTTTCTAATACCCTGAACCTCCGAAAGCAGAATAATCTGCCGTAAGAAGTCATAGGTTGCCTCTCCTTAGAGATCGTCAAGCAGAAGCTGGACAACCATTTGTTGCACAAATTACAGTGGGGATTATTTTGTGTATGGGTCAGACTAGATGACTGCTGCAATTCCTGTGATTCTCTTCAGTAATATTTCAGGCATGGTCACAGATATTTTATTTGTTTATGTGCTCCACTGATTTGTACAAGTCTCAACTTCCCAGTCAAATTAAGGATTATATCATCCACACTCATGTTAGGTATTCATAACTTTTGCTATATGAAATTTTGTGTCAAAAGTCATAAAGCTTTTTTATAACCTCCACAAGTTTAAAAAAACCAATGATTAAAAATGTAAATCATTTTAAAAATTTTGTTAAATGTATTTATTTTTTAAAAAAGTGAATTACACAGTATTTAAAAAAAAAAAGATTAACCATGAGTTATCCAGACCTAATCCTAGTTCCTGAACTGGTGATCACTAAGATTGCTTTAATTAAACAGTTCAAGTAGCTATTTTGTTGTTGTTGTTACACTAATTATCTTCCTAATCTATGCTAGCAAAATCATCCTCAAATATCCATGATTAATTTGTTATACTAGAAATAGTTCCTATCTCCCGATGACTTTAGAGGTAAATTCTTCAGTTAATTTTACTAAACAGAATAGTCCGAAGTCGTTATTCTATAATGTAGCTACAAAATGAATTTGAAAACTATCAAAATAATTTACTGCTTTAAAATGAGTATTTTCTAAAAGCAAACTTATACCAATTTTTGAGTTTTAACACACTTTTAAAGAAGAAAAACTATTAAATCAAGTTCAGTTGACTAATGATACCTATGGTAATGTTTCTGACTCAAATCAAGTCAAATTTATTCACTTATCTCTTACAATAATCTTCAATCCTAATTGGGAGGGGGCCAGTTATGATGGCAGTAAGTCCCTACATTCTTTTCATGGTACAGTTTTGAATACAAAGAAAATTCTTTTGGATATGGACATTTTTTCTTCTACAAAAGTAATTAGGGGTATGTTTTCTCAAAGCCAACAAAAGGCAATAGTTTCTTGCTTTCTCTATCGTTAAAAGATTTCAATCACAAGTGAAGTATGAAAGGAATAAATACACCAAATGCCTGAAGCATCCAGCACTCATGCATATACTTTTAAAAATATTTTTCAAAAGATCAGATTAAGACATTATATAATAAAATTTTATTAACAGGAAGATATTAGCACTTAATTTTAAAAGCTTAGGACTAGCTAAGAATTTCTTAAAAACTCAGACTAATAAGCAAAATCATTTGTAGTACAGAAATTAAGCTATATTCACACAAAAGACTTCAAATTCCATTGAACACATAAGTCTAACAACTGTGGGGGGAGAGGGAGATGGAAACAAAATGTTACAATGAGTCAATGAAACTTATCTTCTACTGAATATGTTACATATTGGACTGATGATACTAGCATACTAAGCTTAGCAAAAAGAAAAACTTGTAAATTCAGACAAAATAAGATTATGAAACACCATGCAGATTTTTTTTTAATGTTAATGTTAAAACACAAAAGATTTGGGGGAGTGTAGGGAAAACCTCACTGTTTATAGATTGAATCCTCCTTTCAAACTAAACAGGTAAAATGATGTAAAATATTAGATCCTCTCCCCAGATATTTCATACACGTGACCTGATATGAACAGAAACACAGAATTGTTCTGCCTACCAGTACAGTTGTCATGGACATGAATGATCGCTTTTTAAAAAATTATCTTCAAATTTAAATCTACAAAACTTCCTTTACAGAATTACCAATGCCCAGTACCCACATGCAGTATCTAAACAACAGACACATACGTCTGCGTGTAACGACAGACACAGGCAGATTGTAATGGCCTAATCATTGTTGCCAAGTCAATAATGCTTTCAAGGCACTAAACAATGATGTGGGTGGGGTTTTCTAAAAATTTAACAAACATACAGGATTTTGCTGTATGTTTTGCCCTGAGTCAGAACTTTAAATGACTACAGTTATAACTTTAAAAGGAAATGACATGTAGAGAGGGAAGAAAACATTTTGGTTTTAGAGGAAATTAATTCAAGCAGCCTACAAAATCCAAGAAAATGGTATGTGTAACGGTTGGCAATTTTATCATTATACATTTAAAGATCAATTTTAGCCTTTTGTTATGAATTTATGCACCAAACTTAGGTGATAAAACCCCAAAGCAGTGTCTTAGGGGTGGTTTGGTTTTGTTGGTATTTTTAAAAAAATAAAACACTAACAAAACCCTCCAACTCCATACTTCCACTTTCCTTTCACTCTAAAGACTAGAATAGTGACGAAATGTAACACTTAGACAGAAAGGAGGTAGAAAGTTTCAAAGTCTTAAACTATGAAACATTAACTGATCGACACTAATTGTCCATGTTTCTACCATTCACCAGCAATTACTAAAGAGAATATTCAAACAATCTAAACATTTTTTTCCTACAGAAAAGCAAACAAATCTAACCAGTTTTAAAAAGTTTCCTCGAACATAATGTTTTAAACTAGCCACAAAATATCATTCTTAATACTGCTATAATTTTGCTTGAGAAAACTCCATCTCTATAGCATTATCAAATGTTATCAGTGAGCATTACTATTAAAACATATTGGTAAAGTCAAATTAGGTTCTTCTGTTTTAACAAAAATAAATTCACAAATAGATTTTAAAAGTCTATTTATACTATTACTATCAAGTCATCTATTTGTGAAAATGTTATAATCCCACTCAGCTCAAATTTAGAGCTAACAAAATTTTGTTTGTAATTTTTTTCTAGTTTAAAAAAGAGGGGAGGGACAACTATGCTTCAATGAATAGGCATTTTTAAACTCCCCCCAAAATGACTGTATCAAAAATGAGTTAATTATTAGTGAAGGGAAAGAACCTTTGGCACATTCTTTTCAGTTTGGAGTGCCAACAAATATTTTTGATGACCATGTTTACCAATATTTTAAGTCTTTTGATTAAATCATTAAGAAATGTACACAAGCAAGTTATTACTGAATTGTTTCCTGATTTATATATACACAGAAGAAAAAAATTTAACTTCTCTAAAACTTTTCCACATGAGCAATTATTGTTAAACATTAGAGTTATTTATGGGAGGGGTTAAATGACTTCTCTTTTGGACCAAATCCAAAGCCATATTAAACTTGCAATTTAGAAAGCAATTGACCAATGTGTGAAATATGATAAAAACTGATTAACTGAAGTGGCTTTTTTGTTATTAAATATTTCCCACAGGCTGCTGTGGCAAGACCTCAATAACCCCTCTTCTCCTCTATGTTCAAACACGAACCCTCCCTCTCTCCCTGCCCCAGCCTTGCTTCTCTACTTTTTCACATCTTTTTTTCATCATTTTGTATTCTCTGAAATCCTACCACTTCTTTACTATTTTTACTATTCTAAGTTTAAGTGAAGACCCTATGAGAACAAGGAAGTAAAACCTGACTGAACAAGGCAGGAGTAATTTGGCAGCATTCACAATCTAAATGGCACAGGTATACTGTATGCGGATATGGCAGGATTAACTTCTTAGGCTACCTAAATAGTGTGCTTTGATATAGATATAATGAGTTGTACAAAAGTTAAGTAACATATATTTAAATATGTTAAAAATGGTTTTGCAAACCAAATCAGTCATTTGAAAAAAATTTAGGAAAGTTAGATGGCGACAAAACTTCCATGATTTGTCAATTTGTAGTGTTTTAACTTTAGCATTATCTTAATTCAGTTTTTAAAGCTGTATTACTTATTATGCCAATGAAACTAATTTATTGGTTAGGACTAGTATTATGCTGATAGAATCTGATTTGCAGTAGGGGTTTTCATTTTTGGAATTTAAGTTTTTTAAAGTTATATATATGGTACATAGCAATAGAAATAAGTACATTAAAATGTGTTTAAAGAATAGCACCTTCAGTAAGTTTTCATTTTAAACTTACTAATATTATTCCAAGAACTGGCAGTGTTAAAACAGAAAATTCCAGTATTATAATATAGAGAGTAAAAAGAGACAAATAAGATATGTTCTCTGACATCCAAGTAACAGGGATGTTTTCTCCAAATGTTCTATTTTCCCCTATGCATACCATAGGTGTTTAATGGTGGTTAAACCATATTGTACTTCTTTTTCTTATCAAAGCTAATTTTAAAATCTACTTCTAAGAAGATGCTAAATACAGAATGCCAAATCAAATTATAGCAGTGATTATATAAATACCAGCAGAATTTGACAGTATTAAAATTCTGACTACATTCAGACAATCCTGACATACCAGGAATGAATATGTGATCTAACACTGAACTTTGAAAGTTTGGTGGTTAAGAGAAGGTCTTAGAGAATAAGGTTGGGGTATTTAATAATTTGTTATATGGTAATGAATAATGACTACCAATAATGAAATAAAAATAGCTACATCATGCTAAATATATTATAAGGATAATTTAGGTAATACATGTAAAAATATGACAATGTACTTATACCCTCTACATCTCCCTCAAAAAAAAAAAGCCCAACACACAACCAAAACAACAACAGATAGGTATTAATGCACTGGAAAGAACACCAAATAAGATTGCTGAGAAACTGGATATATGAATGAAAGTCATGCCTATAGAATTTCAAAGGCCTCCAGTGCAGGAAACTGCATTGACCATCTTCCCTAGCTCAAATTAGGGTAGGGGAAAAAAGATCAGTTCAAAATAAAAAATTAATTCCGTAGCTATTTCATAACTAATTAGTGTTTGGACATTGAGAATTCAAACCAAAGTCAACAAAAAGGTTGGTTACCTAACAGTGCAATGTGATATTGAATACATACTACTTGATTATACTGAAGAAATTAAGGAAACGGCACAATTGTGACCATGATTCTTCTTAAAGACATCAAGGCAAAACAACATCTACGTGACCCTACATGTTTTCTAAAAGTAGACTCTTCTAGAGATCTAACCAACTAGTAAGAGTTCAACATATAAACGAAAACAATAAAAAATCCTTAGTAACAACAGGATAAAAAGAGATGGTTAAAAAGATAAGAAATAACTTATCAGGAACCACCACTGGGAGATACAAAACAGAGGACAAAGTTTCAAATAGCTAGAGAACATGTTAATTTCTGCTCCTCTCATCTTCTGTCACAAAATTATTAAAAACAAAAAAACTTTCAATTGATCAAAACAGAAGGATTATTAAATGACTTCAGAAACATAATAACTGACGTAAATTCACAAATCCATAAACAATAACTATAAAAAATTATGAACTTTGGGACAGAAGTTTAGAATACTGTATTTTAAAACCATAAACAAAATTATTGAAAACAGTCTGAAAGGGCAAAAAGTCCCCTTTAAAGTGAATTTCAGAGCTAGAAGTTAGGGAACAAAGAAAAGGTTTTGCTAAATAAAATTACTATTTTCAGGACTAAAATTATTACTACAGTCCTCAGGTTAGCCAAAACAAGTCCACTTAATCAGTCAACATAATACTTTAACGATATGGAAATAGTATTTGGTAGAGCAGGAGTTTCTTAATTTTCATTGACCCCTTTGACAGTCTGATGAAGCCTACAGACCCTTTCTCAGAATAATGTTTTTAGATATATGAAATACATAGGATTTTCAAAGGAATCAATTATATTTAAATAAAGATGTAATTCTTTTTCATCAAAGTTCACAGATCTGAAACCTATCAATAGATACCTTTGGCATCCATGGGCCCCAGATTAAGAGACCCAGCACTTTCTAATTAGGTGTAGCAGGAAAATTTTGAAGAAAGTGTTGTTAATAGAAAGAAAATGTAAAAAAAAATTTTTTTTAAACTCTGCTGGAGATGTGTGTTTATGTATATGTATGGTACACATATGTATACATACACATATATATTTTAAAAAATAAAGAGCTTAGGGGCAGCTAGGTGGCACAGTAAATAGAGACCTGGAGTCAAGAGGACCTGAATTCAAATTCGGCCTCAGACACTTAACACTTATTAGCCGTGTGACCTTGGGCAAGTCACTTAACCCCAATTGCCCTGCCTTCCCCCTTCCAAAAAAAAAAAAAGGCAAAAAAAAAGGAGCTGAGGTACTAGTCAACAAATTGTAACTTTAAACTATTGACAATGCACACTCGTATAGCAACAAAAGGTCCGAAAACACTTTACTTCAATCCTTTTTTCTTTTTGATATGCTAACATGCTTCTGCTCATTTAAAGACTATGAAATCTTGAGATTTTCTACAGTCAATGATAGTGTCAAAGCAAATATGACCAATGAATATTATTTCTATCCTTGTACTGATCACCAGAGACCAACTCTTTCCCCTAAAATGAAAAATTCTTTTTTACTTTGTTCTCAAATATTTTATGAAGGGCACTAGCAGCAATGGTTGAAGTAATTATTTCTAAGTTCAAAGACTTATAAATTAACAAAAATACTCCCAATAACTTGGAGTGATAACTTTATCATGTCATGTAAACCTATAAAGATATATAGAATTAGCAACACTGTCAAAAGTAATGGAACTAATCCTGCAAGAAACAGGAAACTGCTGCCTTCTGGAAGGTTCGTTATTCTAAGTGTGCTGGAAAAGTTAATTTACTAAGAGGAAACTCAGTGGCCTGTGAAAGCAGTAATTACTCTTCTTAATGGTCAGATCAAGACCAGTATTGGCAATTATGTAACTGTAACTGGAGTGCTGAGGTGAATATGCCATGTATTCACATGATTTTTTTGTAAGGCTTAATAATAACAGTGTACTAGGTCGTAGAAGAAGGGCAGTGTCTTTCAAAATGTCCAGAAGCTATACATACATACATATTAATAATTCTATTTTGCAATGTTATACGGAAATGATCCTTAATATTACTTTCTTCAATTCCTCATTGTGATTGCCCATTCTTATTTTTTTCTGCAGTAAGACTATCAATTACTTTTAGGTTAATTAACAACAAGAGTCAAGTGACTGATTTTTATTTTACAACCTAAGAAACTGTTCATATGAAGTTGTGATTGTTCTCTCATTATTCCATACTCTAGTTTGTTTCTTAAAAAAAAAAATGGAAAAAAATCATTGGAAATTAAAGTGAAATTTGAGACCTTTCTGTTTTTAGAGCACAGGTCATATGATCTTAGATGTAGAGTTGGAAGGGACCTGAATGGTAATCAAGTTCAACTCTCACATTTTACAAATAAAGTAACTAAATTTCAGTGAGGTTAAAGGATTTGCTCAGAATCACCCAGGCAGTATGTGGCAAAGCCCGATTCAAACTTGTGATTCTGAAGTTCAGAAAAGTCTTTCCACTTTCAAAAAAAATTTTCCAAACTTGTTTACATTATGTAAAGTTCAGGTTACTATAATGATTTTATACTGGGTGTCCCAAAACTCTTAGTGCAGTTGGAAGGTTTTGTTTTGTTTTGTTTTTTCCCCCTTCCTTCCTTCTTTTTTCTCTCTTTGGGTTTTTTTTTTTAAAGCCTCAAACTACACTAAGACTTTTGAAACACCCTGCATTCCTAATATAAATGAAGTAATGGTTTGACTTGCCTATTTCACTTGGTGCCATATGGCATTTTAAAGAGGTTAATTTCTTAGTATCCATGTTAGGCTTTGTGAAAAATGTGACTATTAATGTTAAGGATAAAAGAAAACACAAAAAAGTATATCATCTAAGAGCTGATGAAACTGAATAGTAAAAGAAAATTTAATGTAAGAAAGAATGAGGAATTAAATGTATTTTTAAATCTGTCCCATTACAAACCATACTCTAGAAGACTGGAGTAAAAAACTTTAAATTTACTGTGTCTTACATGGATTTGATCCACATTTTAAAATGATTATCCGAATACTGTTTTGTGGTTTGTTTGGTTTTAGCGCATTAAGTCAAAGTAATTATAATGTTTTACAAGGCTATGGTATTGTACAGTATTCCACTAGAACTGCCTCATTTAAATTTCATTTAGCTAATCAAACACACTACTATTTCTCATTTAATACAAAAGGATTCTTCGTTCAATGGCTTTGCGGCAAATAGGGCATTCACTCATTCTATCTCCACAAAGTTGACATGTTCCATGGCCACAGAGAAATATCATATTCTTCAGACGATCCAAACACACAGGACACATTGTCTGTAAAAGAATGTGTAAGAGAAATAGTATAATTACTAAGGAAACATTAAATTGCAACTTCTCACAACTGTGATATCATTCGTTTTCTCATATTACTTTTCTTGAGAAGTTATTGTAGTCCTTTCTAAATATGACAAGCAATTTAATTATAGATGTCCTTTTCTTTTTCTTCCCTATATGTGGAAAATACTTACTGGTATTCCACAATTTTAATTTTTCAAATAAAGTATCCACATGCTTTTAACATAAAGTTAAAAACAGAAGCTGCCAAGATGAGAAATGTTGTAAAGAAGGTAAAAAATGGTTCAATATGATAATTTCCTTGATCTTATCATTACCCACAAAATGCACCACCTTCAAGAATTCTGAAATTCCCTTACCCAACCTTAATCTATTACCTCTCCTGTTGACTTCCTTTACCCAACCACACTCTTCATTTACATTGTGGTCTCCAATCCTCTGGCTCCTCAAATTCTCTTCCAGGCCATCTCCTTCACACTAACAACTCTCTCCTCTTTTCCCCATGTTGACCTGTTGGTAAACTAATTCGACTCTACAACAGCCTCGTCTCTTGATTTCTTAGGCCCCTTATTTCACCAGTCATACTCTGCCAAGTCTCAGCCTTGGATCAGTCCCACTGTCTGCCACTTTTGCTCCTACAACATGCTGTGAAATGAAGGTAAAGAAAAGCATGCTGGGGGCGGCTAGGTGGCACAGTGAATAGAGCACCAACAGTGCATTAGTGTTCCAATTTTTCCACATCCTCTCCAGCATTTGTCATTTCCCTGTTTTGTCATCTTAGCCAATCTGACTGGTGAGATGTTGTACCTCAAAGTTGTTTTGATTTGCATTTCTCGAATCAGTAGTGATTTAGAGCATTTTTCCATCTGCTTAAAGATATCTTTAATTTCTGCCTCTGAAAATTGCCTGCTCATATCCTTTGACCATTTATCAATTGGGGAATGACTTGTATTCTTATAAATTTTACTTAATTCCCTGTAAATTTCTATTACTTATTTTCAATCTTATCCTGTCTACTGGTTTATTTCCCTATTGTCTATTAACATGCCCACATCCCTGACATTCTGAAAAAACACTCACTTGGATCCTTCTACTCTTGCTAACTACTGACCTCTATCTCTTCTCCTACAAAATGCCATCTATAATAAGTGCCTTCACTTTCTCTATTCTTACTTTCTTCTTAACCCCCTATAATATAGCTTCTGACCTTATCATTGAATCAAAATGGCTCTCTCCAAAGTTACCAATGATCTCTTAGTTGCCAGATTCAATGGCCTTTTCTCAATCCTCAATCTTCTTTGAACTTTCTGCTGCCTCCAGTACTGTTGATCATATTCTCTAGACACTATCTTCTTCTTAAGTTTTTAAGCATCTCCTCTCTCCTGGTTCTTTTATTTATCTGACCACTCCTTCTCAGTCTTTGCTGGATCCTTTAGTGTCCTTCAGGGCTCTGTCCTGGGCCTTCTTCTCTTCTTAGTGAAGTACATCAGCTCCCATGGATGTAATTATAGTCTCTATGCTAATAATTCTTAAATTTACAAATCCTGCACTAATCTGTCTGCTGACTTCCAATCTCCAACTGCTTTTCAGACATCTCAAAGTGTGTGTGTGTGTGTGTGTGTGTGTGTGTGTGTGTTGACGTTTCCAAATTAGGAGTTGGGTTGATGAGAAAAAGATTATGAGCGAGGTTCTGAGTTCCTTGAAAGAGGGAGGAGAAATAACCTGAGGCCTGGTAGTTGACTGTACTTAATGGTCTAAAGAGGGTGATAGAGGTCAAAGCAGTGATCTCCAAAGTAGGAAAGGTTGCTGGGTGATGGTAGCATCTGGAGGATCTAGTAGTGGCAATGAAGACAAAGGGATCTTCTATTTCCTGACCTATTATATTGGGAGAGGTTTTCCAGCCTTCTGAGGTTGTTTTCATGAATCTTAGAATATGGAAGGAAAGGGCAAAGAAGAGATATAAAGGGATGTTTCTTTATAGAATTGGGGGCTCCAAGGAATTTAACAATCACTGATATTTATATAATTTCCATTACATACTAAATTATCCCATTTGATTCTCACAATAACCCTGTATATGAGGGGCAAGAGATAGTGATGAATCCAAGATGACTCCTATTTTGGGAGCTTGAAGGACTGGAAGGATAGGTGTTATTCTCTACAATAATAGGGAAGATGGAAGGTAGGGAGGGTTTAGGGGGAAAGATAAGTTTTGGACATATTTTGTTTAAGATGTCTACTGGTCTGATCACAACATGCTATTCTTCCATCTCTCCCCGTGCCTATTCACATAATCCTGAAATTTCAAAGTTGGAAGGAACTTTAGTGGCCATATACTACAACCTGCATTTGAAAAAAATTTTTACAACCTTTGTCTGAAGACCTCTGATAAGGACAAACCTACAACTTCCCCAAATAAGCCCACTCCATTCTTAGATAGTTTTAATTATCAGTAAGTTCTGCCTTATCTAATGCCTAAATTTGCTCAATGTGCATAAATCTACCATCTCTTCCAACTGACAGACTTTCAGTTTATCATGTCCTCCAACACCTATCTCCCAAGATAAATATTCCTACTTCACAGGATCATAGTTTAGAGTTGGAATGGATCATGGGAACATGAATTAAGTTGTGGAAGAGATCAGATGTTATCAAATCCAATATCCTTACTTTACAGACGAGGAAACTGAAGTACTAAGATTAAATGACTTGCCCAAAGTCACACAGTGAGTTGAGATTTGAACTTGGGTCTTCCTAACTCCAAATACAGTGCTGTACCCACTATACCATGCTGCTTCTCTGGCTCCTTCAACCAATTTTTATAAGCCATAAATCTGAGGCTTTTTTTTTTTGGCCATTTTGTTCTTTTCTGATCATTACCTAGCTTTACACTGTCCTTCATCAAATATATGGTACACAGACTTGCACAGTAACCTGTAACAAGACTATTGTACTTCCTTATGCCTGGAAGATATGCTTCTCATAAGGCAGCCCAAAATTTAATCAGCTTTTTTGGGCTTTGATAGCAAGACTGTTAACTTGTACTGAGTTTACAATTTACAAATTGCAGTTTACTGCAATTCCCAGATCTGTTTCATACAAAATCATGTCTGTGGCTAGACTACGGAAACACAGGTATTAAGTGTCAGAGGAGAGTTTTTAATAAAGGTTTCCCCTGATTACAATCCAAAATTTACAAATCCACTGCACTGTAAATCTTATTAAAAGAAGTTTTGAAACTATTTTAAATATTTTTGTATCTTCCAATAAAAGGAACTTCAAAACAAAATGATACAAAATAACTTTCATTTTAAAAAAACTGTTGTTTTCTTCAAAAATTAGCTTCTCTGTTGTGCCTGTGAATTTCTTACATGAAAGAAAAAGATGAAAACTTAGCACCAATCTTAAATTTGTTTTAGAACGAATAGTTTGGTAGTTTCCTACCAAAATCAAGAACTTACAGGGCCACAAGTACATCAAGCAAACTGATCTAATTATATTAATTTTAACTCTTTCAAATAAAGAATTTTAATCAATTGATTGTATATAATTAATATATAATTAATCTGGCATATGAAAATATGCACTGCCCTGCATCATCATTTATTAAGGGACTGCTTTATAAGCATAGGTAGAAAAGAAATAGATAACTACTGTTCTAGCAGCAAGATAACACTGATATTTCAAGTTTTTATACAATGTAATAATCCCTATCAACCAGATTTAAATTAGAGGACAAATGTGATGCATGAAATAGAGCTTTAATTTCAGAAAGCAAATAGATGATCTCTTCTCCTAAGTCATTCATAAAAATCAGTGTTAAAGATATTTTTTACCTGCTCTTTGATATCTTGTAACTGTTGCTGTAACTTCTGTACATCAGCATTGACATTGGTGTTGTCTTTGTCCTTCTGTAAAACTGGAATGTTTCCACTTGCTGCAATATAGACAGAGTATTTTTAAATCCCCCTCACCTAACTGGCTGTAGTACTTTATGTGAATTCTTTATATTGAAAAAAATGTTTTATTGAAATGGCCATTATTATTAGGCTGGTTTTTAAAATAAGACTCTTTTAAACAACGGGTATATTTGGCATAGTAAAATAAAAAGCAGATTGCTTCATTTGTAGTGCCTGACTACAATTAAGTCGCAACAAAGATTTTAAATTGGAGTCAACACGTAGCCACCCAATAGTCCAGGGAATAATTTCCATACGACTTTCCTTGCTTCCCCTTGTCAGACTCATACATATCTCCATTATGCTTGCTCTCTATATACCGTACTAGCCTAAGAGTAACTAGTAAAAGCTACGGCTCTGAAGACTTTGGGAAAAGATTGAGGGAAGCAATGGAAGATAAGTCTACCCCAAAATTCAATTTCCTTTTTTTAAAAAAAGACTGAGTTTTTACTGATATTTTTTGTTTTTTATATCATCACAGTTGTTCCAAGTATTCCTTCCCCTCCCTCTGCCAGAGAACCATCCTCCGTAACAAATGCTATTTTTTTAGAGAGGGAAAAGAACCCAGCACAAATCAATTCATTGAAAAAGCTCAGAAACATGTTCAGCATGTAACACCTGTGGATCCAAACTCCATGAAGGAACGATCAGGGATGTCCTCTCATATCTTTTCATTCCAGTCATGCTTATTAGGCTTTGTAATTTTGCTAATTTACTCTTTTTCTGGGGTATGTCATTGTTATTTCCATTACAGTGTGTACTGCTTTCTTGGTTCTGCTTACTTCACTCTGTATCAACCACATATATCTTTCCATGCTTCTCTATAGTCATCATGATAACTTCTTACAGCACAGTTATATTCCATTATATTCATATACCACAGTTTTGTTAGCTATTTCCTAATTGATGGGTATCTACTTTATTTCCAATTCTTAGTTATCACAAAAAGTGCTGTTGTAAATATTCTGGTGTATATGGTGACTTTCTTCTTATTGACAGCTTCTTTGAGGTACAAGCTCAGTAATGGACTCCCTGGTGCAAAGAGAATGGACATTTTCCTAGTTTCCTTTTATGTAAAAAAGGCTTTTATTCAGCTACAGAGATCGTTTTTTACAGGGATCTTGATTCTTGTTAATAATGGTATAAGATGAAAAAATGAAAGGGTGCTAAACAGATGGTTTTATATCAAATATTAAAAAGAAAGGTGTCGGATTTCATTACCACTCCCATCCTGCAATATTCTCGCTCTCTACTTTAAGTGTTTACAGTTGTATTTGAAATGAAAAGTCCTGAATAAATACCCACAATTCAACATTTGGTATTATCTACATTAATGCTTCCTTCTACCATATCATAAGAAATAACTGTATGCTACCAGTTTATATTGGAGTCCCAGATAAAAACAAAATGTATAATTCTCTCTTTATGTAAAAGATGCATTTTGGGAAAAAGTTGTACATGTATCCAATTAGGTCAAATTGTATAATTTTCTGACCCACATTTCTAATTTACTGAAACAAGGATATAGCTATAATCTTTTAAAATTATTTATCTTTTTTTTTTCATTTTGGAAGAAAAGTCTTTTGAATGTTTTCAGTTTTGCAGTCACCATACAAATGGTGTTAAAATAACTTTTTTTCTGACTACCAATTTATAACAATAGACCAACAAGTATATTAATCTTTTTTATGTATGAGAAAATAGTTTATTATTAAGAATCAGGAGACAGAGAAGAAAATAGAACATAACTTCCTTGAAGTCAAGAATGTTCATTTTTGTCTTTTATTCCTAAAAGCAGAAGTTTGATAAATGTTTACTGAATTGAATTAAATGAAATGGGTCCAACTGGAAGAAAAAACATTTAAGAAAATAAACTTACCAATATCATCAGTGGCATCTTCTGAGCCTTTGCCACCACAACACATAATGAAAGGTACTCTCCGTTCAACTACTGCTCGACATTGCACACATTTCTTCATCAGGTTAGCACAGTCTGGAAAAATAGGGACAGGCACATTATTTGGACAAGAGATGTGTATTATTACTCTTTCCTCTGCAGTTGACTGTCCTAGCTAATCTAAATAATTTTTAAGTTAAGCTCTACGAAACTACACTGATGTGCTACCAGGAAGATAACTACTGTATCTACTAAACATGGAATGAACCTCAGAACAAAAATCAAACCTTTCCTATATTTTTAGGACACCAGAATCAGTGGTCCATAATTGAAGGATTAACTACACTCCCTAGTGGTTTTCGTAAATAATTTTTTTCTAAAAATAAGTTAACGTAATATTCATTTCAGAAGTTTAATGTAGTAAAGAAAGAAAAGGGAGACGAGACTTCCTTTCAAAATACAAATGAATGCCAGAATGATCCTGGTATTTGCCCACCTCTTACCAATACACTGCACTGCCTTGGACTGATAACTGGTTGCTTGTAAGCCCACTGTAGTTCTCTCTAAAATTCTTTTCTGATGCAAAATACTGTACTCCAAAATTTCTGCATCATGTGGAGCATTCTCTTCCTGCTGTTTCTATCAAAATGAGGCAACAGAGTAAAAATAACAATAGCTACTATACTAACAAATAATTTCTATGCAAAGAGTAGCATGAAAGCACCATAGTAAGAAACACTCTTAAGAACAAGAGCAGTTAAAAAATGGAATGGGCTGCCCTACGGGTGGGGCTGGGGAGCACTTGGGGAATAATGAGTTTCCAACCACTGAACTCTTTTCAAAAGCAAAAGCTACACTCGTTAGGAGTATCAATGATGAGATTCACAATCTGAACAGAAGATGAACTACATGACCACCAAGAATTTTTTCCTATTCAGACTCTCTAATGCCATTTTTTCCACTACTCAAATATAAGGTAACTCATGGCTTGTAAACTAAGTCTGAATAAAACTCTTTTTCTCCCCAAAGAAACACTGGTAGATACTACAAGTACAGTTATATAAGAAGCTTTACACATTACTCATAACTCTTTTTAATCCATGGTTACAAATACCTAATATTATAGGTGCAGTGAAAGAGTATCTTTTCCAGTATTTCAATATTGCTTCGAGGGGCAGCTAGGTGGCGCAGCAAATAGAGCACTGGCTCTGGAGTCAGGAGGACCTGAGTTCAAATCCAGCCTCAGACACTTAACTCTTACTAGTCGTGTGACCTTGGGCAAGTTACTTAACCCCAACTGCCCTGCCCTCCCCCCCTCCAAAAACAAAAAAAATTTTTTTTTAAAATGCAAAACATACATCTTAAAAAAGAAAAAGTAAAAGCTGCTCAAGTGACAGCACTGGAGAAAAGTTACAACATCACAGAATTTAGAGTTAAAAGGGACAATAATTATAGTCTCATCTAACCCTCTTCATTTTACAAACTGAGGAAACCAGCTCAGAGCTAAAATTTTACTATATGTGGATCATTCCATGGCCTTCTAACTCATTCCTTTGCCTGGAGAAGAGTCTAGTTAGAAGCTTCCTATCACACATTAGTATTTGGAAAGGAAAAGACACTGAATGATTTGGGGGGTAAATAGGATAAATTCTAATTTGATATCCCCTGATTCTAAAGGATTCTGACGAGGTACATCAAAGGTATACTCCCAAAATAAAGTGTAATCCAATGAGAGTGGGAAAGAATAGGTAAACCATCTGTCCATGAAAAACATGCTACGTAGGAGCTGAATGTGTATAGAAACTTGGAATTGTTGTATGGTTTTAGGGAAAATATTTTTCAAATTTAAAAGGCTGTCAATTATCATGCTATATAGGATATTCTCAATAAATTTTATTTTTGTTAACATCGAGTTGAGCTTTCCTTTAATTACCTTTTAAGACCTTTCAAAAGTTTAACTTCACAAAAATGAGCTCACTACCCTCTAAATCTAATTCAGAATGTCATTTTAGCTGATGAAACCTTAACTGGATATACTTACTTGACAAAAATCATATTTCCCTTCCTATTTGTGGCTTTGACAGCAGAGACTAGTTACAGTTCTGAATTCTAGTCCTGCAATAAATAGGAGGCCAGCAATGAAGGCATGTCACCACAGTTAGAAAGCTGAACTACAGCTCTGTCTTTATTAACAAATATGTGTCATAACGATGGGCAAAGAGCAGGCCACTTTACTACTTTAATTACTATCTTATTTAGATAGTTTATTAAGTGCTGCTTACTAAATTATTTAGGAGTATAACTTACTGTCCCCTGAAGCTGTTCAAGTGAGGAGAATGGTTTTTAAAACCTTTGCAAAACCTTCACAGAAAAGAACAAAACAGTAGAGAGAAGAAGGTACATAGCATAAAAACTGGACTTAAAAGGATTATGGGAGAGAAAAAAGGAATAAATGTTGCTAATGTGATCTAATTTTTGCCTGTATCTCCAGAAAAACTAATTTTATTGTGACATCATTTGACACAGAGAGTAATGGAAAGTAGTAAAGACGTGTAATAGCTGGTAAAGGCTCAAGAGCAGAAATATAAAGGTTGTTGTACATTACAGGTATGTTAATTTTGTGAAAAAAAATTAAACGTACTTTTAAGTGGTTGAAAGTAGAAAAAGGCAGCTCTCAAAAAAATTAATCATAAATAACAGAAACAAAGTACCCTTTAAATGAAGTTTGTTTGCATATATTTTTTCAGAACTAAATTTTACTAAGTAAAAAAGGATCACTTATACAGGATGTCCCATGAATCTTAGTGCAGTTTTAAGCTATTAAGCTTAAAAGACTTTTAAGCTTAATTAAGCTAATTAATTTAAGCTATTAAGCTAAGACTTTTGGGACATCCTGTAGACTATATAGACATCTACAGCTGATAATGTGCAAGGGCAAGACAATAAGTTCTATTTAGAGTTTTGTGGAGAATATAAGAATCAGCTTATTAAAAACGTAAGAACATAGGAAAAACTTACATATTGAATAGGGAAGCAAATGCTAAGCATTGAAATGCCCTCCAAATACTAACAGATAAGGGTTTTTAGTGAGGTAACATTTTGGAACAAAAAGGTTAAGGTTAGACTTCCTTTTTTATTCTATTCTTACAACACACTGTAATGTGGTACTACTTAGGAATACTTACTCTCACAGGCACACATGTGGCCACAGGGCTGAAAAAGAACAGCAGCTTTCTTGTCAGAGCACACCACACATTCTTCAATCTGCAGAAGAAGGCCATGGCATTAGGACAGATATCTAGCAATAAGCATGCACTCAGCACCTTCTAGGTGCTAGACATGTGCTGGACGTTGGGGATAGATGTATGTAAGAATCCCTGCCCTCGGGGGGCTTATATCCCACTTACCCTAAACCATACACTAACTTCTTCTCCTTGATACTTTCTGTCTATATCTCTTGACAATACTTTCTCCCTTTTGTCCTTGATACTCTCTTCTCTCTAGGTTTCTGTAACAGTCTCCTAGCTCTCTCTCCTCCCTGTCTGACCACTCCTTCTCAGTCTCCTTCACTGGGTCTTCACTGAAGTCATAACCATGAGGTCTTCCAAGGTTCTTCCTGGCTCCTCTACCTCCACACTATTTCTCTTGGTGATCTCACTAGCTCCTGTGAGATTCACTTATAATCTCTGTGCTTGCTGCTGTTGCTCAGTCATATTCAATTCTCTGTGACCCCATGTATGAGGGCATGTCAGGCCCTTCTATCCTCCACTATTTCTCAATGTCTGTCCAAGTTGATATTTGTTGTTTCCAGACACTATCCTTCTCATCCTCTGCCATTCACTTCTCCTTTGTTTTCAGTATTTCCCAACATCAGGGTCTCTTCCAATAAGTCTCGTCTTCTCATTATGTGGTTAAAGTATTTAAGCTTCAGGATTTGACCTTCCAGTGAACAGCCTGAATTAATTTCATTAAGTATTGACTGATTTGATCTCCTTGCTGTCGAAGGGAATCTCCAAAGTCTTCTCCAGCACTACAATTCAAAAGTGCCAATTGTGTGGCTCTCAGTCATATATTGATACTGGAAAAATTATAGCTTTGACTAAATTGGTCTTTGATGGCAAGATGATGTCTCTGCTTTTTAGTATGTCCATATTTGCCATAGATTTCCTTCCAAGGAGCATGCATCTTTTAATTTCATGGCTGCAGTCACCATTTGCAGTGGTCTTTGAACCCAAGAATATAAAATCTGACACTCCTTCCATTTTTGCCCCCAATCTGTCAAGAAGTAATGGGACCAGTTGTCAAGTTCTTAGTTTTTTTAATGTTAAACTCCAAGCCAGTTTATATACTCTTTTTTCACCTTCATCAAGAGGCTTCTAAATTCTTTTTCACTTTCTGCAATCAGAATAGTATCGTTTGCATTTTATACTCCAAGGCCAAACTTGCCTACTACTCCAATTATCTTTTTTTTTTAATTTTTTTATATGTCTTGGAAATGAGATCTTTATTGGAGAAATTTGTGGGGTGGGTTGCCTTTTTTTTTTAGGGGGAGAAGGCATGACAACTGGGGTTGAGTGACTTGCCCAAGGTCACACGGCTAGTAAGTGTTAAGTGTCTGAGGCTTAATTTGAACTCAGGTCCTCCTGACTCCTGGGCCAATGTTCTATTCACTGCGCCACCTAGCCACCCCTCCAATTATCTTTTGATTTCCTACTTCAGCATGCCTGTCTCCTATCATGAAAGTGACATCTTTTGAGGGTATTATTTCTATAAAATGTTGTTCATAGAACCACTTAACTTTAGCCTCTTTGCCATCAGTGGTTGGAGTGCAGACTTGTATTACCATGATACCAAATGGTCTGCCTTCAATTTGAACAGATATCATTCTGACATTTTCTTTTCCAAGTATATAAGTCTTTTATTTTTATTCTGGTCTAGCATTGCAATACTGAAATTTTCATTCTTATGCTTGAGGAAAACAAATAAAACAACTAGTCAAACAATAACAACAACAAAAAAGCCCACTAGTCACATACTAATTACTTCCTTTCATTCTGAAAATTAAAGAAATGAATGTAACCTGAGTATCAAGTATGGGGACTAATCAATGCTAATACAGGTCTGATACTTTATAGTGGATACTGTAGCAGTACTTTCATCACAGAAAATAGAATGGCATACCATGTCAGTTTAACTAAGCATGGGCCACAAAGAACTGTGTTCCTACTGAAATAGTGGATTACTTAAGTTATATTTTGAGATTGTCATTAGACTTTTACTGACTACATGTGGACCTTGAAAACTTGTTTTATCTGAGAAGTTATAATCTCAGTATCCCAGGATCCTCTGATAGCAAGCTGGAGCCCTTTCTTCAGGGCTGTATTCTGTCATTTTTGAGATTATACCTCAGTGCTGCTTTTCTCACCCTTTTATTGACTGTGTGGGCCATTCCATTTCTCCTAAGGGATTCTTGCCCACAGTAATGTATATATAATGACCACTGAATTAAATTCACCCATTCCTGTCTATAAGTCCAAGATATCAATTTTTAATACTTCCATCTCCTGTTTGACCACATCCAGCTTACCTTGGTTCATAGATCTGACATTCCAGGTTTCTACACAGTACTGATCTTTACAGTATCAGACTTTCTTTTGTCTCCAGACCCATCCACAGATGAGCTTTCTTTCAGTTTTTGTCCAGGTGCTTCATTAGTACTGGAGCTACCTGATGTTATCCTGTACTCTTCCCCAGTAGTGTACTGGACACCTTCCAACTTGAAGAGTTCATCTTCCAATGTCATCTTGTTTATCATTTTAATACTGTCCGTGGGATTTTTTTTTTTTTGGCAAAGATACTGGAATGGTTTGCCATTTCCTTCCCCAATGAATCACCTTTTGTCAGAACTTTTCACTATGACCTGTCCTTCTTAGGTAACCCTGTATGGCTATGCATGCCCCTCCACCATGACATGGCATTGATCCAAGAGGGGTATCTCTAGGCAAATGATTCTTAAATCTACAAATCCAGTCTTAAACACTTTCCTAATCTCCAAATTCACATCTTCAACTGCCTATTGGACATTTTAAACGAAATGTTACTGGTTTCCTTTGCTGTTTCTCACAGAAGAAACTCTATGTCTCAGATCAAAATTTTCACTGGTCCTTCCCTATGCCTGGATTCTCTTCTTCATCTTCGTCTCCTGGCTTCCTACAAGTCCTCCCTACAATCCCATCTTTTACACAAAGTAACAGCAGTATTTTACCCATTAGACTGCGAGCTCCTTAAGAACAAGGACTCTCTTTTTACCTTTCTCTGTGTGCCCAGTACATAACACAATGCCTGGCACATAGTAGGTGCTTAACAAATGCTTGTGACCTTGGCTTCTAAATTATAAAGCAATTCTATAAAACAAAGCTATGACTACTCAAAGAGTCATACCTAAAGTAGAACCATATTCTTTTTCAGAAACATTAGAATTTTTCTCTTTGTCAAATACATAATATGCACAAACCCCCATATATGTGTAAACATAGAATAGGAATGGAATATATATTCCTATTCCTATTCTTGAGCTTTGTTCCACTGAATAGTAATTTGACAGACACAGTGGCAATAAATATATTGATATTATTTATCATTAAAATTGCCTTAAAGAGTTAAAAAAGATAAAAGAAACAAAGGATACTATACAAAAGTTACCTTTGTTCTAGACTGAACTTGTTCTTTACAGATGAGGCATTTCTTGACACGTGGAGAACACAGAGAACATGTAGCAATATGTCCACATGGGCCAAAAAGAGTATCTCTCTTCATATCTGAACATACCATACACTCCTCCAAAGTTTCTGAATCATTACTGATCATAGAAGGACTCCGTGAACCCACCTGACCACTAATAAGATAAAAACACGCTCAATCAGGTTTAGCTCATAAGCATGATTAATTATTCTTTGAACAGCTTCTAATAAAATTTCAACCGATGTATCTCTAATTATTAAAATAAAATATTAAGAACCATCTAGGAATGGTTCATAACTTTAGTTACATAGGGGAAAAATAAATATTTAATATTTCGAGTCTTCATATATTACATTTTCTCCATTTTTTTTTTTACTATGGAATAATTTCCTTAAAACTAAAGCCACAAATTAGAAAGATTCTTAAAAATCAAACCTAGGTCACATTGAAAAAGACTGCTTAAATAATTTAAGAGTTAAAAGTTGTCATTATTACCAGTCAAAAAGATCAAGATCATCAAAAAATATTGTTCACTAAACACAACTAAAACATAAATGAAAATATTTCTTAAAGGGGAAACCAAACTCTTAAGTATTAAAAAAATTGTAATTATTCAATAGAATAGATGATAAAATATATCCTCCATTTTCTCAGCAGAGAGACAGAGTCTATAAGAACAGCTTACTGCATATGGGATCAGACAGGGCCACTATAATTTGCAACGGATGGGGAAAGAATCATAGAACAAAACAGCAATGATGTTAAAAATCAAAGGTGTCAGTAAAACTTATTTTTTAAAACTATCTTCATTAATATTTTATCTTTTATAAAGCCAGCAGAGGGAGCACAGATACCTAAAAATCTAACTCCCATATTTCTTTATATAGAGTGAAGCTAGTCAGTCAATATCATTTATTAAATGATGAATCTTGTAGAACTTTAGGACACAGTGGGGGATTACAGCTACAAAGGAAGTAAAATTCTGCCATCCAGGAACACACAATTCATATAGTAACACTTTAAAGAAAAGGAACTTTGAAAGATTTAAGAACTCTGAAAAATGCAATGACCAACTATGACTCCAGAGGACAGATGATGACATGGTATCCACCTCCTCCTGATAACATGGATAGCAGAGTCAAAAAGCAGGAGGAAATAAATTTTTATACATGACAAATGTGTATGTTGGTCTTATTTCACTATGTTTATTTGCATAATACTGTATTTTTCTTTCTTTATTGGGGAGAACAGAGGAGTTAGTGATAACACTGGCAACCTCAAAAAGAAAAGATATGGGCAATGAAGAGGCCCACAACATTAGTTAATAGATACGGGTATCTTAGAAAAGTACTGTGGTTAGAAAATTAACTGGAATTAAACAGGAGGAAATAGTTATGGATTCAATTCTGAAAGTATGCAGTACCTTCAAAGATCTCATAACTTGAATCACTGCAAAAGTCATCTTTTCAACACCAATAATCACCTACAATACTATATCAGAAGAATTTAAATGAGTATATCCCTAAGAATGGGAAAATGTACAACATTCTGTGGAATATCATAATATCAGAAGTATTTAAATTACAATAATTTAGGCAGTGAGTCAATTTATTGAGTAATTTATTAAGCACCTACTATGTGCTACGTATTGTGCTAAGCACAGGGGATATAAAGAAAGACAAAAGACAGTCCCTGCACTCAAGTAGTTCACAATCTAATACAGAAGACAACATGCAGACAACTATGTAAGACCAAGCTAAATATGGGATGAAAAGGAAATAATAAGCAGAGCAAAAGTATGAGAATTAAGACATATTGGGGTAGGGTGGGGATGGACACTGGGAAAGGTTTCCTTTAGAATACAGGATTTTAACTGAGACTTGAAGGAATCCAGGGAAGCCAGAAGGTAGAGCTAAAGAAACAAAACACTCTAGGCATAAGGAACAACCACTGAAAAAGAAAAAGCAAGGGTAATAATCATGAGCTTATGCAAAGTTAAAGCTAAAATGGATTTAATTAAAAGATATAAACACAGAAAACTCCACTACGTGTCATGAGTATTATTCAATACTGTTTTAGACCCTTTAAAATAACTGTAGACAGCATAAAATACCGGGGGATATGCATCCCAAAACAAACCCAGGAACTACACAAACATAATTATAAAAAACTCTTTTTATACAAATAAAGTCAAATTTATATAATTGGAGAAATACTAATTGTTCATGGGTAGGCAAGGGCAATATAATAAAAATGACCATTTTTAATTAACTAATCTATTTATTCAATGCCATCCCAATTAAATTACCTCAAAAATCATTTTATTTAGAAAAAATAACAAAACATCAAGAATAACAAAGGAATTAACAAAAAAAAAAATAAAGGGGAGGTTTAGCAGTAGCAGATCTTAAGCTATATTATGTGGCAGTAATTATCAAAACTATCCGGTACTGGCTAAGAAATAGAAAAGTAGACCAACGGAACAGAGTAAACATATAATACACAGTAGTAAATGATTATAGTAACCTTGTGTTTGACAAAAGTAAAGATTTAAGTTTTGGGGATAAGAATTCATTACTGAGTAAAAATTGCTGGGAAAGCTGGAAAGCAGTCTGGCAGAAATTGGGCATACCCTAATATCTTAATCCATTTACTAAGACAAGGTCAAAATGGATACATGACCTAGACATAAAGGGAAATATCACAAGAAAATTAGAAGAACATGAAACGTATTACCTATTTGACTTAGGGACAGGAGAATAATTTATGAATAAACAAGAGACAGAGAGCATTATGAAGTGTAAAATGGGATAATAATTTTGATTACATTAAAGTTTTTGTACAAATAAAACCAATGTAGCCAAAAGCAGAAGGAAAGCAGAAAATTGGGGAAAAAAATTTTATAGCCTCTCAGATAAAGATCTCATTTTTCAAATTTATAAAGAACTTTGTCAAATTTATCAATCATTTCCTGATTGATAAATGATCAAAGGATATGGACAGGTAGTTTTTTGATGAAGAAGTCAAACTATATATAATCATATAAAAATACTTTAAATCATTATTGATGAGAGAAATGCAAATTAAAACAACTCTGAGATATCATCTTACACCTAAATGGACTGGCTAAAATGATAGATGCCCTTCAATTGGGAAATGGCTAAACAAGTTGTGTTATATGATTGTGATGGAATAGTACTGTAATATAAGAAATGATGAAATGGTTGATTTTAGAAAAACATGTAAAGACTTGCATGTAAAGTGAAATAAGCAGTACCAAGAGAATGCTATATGAACTAACAGAAATATTGTCCTAAGAACAGCTCTGAATGACTAATTCATCTTGGGTATCATAAATACTCAAACCAACTACAAAGGCACAGTTCCTACAACTATGCGGTAAAATGCTATCCACCTCCAGAGAAAGAACTGATAAACATGAGTACGTGTAGTATGGTTTTACAAATATGTATATTTGTGTTTAATTGTAGCCTTTTCCAGAGCGGGATAGGAAGGAAGGAGGGAAAAAAAGTACACAGCAGAGAAAAAAAGAAAACTTAGAAGGATGAACAGAAAAGCAGGACAGCTTTGAAAACAATGTTTATTCCATAGTGTTGTTTTTTTAAGTAAACAGTCTGAAATGGAAATTCATGGTTTTATATTGAATACACTCTATATTGTGCTGTGTACATGTAAACATTCTTTTTTGTCTTTTTGTATTTAAGATCAAAACAAATAAAAATTTAAAAAAGAAAAGCAAAAAAAAGAAGAAAGTGAGAAGAGAAAAAGTAGAAGTATAACGGAAGAGAGTCTTCTCAAGGACTTTTGCCACAGCAGGCAGGAGAGAAATGAGATAAGAGTTAGTAGGGATGGATAGAACAAGAGAGAATGGGGGAGAATTATAACCAGTAGGAAAGCAGCCAGAAGTCAGGAAGAGACTGAAGACAAGTGGATAGTGGGAATGACAGAGAAATCTTCTAGAGTAGATGAGATAGAATGGGTTCCCTTGTGCTTTAGGACCACCTATTCATGTGACACATGACACACAGGGGTGGAGGAGATATTGGCACAAGGCATCTACGTGGTATGAGAAAAAGAAGCAAATGGTACAACTCTTTTTCAGGAAAATATGAGCAAGGTTTTCAGATAAGTGGTTGGGGGGAGAGGAAGCCAAGGAAAATTTGAGGAACAATGAAAAGGTTTACAAGAGTCACTGTGGTGAATGAGACAGTGAGCTAATTCCTCACTATAACATAATTGCCTAGCAGCAGTGAAGACCCAGGTTAGGTTATATAAAATAAATTTGCAGTAGAAGCAGTTAGGATAGTTGCATGATATTTTTCTACTTCTGTTCAGCTGCACATGTATAGGAATGAAAAAAGTAGATGATGGGAGAGATGCCAGGCTAAGGGTTGGCCAGGTACAATCAGTAATATAAGAGGCAAAGGACTCAGGAGAAGAGGACAGTATAGTGTTGAACTGGTTCACTAAGGAGTCAAGATAGGGAAAGGAGGAGAGTGTAGCTACTTCAGGGATGAGAGCTTGGGAAAGAACTAAGGAATCAAGGGACTGGAGGTCATAATGTAGATAAAGAAGAGGGGTTGGTAGAGAAGGTAAAAGGAGATGTGTTTCAACAGACTGTGATGAGATAAGGGGATTCCAGAACTCATGAACATGGAGGTGAGGCATTTGTGAGTGAAAAAAGATCAAGGACATAACCATCTTTGTGTGTGGCTGAGGCAGAGTAGATGATTAGATCACATGAAAACAGTAAGTTGAAGCACTGGGAGGTTATGGTATTTGAGGGAGTGTCAATATGCATTATATGACTTAAGTCAAAGAGAGATCTAAAATTTGACTTTCAAAAAAGATACAAACTATAAAACTGATGGCTCATGTACAAAGATCCACAATGAACAAGAACTGACTAGACTGCTGAGCAATGAACACTAGACACTGAAATAAAGATATGTGAACAAAAGCAGTTACTGAGAGCCATGGTAACTTTTAAATGGGAACTAAAATTTTAAAGACATAATCAAAATGGGGTAGTGGTCAGGGAACAGGTTAGTTTAGCAAATGTTTCTTAGGGATGGGCAATACTTAACATGTTTAACTAGTGACGGAGAGAGTCTCATGAAATACAAATTGATAATAAAGTGAAGGCAGGAGACATAAACACTTTCATGATATTTATTAGGATCCAAATGGTAGATGAAAGATTGAAGTTCCATAATATGGGTTCTGCTCAGTGATAAAGATAATTCCTATTGATGTGCACATGCTGACACTAATTTCAACAGTTAAAGGCATTATACGCATCTTATTAATCTTTATGCCTAAGATAGCATAGAAATAAATTAGTAGGCTACCAAAATTCCTCCTAGATGCACTAATTTTAAAGACTTCAGTAAACAACGTTGTCCAACGTGAGACTTTTAGCAAATACTTAATAGCATTTGTTCTGTCACTTATTTCACTTGCAAAAAGCCCCAGTGACTTATTTTAAAACTTGGCAGTAAAATAAGGTGTTTATAGTCTAGAAACCATACTCTCATAAAATACATCATATTCAATAGATCAAAACTTAGCCATACCTGACTTTTTCTTTGTGACACTTGGCCAATGCTTTGCAGAGGCTAGGGTCAGGACACAGATCAAGTGGAGACTGCCCCTTCTTATTTCGAATGCTAAGATCAGCTCCATTTGCTGCTAAGAAGCAGGCAATAGATGCTGCACTCTTCTTCTCTGCCCCTTGTGTACCAAGTCCCATTATTAACTGAAAGAAAATAAGAATAGTAATCATTCCTGTGAGAATAGTTTCACATCGTAACACAAAAGAAAAGATGGCAAATTTAAAGTAGTTTTAAGTACTTCTTCATCCTATGTGTTTAATTCCTATACATTTAAAATTATTTACTAGTCAAGGAGAAAGCATGATTTACAGGTATATTTCCTGTGTAATTTACATTAAGAGTAAAAAAAATAAAAATTATCAAAATACTATGTATTTACCATCAATTGGTTGGTATTTACTAAAGGTTTGATGAGCTTTGTTTACAAGAAGTATGTGATCTACCTGTTGAGAGCAAATCAACATATGATAACCAGAACATATAAGCTCTAAAATGACATGGAACAAGGATGTAATCAGCAAATGTTTCCTGAAGAAGATGAGTTATGGGGAAATAATAAACTTCAAATGAACAGAGGTGAGAGTAAGTTGAATGCAGGAGGTCAGGGAGGCAGAGAGCAAAGTAATCCGATACTTGTCAGAAACAATAAGAAATAAGGCCACCAAATTCTGAACCTTTCATATGTTTTAGTTTTTGTGTTGTTTACAAGTACTAATTATTTATTATTAACAGAATCTAACTTTTAAATGAAAAATTACAAAATTTTAAAATACAACAGTATTCTTTCAGTTAACATCTTTGATAAAATTATCTAGTACTACCATAATGATAGGTAGGCCTGACATTGTTTCCTTCCAACTATTTTAGATAAATTACTTTCATTCCATCACTGCTCAAGGGGAAAAAGGTAATTACTAAAAGAGTTTGTCAACAGTTACTGGAAAACCTGACATACTTCCTAGCAAGAATGAAGCACATGCATCTATTTTCTTAAAATCAATGTTTTCAATCATCAGTTTCATTTAACTACTTTGCAGAGATGAAAATTGTATTGTTTACAGGAAAAAAGATCACTATTCCTTTTAAATTTTACGTTGAAACAAAATAACATAACATTCTCACAAAATTAGCATTCTGATCTCACTTCATTAAGGTGTAAAAATAAATTTGGATAAAAATGTAGACTAATGTAATAGCAAGCAAAGAAGTAGTTAACACCTTGTTGCAGCTATTTAATTAACACAGAAGTAAACCCCTTGTTTCAGTTCAGGATAGTAACAAGTATTAAGATCCTGAACTTGTGAATCCCACAACTTGTGAATGCCTGTTGCTGATGCCACAGGAAGGGAAGGAGCTAATGACCATAAATAAGGAGAGGCCTAGGCTGGAGAGAGCAGAATTGAGAAGGAAGCTCTTGTGGTGGAGAAGGAGAAAACTTGCGGTATCCTGGCACTCTATGTTTGTCTGTCCCGTCCCTGTTGATGTTTGTTTGGGTTACTTTCTACAGAAGCCCTGGATGATTGAAGTAAGGACTTACTAAATGACTGAGTTACTAAATGATTGTATCTTTTGCTTAAAACTATGTGACCATTTTGGTGAAAACTATGTAGCCATTTTAGTGATAAGTTGTGACATCATAACATTGGGAATGCTGCACTGTGATTTTTGTGAATGTTTTGCCTTAATTTACTGCTGAATCAATAGAGAGTTCACTATACTATGAAATCAGAATCTTGAAGGTGTTCACAGCAGCAGTCCTCTAGAAAGCTGCTGGTACTTGGCTTTACAACTAATTATAAACTTTTAAAGGATAAAGTGCTTATATTAAACACTAATGTTTAAAAAAAAAAACCAAACTCTTAAGACTTCTTTATATCACTCAGAAAAGAAAGCAAAGTAAGAAATCTAAAGGAAAAGCTGTTATCTATTTTTCATTTTTCCTACATGATAAAGTAGTACTTATCGTCAATGAAATTCTATGCAAATATGAGACAGAAACAAGATTGTAGCTTTAAAAACTGAGTGATGCAAGAGACAAGTAAATCTATACACGGAGTAACTCAAGTTATCCAATCTAAAAAGAACTGGAATTTTGTAATATGTAAAGCCAAAGGTAACGCTGCCTTGGTACTATGGAGCATACATCAAGGGCTCCTGAAAACCTGCATTAGCACAGAGATATATATGTGTGTGTGTGTGTGTGTGTGTGTGTGTGTGTGTGTGTGTGTGTGTGTGTGTGTGTGTGTGTGTGTGAGAGAGAGAGAGAGAGAGAGAGAGAAAGAGAGAGAGAAAGAGAGAGAGAAAGAGAGAGAAAGAAAAAGAGAGAGAGAAAGAGAGAGATAGAAGAGGAATTAAGGTTTTGCTTTTTAGTGGAATTACTTTTGTTAAATATCCAAGTAGTTCTCTTTCAATTGCATGGGAGCTATAGCCTCATGATCAACTCTTTAACTATAACGACACAAACTATGGATTCTCAACAACTGAAAGAATAAAAGCGGAATAAAAAAAGTTGCAGAGTTTGGGAGACTGTCAGTTTGCTGCTAACATGACACCAAATTCTAAAGCAAATTTGAGATCTTTCAAGTGATGTGTGCAGACAGACCCCAGACATATCACTGATATCTCATACCCTTTTTTGTTTCTTAAACAATTTCATCAATTTTCCTATAAACACTTCATTAGTACTTCAAAAGCCTATAATTTAATTGGTAGGAATACCATCTGAATTTACGGTTTTGTCAGGCCTTCAAAATATTCATCAGGTTTCCTTTTATTCTTAAGGCTAATTGTTGGTACAGAATGCAACTCCTATGTAACTTTGTACAAATTATATTAGCTAATCGGGTGAAGAGACTCTTTAAACTCAGCTAAGCCCCTCTTTAGATAATACATACAGAGTCAGAACTTAGGCTCTAACACCTATAAGACAAAAGGTTTCTTCTATCTCACACTGAGGCATTAAACTACAATTTTAGCAGAGATTATGAAAACAAATGAATATTAAACAGCAACACAGGATAACCAGTGATGTCTAGGAACACTGACAAGTCTGATAATGCTAACACTGAAATGTTTACCAAAACACAGAAGTGTTAAATCTTGGAGTTGGAAGGGACCTCCAAGTACACCTAATCATCTAATCCAATGGTTCTCAATCTGTGGGTCGCAACCTCTTTGGGGTCGAACGACCCTTTCACAGGGGTCACCTAAGACTATCGGAAAACACATATTTCTGATGGTCTTAGGAACCAAGACACTGCTCCTCTATCCATCTCCAGGTGGGTCCGCCCACATGCAGATATGCCCACATACCAGTATTAAAGGGTCGCATCATTAGGAAGGTTGAGAACCATTGATCTAATCCATACCTGAACAACAATCCTTCCTATAAAATACCCCATATATTTTTTTCTAGTCTTTTCTGAAATACCTCCAGTAAAGGGGAACCCAAACTTTCCCAAGATATTCCGTTCTACTTTTGTACAGCTCTAAATTTTAGAACTTTTTTTCTTCAATTAAGTCCATATGTCTACCTTTTTACAATTCCAACTGCTTCTGATTTCCACTTTGGAGGTCAGAAAGAATAAGTCTGATTCTTCTTTCATGTAACAGATTCATAAAAAGAAAGAAGATTATATAATCAATCATACTATCACAGATTTAGAACTGGCAGAGAACCAACCCCCTTATTTTATGGATGAGGAAACAGAAATCAAAGAAATAATATGATTTGCCTGAGGTCACAAAGATTATAAGAGGCAGAAATAGGATTAGAACTCAGACCATCTAACTCAATCCAGCAAGCTTTCCACTACATTACAAACTGGTATCTGATACTACCTTGACCCTGGCAAGCCTTCTATTTTTGAGGCTAAACACCCCTCAGTTCCATCAGCCAATCCTTATATAATACGGTCTTCAGCTGTCTTTATTCTGGAAACCTTTCTGGAAACCAAGTCTCTTTCAACCTCCTAAAGTGTTAAAAGCATGCACACAAGTAGAAAAACAGAATTGCTTAAGATGAATTATGGCTTTAAATGTATAGAGAACTCTTGTAGAATGCTAGCAAACAACAGAAGCAGAAAAAGTAGCCTTGAAATCAGCAATAACAAATCAGCAAAATCTTTTTGACAACAGAAACTTTAAGATGTAATTTCACAACAAAAGTTGCAAATCAAAATCTTCCCATGTAAACAATGAAAAAGAAATTTAAGTGATTATGATTCCCTGATCCCCCCCCCGCAAGATATAACTATAACAAAACCATAATGGCTTCAAAGGTGCCTTAAAAACAACAATCAACTAGCTTTGGGAATTTAAGAGGAAACATAAGCCTAAGAAATGTTTGAAGGTTCAACAAAATCATGATATCATACATTAGAGCTAGAAGGGTTCCCAGAGGCTATATTGAACAACTCCCTCATTTTACAGATGAGAAAACTGAGACCAAGGGAAGTGGCTTGTCCAATGTCACACAGATGAAATACTGGTATAACTGAGCTCTGAACTCAAGTTCTCTGACTTTAGAGTCAATACTCATTCTAGGATGAGGCAGCCAACCATCAAAACATAATAACCATTAAGAGGAGAAAGAGTATTAGCACAAGCAAAATCTACTTTACTAATTGATTATTTAAACATTACTATTTCAGAGATTAGCTGTGACTTGTTATAAAATTTTCTAAAATAATCTGAATATAAGAATAAATTCAGAGACTTTATGATCACAAATATTAACCCTATTATTACTAAAACTTTACAGACTTTCTTTCACAAAGCCAGCTGACAAAGGGTTTTAGGGGTTTGTTACTGAAATAATTTAGTAACATGTAGCTTCAAAACTTCATACAAATTATATATGAGAAATTATTTACTGTGTTTTTGGATGGTTCCCAAGCTGTATCTACTTTCCCCACATCCTGCATATCCTGAAGCTGGCGAAGTTGTGATAAAGTATGATGTCTCAGAGCTTCATGCAATGGAGTATCACCATCTTTATCCTGAATATCCAGTTTAGCACCTGCACGAACCAAAAGCTAAAAGAAAAAAATCTCATTTAGGCAACACAAATTACTAAAGTTTGATACAGAATCAAGGATACATAAAAAGTCTCATTAAGTGATAGACCAAAGCATCAGGACTGAGTTATATGTTTTTTATTTACTCTTACAAGTATTACTTTTTATATTTCTGGGTTCTCACATAATGAGTGATAACATCTGATGATTCAAGTTAATATGTTAACCATATTCACTTAATCCATTGACTACAAGGACACATTAACAGTATAATTTACAGGTTTTATTATTTTCCTTTTGAAGGGGGTAATCAATGTATGTCAACCATTTCCATTAGGAGAGTAAACAATAATTTTTAGTTTCATTGGTTGTAAGTGCTTGTTATTGATCCAATTTTTTCCTAGTCAATTTCCTCTCAAACAGGTTAAAATATACACAAGGCATAATAGTGACGTTATGCTGCTCCATTAATTCCTGGCATGAAGTTTTCTCCAAAATGATGTAGTCACTCTCACTGAATACAAATTCTAAAACCTATAACAATGCATATAATGACATAATATTACAATACAGATAGAAAATTTTTTACGCATTTTGAAAGTTATTATCAGATGTCAATTTTGTACATTTCAACAGATAGGCAGCTATTATATGTATCCCATAGAGGATTATAGACTTATATTTAGGATTTTTATGGACAGGGTTTAGTGAAATCTATTTTTTCTTAATGTTTTTTTTTTCCTAAAGCATCCCAATTGTGATTTCAAAAACACAAAAAGAATAGTAGACATGAGACTTCAGTTATACAGAGGAAATTACCAATGGTCCCGTCCTGTAATCAGAATTGGCCTTTATAGAAATAAAGGAAGACCTAAATAAATAATTGGAGAAAGCAGTTTCAGTTGCATAATGAAGTCAAATTACAAAGTGTTTAGAAAAAGAAGAAATGAAAGCATTAAGTATAGAAAGACTTTTCTAGAGCTTCACTAAGAAAGGGAGAAAAGATATTACACGATAGGTAGCAGGGACATTAAGATCTAGCAAGACAAATGGATCAATAGTAAAAAGGACATCACAGTCAGATGCACTTTCACACTAATATTCTAATCAGAACACTGGGGGGTCTATTTGGTCTGTGCTTCTCAATATTTGGTACTTTGCCCTGTGCTAGAGTGAACAAATTCTTGTTCCTTGCTTCCAATTGTGATCAAGAGTCACTTTCTGAAGTGAAAATCTCTCTACTATATATATATCTCTCTACTATATACTCTCTCTCTCTCTCTATATACTATATACTCTACTATATACTATAACTTTTTCTCCACATGGTTCTTCTCATCCATTTCATCCCTAACTTTGCTAACCTTAAAATGATACAAATGTCTGGCAATTATTTTTCTCTGATGTCTGGTATCTTATTTCTATACTGTTAAACTCCTCCTTCATCCTTTTATAACAGTTCCAATGTCTGAAACTTAAAGAAACCTGACCTTCTCTCGAAGACAATTAAAGCTCATCCTTTGCCATCTTCAACCAACTCCTTCCATAACCAGCAACACACAAGGTCAGGGAATACAGCATCCTCATTGGTTCCCACTGCTATAATCCTTTAATAAGTTCTATTTGAACTTCACCCCACTTGTTTGCACTACCCCGTCCAGATTCTTATCAACGACCTTAGAGATGATCCATTACCTTGGTATTAAAACTTAAGGACAACCAGGCTTCCACTGGATTTGCACCTGAAAACTTCCTA
>CM053580.1:403259529-403275801 GCA_028627135.1 Pseudochirops cupreus
GAAGCCTTATGCTACATCTCTCCTTTGTCTCAATCATATCCTTTTTTCTATTATATTTAAAGGTGTACATGTCACCTGATTGAAACTCCTTAAGGACAAGGATTATATTTTTACATCCCCAGGTCCTAAATCAATGTGTGCCCGTAACAGACATTTAATAAGGGCATGATAAATTTCTTAGGGAAAAAGGAAAGAAAAGCACTTGTTTAAAATAAGCAACCTAAAATGGTGAGGTGAATATTTCAGCAGATAATCCGTTGAATCATTTCATTACCAGAGTGACCAAATTACTGAAACATAAACCTTTTAGCATTTTAATATTTGCAATAGCGTATGTGTAAGATCAAAGATGTAAAGTATGGCCAAATCTCTATTATAATCTGCCGCCCTCCAATTTAAAATTACTTTCTATCCTAAACTGGAATTGCCCGTGGTTGCCATATTTCCCCATCAGCCAGGCTACCAAGTGTTTGCTGGTTAAGGTGATTTCTAGGAGTTTTCACGGCCTCTTCATTGTGTATTCATCATACTCTCCTATGCTCACCCTTGCATTAACATCATTGATAATTCAAGTTTAAGATGATTTAATTTTGAAGGTGTTATTGAATTTTTTATAAAATTTCATTATCTCTTCAGTCTCTGCAAAAGATGTTAGCACATAAATACTATTATTTTCATGGTAATATTTTTAAAATGCTCATTATAAGCGCTGACAAATAAGATAACCAACTGTTCTATAAAATATTTTTTCTTGCCTTAGGGCACACAATAAAATTGATTCCACCAACTTTTTATTAGCTTCTTGTAGGAAGATATTAACTATCCTTCAATTTAAATGCAGCTTCTTTCTGTCTTCTGACATCAAACATAGTGAGAATATTGACATTGATAAGATTTGACTTCTCTAGTACTGTGTTCACCCAATAGTCACTGGATAAGAATCTCACACCTGGAATAGCAAGATCTAAGTTAACGTTTCTTTTAGACTCTCTACAAATTACATGATTAATTACTCTTGACCCCTCTTCCACTACATGAATACCATTTCTGCAGAATAGAACACACAAAATTAAAATCCATTTTAGTTTTTTTTTTCTTTACTTCATGGATTGCCATTACCAAATTATATCACCTAATGGTCAATCTCCAAGACATGAGCTTCTCTGAACTTAACTAGAATAGTCACTGAAGACACTCATTTATTGCCAGGACCTAACAGAATGTGACATACACTGGCAGATTTTCCAATAAGCCAGGGTTCCCTCTACACCGCACTGAAACAGAGTAGGCTCTCATGAAGGAAAAAAAAAAGTTCAGAGAGAGACCCAATTAAGGCCTTTTGCTGACGCCCATAAGCTAGTCCCTCTGACACAAAAATTACCCTGCATTTTATATTTTGCATCCATATCCTCTGAAAGAATATATGCTCAATGAATGCACATACCATTTCATTTTCTGTCTCTCTATCCTCAGGACCTAGCACAATGTCCAGCACATAAAATAATTATAAATGCTCATCGATTAATTGATCCTTAACCATTTAAGGGTTAAATTGGAAAGACCACAAAAAACAGAAAAGTTATGTCAAGATTACTATACCAAAATATATTCACTATCAAAGATAACAGTAGCACCGAATTTAGACTCTGACATCAGTTCCCAAGCGTAATTAATGGCAAGCAAAGTAGTACTTTGCTCCTTGTTTCAGTTATTGTAAAGGAAAGCTAAGTAGTACTTTGCTCCTTGTTTTAGCTATTCAAATACTTTTGAGCCTCACCTGTGATTATATCAAGTCTTTCTTGGAAACAGTATATATTATGTTGCCCTTAATAGGCCTAAGGGAGTTTGGAGAGTTTCTCTGTCCTTAGTAGGCCTAAAGTCATCACATGGAGCCCATGTGGAAAGAGTGGAACAGGAAAGAACAGGGTATATAAAAGCTCCAGCACAAGCTGGGACCAGGCAGAGCTAACCGAGAGAATGTTTGTGATGTTGGCACTCTGTCTCTTGTTCTGTGTTGGTATTACTTTGTCAGACAAAAGCACTCTGTTGAATTGTGTTACTTTGCTAGACAAAAGCACTCTGCCGTTGATTTCTCAGACAGAAAGCAAATTCAGTAAATGAATCCTGTTCGAACTCTGTTAAGCTTAATGTGTGTAAATATTATTGTGGTTCTGTTAAGCTTTGTTTTCCTAAAAACAGAAACTGCAAAGAGCTTGGGGTGGAGCAGTCCCCAGAGAGCTGCCTACCTGTGAATTCAGGCAACAGTCCTGTGAATCCAGGCAAGCCTGGGAATGCAGAAAATGAGCAACAGAGTCTGGAAGTTAACCTCTGGTTAAGATGAAAGGAGACTTTACTTGGGTACTCAGTGCTGACTGATGACCTAGGGGTGGATAGCCTTTATACTTTCCACTACCCCTTAAGGATAACTGACAAGGATGATGGGAAGCCAGCCTCCAATCAAGATGAAAGAAGGCTTTAGATGGATACTTTATACTGATTGAGGAGACTCTGACTTATTGAATGATATTTTGTTTAAGACTATGTGGCCACCTTAGTAATAAGCTGTTATGTTATGTTGTTGTGAATTTTGTGCTTTAGTTTCTTGAATGTTTTGCTTTAGTTTATTGCTGAATAAATAGAGAGTTCACTATACTATGAAAGATTAGATCTTTAAAGTTATTCACAGCAACAGTCCTCAGGAGAGCTGCTTATGATTGACTTTACACCAAGGTACTATATGAGGAAGTAAAATTGACATTAAAGAAAACAAAGATAGGAAAAACTGGCTAGACTGAGCATACACAAAGAAAGTCTATACTAGAAAGCAATACAATTTTGAGTGCATTAGGGAGATTAATTTGAGAGAGATTAACTTAACCACAAGAATTTGAGGGAGATTAAATTAATCTTGAAAATTTCAAGATAACTGAAAGAAGAAAAAAAATAACACTTGGAAAAATAATTTATTTTATCACTACTGAAAAAAGATGATCTGCTCCAATACATGTAAGTAATGAAAGGATATTAGCAAGTACTTTTCAAACAAAAGAATACAAGTTATCAAAAAACCATATGAAAGAATATTCATAATAAGAAAGAACTGCTCATAATAAGAAAAATGAAAATTAAAATAGTAATAGTTATGACTTAAATAGTACCTGGCAATTCCACAAGGTAGGTGCTATTATTATCCTCATTTTACAGGTTATAAAACTGAAGGTGAAAGATTAAGTAACTTGTCCAGGATAGCCAATAAGTGGCTAAGGCAGGATGCCAATTCAAACCTGCATGCATTTAAAATATTAGCAAAGATGACCCAAAAAGGAAAAAATCACAGTGGTCAACAACAGCTGTGAGAAGACAGGCCTACTGATGGTAGAGCTGTGAAATGTTCCAACTACTGAAAACAATTTTGGAGCTATACCCCAAAAGTAAATAAACTGCATATCCTTTAACCCAGTAGTAGGACTATTAAGCACACACCATAAAGAGGTCAAAGAAAAATGAGAAAGGATCCACATATACAAAATATGTCTGTAAACACTGTACTTTGTAGCAAAGAACTAGAAATAAAGTGGGTACCCCCCTCAATTGAGGAATGGCTAAATAAACTGTGGTATGTGGATGTAAGGGCAGCTAGATGGCACAGTAAAATAAAATGCCCAGCCTGGAGTAAGGAAGCATCATCACTCATCTTCCTGAGTTCAAATGTGGCCTCAGACACTTATTAGCTGTGTGACCCTGATCAAGTCATCTAACCCTGTTTGCCCCAGCTGCCTCATCTGTAAAATGAGCCAGAGAAGGAAATGGCAAACTACTCCAGTATCTTTGTCAAGAAAACCCCAAATGGAACACAAAGAACTGGACACAACTGAAAAATGACAGAACAACAACAAAAATATGAATACCAAGCAAAATGACTGCCATGTAAGAGATGATGAACATGAGCGAAGAACTCAGAAAGACTTGTATGAATTAATAGAGAGTGAATCAAGAAGTGCACAATTTATATAACTGACCACAATAATGTAAAGGAACATGACTCCGATAGACTTCACAACTCTGATCAATGAAATGACCAACTGAGACTTCAGATATGATGAAGTGTGCCTCTCACCCCCTGGCAGACTGAGTAGATACACAGAATGAAACAATCATTTTCAGAGAATGCCAAACTGATGATGTGACTGCTTGGATATAATTATTTGTTACAAGGAAGATGGGGAAGGGCTGGAAGTTCAAAACAGAATTTATATTTCCCAAAAATCCATCCCTCCTCTCAACTTTCCTATTTCTGCTGAAGCTCACCTAGACTGGCAACCTGTGAGTCACCCAGGCCTCTTCCCTCTCTCCTCCCATCCAATCAGCTGTCAAGTCTTGTTGAATTTATCTCAGCATCTCCTCTCACATAAGTCTCTTGATTACAGAGTGTAATGAGAATGGGAACTTGAAGATCTTCCCTGCCCCTTAATAGAGCTGGGGGGAGTTTGAAGATCTCCCCTGCTTTGAAAATAAACTCTATCCTCTAATAGGCTAAATATAGTCACATGGAGCCTGTGGTGGGAGGAGTTTGCTGAAGGGAAGCAGAGCCCACAAGAAGCTGGTAGTCAGAGCTAGCAAGATGGTGGAGGAGACATGACACTCAGGCAAGAAGATAGAGAGGTTTGTGAGTAAATACTGATCTTGTATTGGTTTGTGGGAAGGCTGAAGGATGCTGTGGCTCTCAGTGTTATTATAACTTCTGAATATCTTTGGTACTATGATGGAATCAGCTTACTGGTCTGGGGGTTGGGTTTTCTCGTATCTAAATAAATGCTTCAGTTCTGTCCTCTATCTGGAGAGTTTAGTATATTTTGCAATCGAACGTAATGCGATACTTATAGTCATGGTCTTCATCGTGATCATGCACACTGTAAATACTGCATTGGTGCTACACAGAGTTACACAGCCTCTTCATCAGTTAAGGCCTTCATTTCTTCTCAATGGACTATTGTAATAGCTTCATATTTGTTCTTTCTACTTCCATTTGCTCCCCTCTGCAATCTATTCTTCACAGTGCTGCTAAACTAACATTTCTAAAGCATGTCTGATCACATTACAACTTCACTCAAAAAATTATCAGTGTCTCCCAACTCTCAGAAAATGCAAAATAACTGGTATGACATTTAAAGTCCTGCTCAGGAACCAGGAGAACATTGTACACAGTAACAGCAGTACTGTATGATGATCTATCAAGAACTTAGCTATTCTCAGCAATGAAATGATGCAAGACAATTCTATAGGACTTATGATGAAAAGTGCTATCCGTCTCCAGAAAAAGAACTGGGAGAGTCTAAATGCAAATCAAAGATACTTTTTCTTTATTTTTCCTGGATTTTGTATTTTTTTTGTTTGTGTTTTCTTTCACATAATGACATGAAAATGTGTTTTGAATGACTACATATGAACCTATGTCAAACTGCTTGCCTTCTCAATCGGGGTGGGGGGAGCAGAGAGAATTTGGAACTCAAAATTTGGAGAAAAAAATGAAGGTTAAAATTGTTTTTACATGTAATTGGGAAAAGTAAAATATTAAATTAAGACAAAGTCCTGCTTAGTTTGGCTGCCACCTCCTTTATAGTTTTGTTTAATTTCATATTTACACCCTTTACACTCTCCATTTAAGCCAAACTGGCCCACCACCTGTGCCCTATACAGAACATGCCATTTCTCACCTTTGCAAGGCAGTTTCCCTATATTTAGAATGTACTCACTTTTCATCACTGCATTTCAGAATCTTTAGTTTGATTCAAGATAGGGATTACTGTCCAGCTTTTACAGATGGCCTTTCTTATTCCATCTATTCTCTCTCTTACCCTTTTACCTCAACCCTAGCCCTCTCTCTTTAACTGATTTTGAGTTACTTGTTGTTTTTTTTGGTTCAGATCTGTATTTCAGTGACATAGAGAGTTCTTAATAAAAAAACCTTTTTTTTTTAAACCAATGTAAATCAGCAAACGTTCTTCAATTTGAAGTCTTACAACAGTTTCCTGAGACACTGAGATGTTAAGGGACTTGCCTTGAGTCACTCCATGTGAGAATTTGGGTCTTTCTGATTCCTTGACCCAGCTCTCACTTCATTAGAACACAGAGGCCTCTCCATTATTTTAGACTGTATTGGGATGATGATGATGATGATGATGATGATGATGATGATGATGACAGCAACAACATTTATATAGTGCTTTAAGGCTTACAAAGAGCTTTGCAATGATGATCTCATTTGATCTTCACAACAACCTTACACAGTAGGTGCTATTATTATCGTCACTTTATAGAAGGAAAATGAGGCCAACAGTGGTTAAGTGACTTGCCTAGGTTCACATAGCTTATAAATATCTATTGAAGGATTTGAACTTCGGTCTTCCTAGATCCAAGTCCAATGTTCTATCCCCTGTGCCACTTAGCTACCTACTCATCTGCATCCGTGTGTCTACACAGTAGAAAATAAGCTCCTTGGAATCACAGCCGGTTTCATTTGTTTTTGTATTCTCCATGCCTAGGGCAGGGTCTTAGACGCAGTATATACTTAATAAATGTTCTTTAGAACATAATGGAATTAAAGTAGAAGTAATGGCACTGCTTTTTGGAAACTGCTCAATCCTTTTAGCGACTTCAAACTTTTACCTAAAACAAAGGCCCACTTTTTGAATACCAATATATTCTAAACTATGCTATATGGCCATAGAACATTGACTATCCCAGTCTTCAAAGAATTAAAGTTGCTAAGGCCCCCCCTCACCCCCCAGATCAATGGAGAGATGTACAAAAGGCTTAATAGGCTGAAATATATTTGGAAGAGAAAATACATTTACCAGAAAAGAAAGGCAGAGAGTCATGCAGCTTAACTTAAAAAGAGACCCCATGTTCCACTGGCACATGTGCTATCAAATGATTCACAAGTTCCCCCCAGCACACAGGATACACACTTTGCACCCCACTGAGGGTTTAGACAAGAGATACACAGGATGAAAAGGGATGAATAAGTGGAGAGGTTGTGAAATGAACTATTGGAGCGGAAGAAGTACCTACATCAGTAAGACCACAGATCCACTAAAGCATCCAAAAATGAAGGGGAAAAATAGAAACATATTTCTGTTGGGAATGTATTTTTAATCTCATATTTGAATACAGATGTATTTGACATTCCAAGAATTTGTAATATGGCTAGCAAAATAATGAAGCCACACAATAAATACTTCACTTAATAGGTTCCTACAGATACATACTGTCCTGCCTATTTTCTGTTCAATTTGTCCTAGCTGAAAATTAACATCAATTCTGAGAATGACACCAAGTATCAGCCTACCCAACTCTCAATCCACTGTCTCATAAAGTCAACAACTATAAGCCTTAAAATAGGATTCAATATGTCTAAAATGCCTGTCCAATTAAAATACAAATATGTGCATATAAGAAATATCTTACCCTGACTATTTGAGTGTGTTGTCGTTCAACAGCAAGGTGTAGGGCTGTTTGCTGGTTCACATTCTGGATGTCCAGGTTTGCATTTCCCTAAAAAAAAAGGGGGCATACATATTTTATAAGAACAAATTTTTGGAAAAAAGTCAAGAGCAACACTATAGCCTTATCTAAGTCATGTCTCAAATTTCACCCTTATAAAAATACATAAAAAATGTATAAGCAATTAAAGCAATAGTAACCGACACAATTTATGGATGTAATCAAAAGAAGAAAATGCCTTAAAATACACACACAAAAAGTAAGGGAATGGAAATAGACCCCAGGTTTGGTACACAGAAGAGACCTTAATGATTTCTTATCTCTTTCCCATTTTAATCCCCTGTTATAGTATAAGGGAGACATATTCAATAACTGTTAATTATAGACCATGACCAGTTATCTCTTCTCCACTCTGTATAGACTCGTGCTTATTAAAGAATATAGCTCACATAAGTACATGTTCATTTCCAAAATAGGTTCAAGAAAGCAGTGCTATTCTTCTCTTCCTTGAAATGGACATGGTACCACACTATTCTAGGACAGGGATGGGAGAAACGGAGAGAGGTGAAAGGGCACACAGACTGAAGAATTACAAGAGATTTTCAGAGCATCCTAGAGGAAATCTCTTATTCTGCATCACTAACTAGTCACAATACAGTGCCATAATGATTTATTAAGTGCCAGTTACTATGTATACAAGACATTGTAACAAATGCTGGAGTTGCAAACACAAAAACTAAAAACAGTCCCTTAACTCAAAGAACTTACTGTTTAACAGGAGAATATGGCAAGTAATGGGTTAAGAATAAACATGTAATATGAGGAAGGAGAGAGCATCAATTATGAGGAAAAATCAGGAAAGGTCTCCAGCTGGAGGTGGTACAGGAACAGTGTCCAGTAAAGCTAAGGATTCTTGAGCAGGGAGAGTAAGGAGAAGATTCACCCCCATCACTGGGGAGCCTAAGCAAAGGTTCAAGGACGAGAGAATGCTTAAGTTCAAGAAACGATTAGGCAAGTTTGGCCAAAACACAGAATACTTAAAACACAAACTGGAGTAACGTGAAATTAATTCTATTACGGGAAGCTAGAGTCATTTATGATGGGCTTTAAATACCAAGCTGAGGAATCTGTTCCACTTTCTCACAAAGCTGGTCAATTTGCTGTACCTTAGGGACAACTCCAGGTTAAGGCTGTCAGATGAGTCCTTGTCCAGCTGTTCCACTCTCACTGTCCCTGTTCAGCTTCCCCTCTACTTACACCAGCTCCCCTTCTGGTCTGCTTTGTCTTCTCCACACCCACACATGCTGACTATCCTGCCCCTATCTAAGTATCATCCTCCTTTCCTCTTCCCTTGCTCCACAAACCCTCCTTGATTTCTAGTTCCCTCTTAAATTTTGTCTTGCCCTAGTACAATGTAAGCTCCTTGAGAGTAGAAACTGTCTTGCATTCTGGTTTTTATATCACCAGTGCTTAGCACAGTGCCTGGCATGTAATAAATGCCTGGTAAATATACAATCCATCCAGGTGTGTTACCACAGAGGCAAAAAGAACATGTCAAGGTTCTCCAACAAAAGAATGATGCTTAAACTTGTGACTTAGCAGGATTATTTTGGCAGCTTTTTGAAAGAGGAGTGAGATGGAAAAGTCTACTTAGGAAAGAATGTAGTTATCCAGGCCAGAGGTTATGAAGGCCTGACCTAGGGTAGTGTCCCAATGAATAAGGAAGATATTTCAAAAGATTTTAGCAAATGCTTACACTATATGGCAGTTGGAAGATCAAGGAGATAGTGACTAGAGAAACAAAGAGGTTTGTTTGGAGGAGGGATATAGATTTAGGAGAAAGATAAGTTTCCTTCTTTCTTTTTTTGACTTTTTTTTTGGAGGGGAGAAGGCAGGGTAATTGGGGTTAAGTGACTTGCCCAAGATCACACAGTTAAGTGTTAAGTGCCTGAGGCCACATTTGAACTCAGGGCCTTTTGACTCCAGAGTAAGTGCTCTATTCACTGTGACACCTAGCTGCCCTGATAAGTTTCCTTCTTGAACAAACTTATATCTGGTCTCCATTTCTTTCTTTCTTTTTTTTTTTAATATCCATATCACCTCCCTGAAGGCAGAGACTGCCCCACTTGTCTCATATTTGTATCCCCAACCACATGATAAGAGCTTAATAAATGCTTTGTGATTCATTATATCACAAGAAGGTAACCTTACTTCATTAAAAGGAATCTGGCAGGCTGGAGAAGAGGTTTTTTTCCCCTCTCTTTTAAATACATCTTTTTATTGATGCTTTGAATAATGATTTGTCCTCAAAATATAACTGATTTCCATGAGAAATAACTAAAATAGAGCATGGGGAGAAAAAAAACCTGGTTATCAATCAACAAGTATGTATTATGTGCCAAGCATAGTGCTAAGCCTGGGAATACAAAGACATAAGTCCCTGCACTCAAGAAGTACGCATATATTCTAAGCTAAGCAATCTGAATTTTCTCGTTGTTTCTATTACAAATAAATTTTACCGATCGCCTCTAATAGTAAGAATTTCTAAGCAGAAGCTTAGAATGAGTCAAGAAAACCTAGCATAGACACACATTTTCTCTACTCTCCTTTTTGATATACTGTGTTTTTTCACATTAGTCTTATTCCCTCCAGTATGCTGTAAGTTTCCTGAGGGTAGAACCTTTCTTCTACTTATTATTATAAACACAATGCTAAATATTAAGTAGTTATCTAGTAAATTTTTATCATCAGAAAGTCCTGGGTTCAAATACAACCTCAGATACTAGCTGTGTGACCTTGAGCAAGTCACTTAACTTCTGTCCATCTCAATATTCTCATCTATAAAATGAGGATAATAACAGTACTTTGACAGAACCAACAATTTTCTGCCACGAATAACTTCAGCCTGAGTTTCTCTGACCCAACTTTATCTCCACCACACAGCTTCCTGGTCAAGTTGCATTGTTTGGGGCTCTTCAGACCATAGCAAACACTGTACTCTGATGACTTAATGACCAGGTGAGTTTCCAAAGACACAGGAGGGAGATCTTGTCCAGAGAAGCTATCTTTGTTGTATAGTCTTACTGAAGTAGAGCAAAGTCAACCTTGTCTGTTAAATGTTCAGTGACTCTGAGAGTGACTCATTTTATCTCAACATCAAAAACTGAATTAACAATGCTAAAGCCAGGCCTGCAACAAGCACCTACCCACCAGGGTTGTGTAAGGATAAGATGAGATAATATTTGAAAGAGCTCTGCAAAAACTTAAAGAGCTATATAAATACTATCTATTATTCTTAATTGATTGATCTGCTTACAATTTACACAATGAAAAGCGCTAACAGAACTGCATGATGAAAGTTTAGGACTATATGGGAGCATTTATCTCACAGGCGACTCTGAACTCTGGTCTTGCTGACTAGGCCCAGCGCTCTATGCACTGCGCTACCTCACTGGAAATCTCACGTCACACGCCTCACCTGATGCACCAAGAGTTCGGCCACTTCTACGTGATTATTAAGCGCGGCCAGATGCAAGGCGGTGTAGCCGTCGTCCTTCTTCTCGTCCACAATCCACGGTCGGGGCAGTTTGGACAGCAACACACGCATGGCACTGAAAGTCAAATTGCACAGGACTTATTTTTTAAATGCTTTTCTCTGGAAAAGCCTATTCATTCTCTACCACATATATCAAAATCAGCATGACAGCACTTTTATAATAGTAAAAAGCTGGAAATCCAGTGAGTACCCATTGATTAGAGAATTACTAAACAAAAGGCAATATATAAATGTAACAAAATATAATTATGTCATAAGAAGGAGCAAACATAAGGAATTCAGAGAAATGTTACAAGACTAAAGAACACTAAAAGGAAGTAAAAAACTATGTAATCATAATGACCAATACTGGTTGGGAGAAGAGAAGAGAAAATGCAATTCCACCTCCCCTTCCAAGGTAAGAAGGACGACCTAAATGACTGAGCAAATTAATCTCACTGAGCTTTAGGTTTTCATCTGCAAAATGAGAATGATGTTTTTCATCCTGCCTAATTCTAGAGTAAAATGAGAAAATCAAACAAGAATGTAAATTCAAACATCATTATCTCTTAAATTTATAATACCAGGTAGTATGGTACAGTAAAAAGAGGGCTAGCCTCAGAACTAGGAAGACTTCAGTTCAAGCCTTACTTTTGATACATAATGCTTGTGTGCTTTAGTCAACTCTAAGGCTATAAATTGCAAAGAACGTGCTGACCTACATCATTAAAGAGAGTTTTCCATTCCAGGAATTATGTATACCAATCAAATCATAAACTCAAATTCTATCCCTATAATTCATCTAATATGACCTCAGACTAAAATTACACTCTAATGCATAAATTACCAAACTCAAGTTCACATACTATTTTATCCCAAATAATGTGAAAGAATATCATCATTAAACTACCCAAAATAAAATAAAAGGATAGCTTAAAGAATAATATCTAAGTCACTTTTGGTCACATCTATTTAAAGTTGCACATTCTTTCTGGAGGCAAGAGGGACTTTTCTTGGTCTACATCTTTAGTTTATTTCTTATTTTATATTTCTCACAATTAGGTATAAAAGACAAAATATTTCTAGATTTTTATTAGGTGTCTAAAAATCAGTTGGCATTATTTTTCCAAAGCTTTCTTATTCATGATTAAGTTTTTTTTCTACTTGAGACTTGTATTATTTCCCACTTTTATCCTGAGCCCACTTCTATCTCCACCCTCTCAACTGGTGATCTCAGTTCCCTAGGATTCAATTTCCATCTCTTTGAAGATAACTTAAATCTACAAAACTATTCCTCATCTCCCTCCAGAGTACCAATCCAACATCTCCAAATGCCTGCTGGACATTTCAATCTAGATCTATCTCATTTTATCCTTATCCAATCAATGGCCTTAAGTCAACAAACATTTACCAAGCACTTACCAGGTACTGTGTTATGCACTGGGAATACAAAGAAAGGTAAAAGAAAGTCCTTGCTCTCAAGAAACAAACAGTCTTAACAGGAAAGACAATATACAAACAACAATCCGAAAATAAGCTATGTAAATGATTCAGTGGAGATCAGAGAGAGAAGACACTAGCATGAAGGAACAACAGGAAAGGCTTCCTTTCAAAGGCAGAATTTTTAAGGAGGACTTGAAGTCAATCAATCACCGAACATTTTTTAAGCAAAGCACTGGAAATACAAAAAGAGGCAAATGATTGTCCCTCGAGCTTACAATCAATCTAATGTGGGGAAACAACATGAAAACAAATATGTATAAAGCAAGCTGTAACAGAATAAGCAGGAAATAATTGACAGAGGGAAGGTACCAGAATTAAGAGGAGTTGGAGAAGGCTTCCTGTAGAATGTGGGATTTTAGTGGGACCTTAAAGGAAGCCAGGGAGGTCAGTTGTTGCACCAGAAGAGGAAGACTGGTACTGGCATGGTGGCCAGCCGAAGTAAATGCATGAGAGATGGAGTGTCTTATTCATGGAATAGCCAGGCAGCCAGAATCATCGGATATAAGCATACATGTTGGGGAATAAAACTTAAGATTAGAAAGGAGTAGGTCTAGGTTATGGAGGGCTTTGAATCCCAAACAGAGTATTCTCTATTTGCTCCTGGAGGTAATAGGAAGCCACTTGAGTTTACTGAGGAGGGGGAGTGACATGATCATACCTATATTTTAGGAAAATAACTTTAGTGGCTGAGTGGGAGAATAGATTGGAGTGGGGAAAAACTTTAGGCAGGTTATTGCAAATAAGCAAGGTGTAAGGTGATAAGGGCCTACACTACAGTAGGGGCAGTGTCAAAGGAGAGAAGGTGGCATATTTGAGATGTTGTAAAGATGAAATTGGAAGGCCTTGGCCACAACTTAGATATGGGGATGAGAGATAGTCCAGGATAGGAGGGGCGAGGGTTTAGAGGAAAAGACAGAGTTCTGTCTTGGTCAAGGAAGGCAGGAGACATAGATGAAAAAAGAAAGAATGCCAGATATGGGGAACAGCATGTAAGGTGGTGATATGTAGTGTCTTATGAGAAGAAGGAGGAGGCCTATGTCACTGGATCCCATGCTACATGAAAGGGAATAAGGTATAAGAAGACCAGGAAAACTGAAAAGATCTAAGTTATGAAGGCCTTTAAAAGTCACACAGAAGAATTTATATTTGATTGTGGAGGCAATAAAACAAGTCAGGAGTGGGGAACCTGGGGCCTTAAGAACACATATGGCCCTCACAAGTTTGGCCCTTTGATTGAATCCAAACTTCACAGAACAAATCCCTTTAATAAAAGAATCTGTTCTGTAAAACTTGGACTCAGTAAAAAGGCCACATTCAAGGACCCAGAAAGGACACTCTTGATCTGCTGATTTCCAACCTCTGGGCTAAGGGTTACCTTCAATTCTTCACTTTCTCTTGCACCCTCCCCCCCCCATATCCAATTAGTTGACAAATAAAGTAGATTTAGTCTCTACAAACAACATCTCTCACAAGCACCTACTTTTTTCCATTCACATAGCTACACTCTCATTCAAGTCCTCAAGATTTACTTGGATTATTGCAATAGCCTCCTAATTAGACTCTGACTCAAATTTCTCCCCCCTGTGATCTACCCTCTCTCCATACAGCTGCCAAAGTGGCATTTCTAAATCAATAGTCTAACCATGGCTTTCCCCTCATTATAATTTCCAGAGGTTTGATACTGCCTTTACAATAAAAGACATTTTCTTATTTAACATTTAAAAACATTTTACATTCTGACTCCAGTTTACTTTCTCCTGGCTTGCCTCCTACTTGGCCATTCCTTCTCTGTGTTCTTTGCTATAACATCATCCATACAACACTCTCTAACCAGACATTTCCCAAGATTGTCAATCTGTCTAACTTAAGGGAGACATGTATGTACACATACGTATTTATACATATATGTATACAGTTAATAAATACACATAAATACAAAGTAGTTTGAGTGGAAGAGCACTAAAAACTGGAGAGAATAGAATACGTTTCATGCAGAAAATGTTTCAACTGTATCTTAAAGGATAGGGACTATGAGGTAAAAGTAAGAAGGGAGTACATTCCAGGTATGTGGAATGGTCAATACAATGGTACTTAACACATCAAAAGAAAGTTTAGAGGGAGAATATGACCTAGGAGACTGAGAAAGAATGGTTAAATAGGCAAAATAGGAGAGAGCAGTGCCAGAAGAACCCAGGAAGCAGATATTTTAAAGTAATTGGTTTTAGCCATGGAGATCACTGGAAAGTTTGGAGAAAATTGATTTGCAGCCTGATGGGGATGGAAGCCATATTGCAAAGGGTTGAATAGTAGATGTTGTTTAAAAAAAAAGAGGCAGGGTCAAAGGATAGGAACAAGTAATTCTCTCTTTTTTTAACTTTTGTTTATTTTTAGTTTACATCATTCATTTCCATGAGATTTTGATTTTCAAATTTTCTCCCTGTCTTTCCCCTACCCACCACCCCAAAACAGCGACCCCACTGTATACTCCCTCCCCCAACCAGCTCTCTCTTATATCCTCCCCCATCACCCCTCTGACTTTCGGGTAGGGCAAGATGGATCTCCCAACCTCCAGTACCTGTGTATTTCACTCCTTCCTATTCCTCCCCAGACTTGTTCTATTCTCTACTTTGTTCCTGTCCCTTTACAAAAGTATGTGCTTCTAACAACCCTCCCCCCCCCAACCTGTCCTCCCCTTCATCCTCCCCCATCTCATTCCCTGTCCCCTTACTCACCTGTAGGCTAAGATACCCAGTTTAGAGTGTATGTCATTCCTTCCATAAGCCAACTTCAATGAGAATAAGGTTGACCCATTCCCTTTTGCCATTCTGTTCTTCCCCTCCATTGTAACAATTATCCCTTGCTTCTTCTATATAAGAAGAATAACCCCGTTCTGTCTCTCCCTGTCTCCTCATACTATTCTTCTCCCACTTCTCAATTTCACCTTTTAAAATATTATCCCATCCTATTCAATTGATTCTGCGCCCTCTGTCTATATACACATATATATATACACACACTCACATGTATTCATACACATATATACCCTCCTATATAGACATATGTGTATGTATACATATACATATACATATACACACACACACACACACACACACACACACACACATGTACATTTATATTCCCTTCACCTATCCTCATACTGAGAAAAGTTTCATAAGTTACAATTACCATTTTTCCACGTTGGCATGTAAATAGCTCAACTTTGATAAGTTCCTTATGATTTCTTTTCCATGTTTACCTTCTCATGCTTCTTGTATTTGATTGTCAAATTTTCTATTCAGTTCTAGTTTTTTCAACAAGAATGCTTGGTAGTCCTCCACCTCACTGAATGACCATATTTTCCCCTGGAACATTATATTCAATTTTGCTGGGTAGGTGATTCTTGGTTTTAATGGTAGCTCCCTTGATCTCTGGAATACAATATTCCAGGCCCTTTGATCCCTTAATGTAGAAGCTGATAGATCCTGGGTTATCCTAATTGTGTTTCCACAGTATTCAAATTGTTTCTTCTTGGCAGCTTGTAATATTTTCTCCTTGATCTGGGAACTCTGGAACCTGGTTATAACATTCCTAGGAGTTTTCTTTTGGGGATCTTTTCCAAGAGGTGATTGGTGAATTCTTTCAAGTTCTATTTTGCCCTCTGGTTCTAAAATATCAGGGCAATTTTCCTTGAGAATTTCTTGAAGGAAGGGTGATTTCTAGGTTCTTTTTTT
>CM053580.1:403276301-403292731 GCA_028627135.1 Pseudochirops cupreus
TTTTTCCATTTAGTTAGATCTGACTTTATTTGTGTGAAAAGTGTTTTGTAGTTGTGTTCATAAAGGTACTGGGTTTGTTTTGGCAGGTAGATTCCCAAATACTTTATAATGTCTACAGTAACTTTAAATGGGGTTTCTCTTACAATGATTTTCAATTTCTGTATGAAGGAGAGGATAACAGTGGGAAAAGAACTGGTTTTCGAGACTAAAGATACAGTTTTATTAAATCCTAGCTCTGTTACTTACTATCTGTAGGATCACAGGCAAGCAACAATCTCTCTGGGACACAATCTCAACTTTAAAAGGGGAAAGGTGGGGAAATGACTATGACATCTCTAATGTCACCTCCAACTCTAAATTTATGACTCCACTTGAGAAGTTTGTATTCTCCTTCAAAGGGGATATGGTAAATCTCTTACTAATTCAGATGAGTATAACTAGAAAATACCAAAATGTCTGAACTGTAATTTTAACATCTTTTTATTACTTAGAAATTTTGTAAAGCAATATAAATTTGTTTTGCACATTCTCCCTCTTAGTTTAATTTTACTCTATATGAATTCTCCCCTTAGAAAATACACTAGATTTTAACAGAGGTCTTCTGGAGATAACATTTGATAGTAATGTAATAACTAATAGAAATTGGAGGCACTGTCTCATGCCAAGTCTATGAAAGACACAGCCAAAGAAGTTGACCATGCGGAAAGCAATTTGGAACTATGCTCAAAAGGTAATAAGGGCTCTTTGACCCAACAATACCACTTCTAGGTCTGTACCCAAAAGAGATCATAAAAATGGGAAAAGGACCCAAATGTACAAAAATATTCATAGCAGCTCTTTTTGTGGTAGCAAAGAATTGGAAATTGAGGGAATGGCTAAACAAGTTGTGGTACATGAATGCAATAGAATACTACTGTTCTATAGTAAATGATGAGCAGGCAGACTTCAGAAAAACCTGGAAAGAGTTACACAAAACGCTGCTGAGTGAAATGAGCAAAACCAGTAGAATACTGTATACAGTAACAGCCACAATGTGTGATGACTGACTTGGATATATTTAGTTCTTCTCAGCAATGCAAGGATGTTAGACAACTCCAAAAGACTCACGATGGAAAATGCTGTCCACATCCAGAGAAAGAACTTTGGCGTCTGAATGCAGATGAAGCATATTATTTGCTTTCCTTTTGTTGTTTTATTTCTTCTTTCTCGTGGTTCTTCCCATTAGTTCTAATTCTTCTTTACATCATGACTAATGTGAAAATATATGTAACATGAACGTTAAAAAAAAAAAGTAGACCAAGAAGGAAGAAGAGAAACTATTGAGTAGGATAGGCCTTGTAGCACCCTTCGAATCACCGAAAGGAGATAATACCTGTCCAAGTATAGCAACTAACCGCCAAGAAAATGATTCCAAATACCTACTAACTTGTTTTTAACCAATAAATAATCCTCACTTATAATCAGAAGCATCCACTTGGAAAATGGTCTTTTAAAATATTTTTTAAATTAGTTTACTTTAGTAGGCTAACTATGCCCCAGTATTTAAGCTACCTTAGTTTGCTTATTGAATTTTGCCTTGTTACTGTCTATAAAGAAAAATGCTACTGTCAGTTAAAATGTCACAAATTCCTAGATTGGTATGTCCAAATTAATGCCATATTATACAAGTCACAAAAGACAAAGCAAATAAAGCCTACAAAAGAGCCAGGAAAAGTAAGGAAGCTCACTGAATAAGACCAGAGGTCAAAGTTCCTAGCTCTACTATTGGCAGTGAGGACAAATCACCTAAGTTCTCTGAACCTATTTCCTCATATGAAAAGTAAGGATACTACCACTTGCCCTGCGCCTCCTTCTCAGATGAGTCATGAGGATCAAATGAGAATTATATATAATACAAATGCATCCTGTAAACTCTAAGGCACTATGTAAGTGTAAATTATTAGATAAAGGTGTTCTTACAACTGAAATATACTTCTTTCAAATTTCTGCCTATCAAAATAACAGTCATTCCTTCACATCCAAATAAAAAATTACTTTCTCGGTCGCAAAGCCAAAGGTTTCAACATTCTGCAAAATGAACTTTTCTATTTCCCCTCCTGTTAGACATTGTCTTATTTATCTCTGCTCCCAATCAGGCTAATTACATAGTAGGTAGTCAATAAATGTTTTTCTACACTGAACTCGCTGAAGACAACTGAAATCAGTTCTTGGTTGAATACAACAAGGTGAATGAACAAGTTATTTGTCTCTAACTATCTAGGCTGAAAATCTCTAGCCTCATATTAACTATCTAATAGATATATGATTTTTGTCCCAAAGAAAAATTGCTGAACAGCAGCAACAGCATGCTGGTTCACCAGAGAATCGTTTTAATCTTACCCTGTTCCTTACCTTTCATCAACCTCAAACCCCCGTTGTCAGAATCTAATGAGGGTAGATCATAGAAACTGCCACTAACGCTCCCTACAAACCACTCTAATGATCCAGCTTTTTTTTCCTGTCCCAGAACTCATTTTTACGTCCTATACTGAAGGTAGTCCTTTTCAAATCCATGAAACAAAGTATATAACTTTATATACATAAAATTCCTGAAGTCTGCCCATGCTGACTCCTCTATAAAATAGGCAGAGAAATAAGACAGATGATATAACTATCCACCAAGATTTCCATTTGGTGGGAACAACCCACCAGGAAAGCTAAGGATCTTAGCCAAGTATTACCACCTCCACCAGCACCATTAGTGTAGGCACAAGGGATGTAGTTACTTACTTCTTTCTATATGGGGTCATGGTTACTCTCTCCACCTTCTAATTTATCAACAATATTCACTAAGTGCCTATCATCTACAGATCATTACACTAGGCACTATGGTAGAGATATACAGGTAGCAAGAACAGATTTCATAAATCATCCACAAACATGGCATTTCAAGAGTCTGGAAATCCGGAACCCCCTGAACCTTAAAAATTTTTATTTAAACTATATATGTAGTTTGTTCAATTTCTGATATGAACAAATTAACAACCAGATAGCATAAGCTGCAAGGAAGTAATGGGGTATCACGGAAACCCTCTAACTATCCCAAATGAGCCTCCAACAATATAAACCGAATTCTAGTCCTGGCTCTGTCACAAAATAGGTATTTGACATTGGGCAAATCATTTAACCTCTGGATTCATCTGTAAAATGAGGGATTAAACCAGATGACCTCTACACTCCCTTGTAATGTGCACTAAACCTGCAAAGGCAGTCTCAAGGGCAAATTTGTGCTATATCAGAATGAGCTTAGAAAAGTGATTATGATTTTTTTCTGGGTTCTTCTCTTGAATAGTATTTCTGAGAAAAGCTTTTAATAAAGGAAAGATATAGTTGGTTTTCCAGGTTTGCAATTTGGGTGTTGTTTTTCAAATATGTTGAAAGGTTGTTTCCCCCCACAGGGTTATTCAATTTAACATCAGCATTCTGCCATATCCTACAGGGTGTGCTTGTGTGTGTGTGTGTGCAATATGCTAATAAAAAAAAATCTGTATATACTGCCAACATTTAGCATGCAAACACTTTAGTATGTAAACTCTTGCTCTCAAGGCATGTTATGTTCTATGCCATAAAGTTGTCAGTTATTTGGTCTCTGTGGTAAAGGAGGCTGTAATGTTAATAAATGTTTTGTTTTGTTTTTTAAATTAAAAAGGGTCCTGAAAATACTTCAAATTCTTTCTGAAGGAAACAACTACTTTACATTTAAATATAACAGTGCATTTATTCATATTAAAATATATTCTGCCTATACTTTGATACTTCATTTTAATATAAGTGTACACTTAATAGACTTTCATGAAAAAGCATTACATGGGTTTTTTTCCAAAAACAAAAACCAAAAAACTCTGAATAAAAGCTATTTGTGAATTATAATTATCTACATTTTAATTGAGGTTAATTTCTTTACCCTCCAAAGATTTCATATGAACAGACTACTTTTTTCCTTAACTTCTTCCTTCCCTCCTCTACTACAAATTATTTGACTATCTTATCTATCATCTATTCAAATATAAGAGGATCAAACTATATCTATTAATTGAAAAATATATGCAGGAACTGTTAACTACAACTACTCAGGCCTATAGCTTTATAATATATTACTCTGACATTTGTCACTACCAAAAAAAGTCAGAATGTAAAACATGTTGTGACAGTAAAGGAGTATTTCTTGTTCCATATATGTCTAAAGATTGTGTTGTTACTCTAGTCAAGGTGATGTGTTTCTTTTCTGTTTGCCTTTTTGCTCTGCAGTGCTTCTAAGTATAGTGACAGGCTTTACTAGTAACAGCGCAAGCTCAGTGAAAATCTGGGAAATATAAGTGGAAACATGAGAGACTGCTTTATTTGGCAGTGCTAAAAAAAATTGCAGGACAAATGGCAAAGCAGTGTGTTGGGACTGCAGGATGAACAATCAATAGGCAGAAAGCCGGATAGAGGCTTCCTCAGCTTCTGGATCGACAATCGACAGCTGAGAGACTATTTTTTGCTATGGTTGACTAAATATGGTCAGGGAAGAGAGAGGCACAAGAGAGCCCGTTTGCCTGGGAGTGCATGTTTTAAATGCTTAGCTGCCTATAAAGCTGTAACAGTTTAGCTCAACCCCTCTGAGTGGGAAATATGGTTAGCCTCTGTAATGTCCATGTGGAAGTCCTGACCTCGCTTGCAGACTTGACCTCTGGAGATGAAAAGGTAGCCTCAATACAGATCTGCTTACCCTTTAATCTTGGAAACTAAAAACAAAACAAAAGCAAAACCTCAAGCAAGAAAAGATGCCATGTACTTTTTAAGAAGCCAGAAGAATCCAATACATTATGGTGGGGGTAGGATAATAGGGTGGGGGTGTATGTGGGGTATGTGGGTGTGGGTGTGTGTGTGTGAGAGATAGAGATTTGTTGTTGCTGGGGGGGAGGGGAGGAGAAAGGTATGCTTTTTTGCTTTTTAAAAATTATAAAGTAATTTCCTCTGCAACTTTTTTTTCTCTTCCGGAGCTCTTCACCTGAGAAATGAGCTAAGTTCATCTTCCTTGGACATTCTAGCGTCCTTAACTTTCGGTCCAGCAAGCACAAGGTACTCATTTCTACGCAGTATTAGTAATTTGACATTCCAAGAAAGATAGCCGATGATTAAATTTTATTGTAGATAATAGTTTTGGGGGGAAGAAGGGGAGCTAGAGAGGTTAAGTTTTATCTATTAAGAAGATAAGGTACTGTATTCACTGACACTTCCCCCTTACTTCTCCCCTCCTGTGTAATGAAGAGCTGAATCAGCGAATAGAATGAAGGAACACTCAGGATGAGATGGCTGCTGCTGATGGGTCTGTCTCTCTAGGTCATTACCTCTCTTCCAACTGCAAATGCTGCATGATACTAAGCTTACAGGTAACAGCATCACAAGGCCTATGTTATTCTGTACTTTTAAGGAATCCTTTGACTTTCTGCATGCTTACCTATGATTTACTAGATGGTTGCTTTTATTGATTAATTACTATCTATCTGGGCAGTTTAATTTTAGAGTTCAAGTAGAAAGCCTTGGTAGTGTAAAAAGGAGGCTTTTAAAAAGCAGCCCAATATATCATGCTGGACAACTTATTTGAAAGATATTATGTCATAAATGTAAAGATCCTTTCCTGCTATTTATTAATTGCTAAAATTAAAGGTTTATTCTTGGTAATGGTTGTATAGTAGATCATTTTGTCACCCCAGTAAATTATAACCTATTTTCAGAGAAGTTATCTTAAAAATTATTAAGGGAATATTTCAAGATTCAGGTCACTAAGAAATATAATCAGGGAATATTTCTTAAAATGTTTAACACTGAATAGTCATAAAGACAGTAATCCAGTTTAAACTCAGAATGTGCATGCTGTAATTCTAATACTGCATTGCTGTTTCTCCTTGTAGTATTGGGCTATCAACAGCTACATTCTGATTTGTTCTCTATCAGCTACACTAGCTTTTTGTCACAGGCTGCAGGAAATCCACTTTCCCCGGCCTTCTTTTAACTACAAAATTTCTTGTGATACTTTATTTGCAATTAAGCCTTCAACGTTGTAAGAATTAAGTCTCCTCTTACTATAACTTATTTTCATGTCTCACAAATGCACATACTACAACTGAATTGATCCTATCCTAAAACCTTTCAGTTCTTTTAAAATGGACCTTACTCATATACTTAGTTTACTGTTCAATTGCTCTAGCATGTTCATCAAAGAGTTTTTTTTAAAAGCAAACTTTTAAATGAGTAGCAAATAGATAAATTATATCTAGTTTTTTATTTTTAATCATCCTAGAAAATGGCATGAAACTTTGAGTAAATAATGACAATAAAAACATTAAAGAAGCATTCAAATAAGCATTATCTACCACTTCTGACTTATGGCCTACTGGTAGCTAAATCTTACAATAATAACTACTTTTTTTTTCTTTAAACATAGTCATTCTCTTGAAAATTTGTCCTCAAGGCACTTTGGATAGATTTTTATTACTCACAAATTATAAAATCTATGTTAGGAAAAAAAAAGTATTAATTGGATAAAGCGGGAAATTTTTATTAAGATGTAGTTTCTGAAAAACTTATTTTCTACTGGACTACCTGCTTTTAGAATTCAGAAGCACGTCATAAAAGAATACTGCTGAGAAGACCAAGATGAAACCTTTCCAATTACAAAAATATACCCAGAACAACTTCATTAGGTCAATGAATCATACAAATCTGGTCAAACCAGGATGAAGAGCAACAGATACGTTTGGAAATGACTTTGTTCAGCAACAACGATGAAGTGTAGTAAGGCATAATGACAAATCTGCAAGTAAATGACACTATAAAGTTCAGTCCTTGTGAAAAAGTAATCTGTGCAAGTAACTACATTTTTTTGTAAATAATGAACACATTCAATGTTACTCTAATGATAAAGGAACAGGGAAAATGAAACATTTCAGGTTTATCTGACAACCATCTAGACCTACTCAGAGTACATACTTCTTTATGTACCCATATGAACATACAATGCTATGGAATGTAAAGAAGTATGTATTTTTGGTAGGTGATAAACCACCAAGGGGGAAAGGAACTAGACTGCGACGAGAAGGAGCAACATTTCTTTTGGAATGACCTTCAAGTGGCAAATTAGCCTGGCAAGAAATAGGACATTTTTAGTATTGCCACAATAAAATATGAAACAAAATATTCTATTCCAAAGACACTGAATGTATTTATGTGGAGGAAGAAAGATTTCTGTTGAGAAAAAGGTAGAGAAAAGTATGAGTATTTTGGATTATTTTCTTCCATTTTAAAGCATGCTTTCTCATTTTAAATCTTTTTCGGTGACTAAAATTTGAGAGCAAAAAAAGAGGAAGTCATCTTAGCACAAAAAGAAGAAAAACAGCTTACTTTCTAATCTGCTTTGATTAAAATTTCAAATAATGCTTTGATTCAACTATTACATTTTAATTTAGGCGTGTCACATTAATAAGATTTTTTGATTTGTCAAATTCTGGCATACAAACAAAAAGGTTTACTCAATTAAAAATGTTAGCAAAATGCTCCAAATAAAAATAGCTATTGAAATCTGACCTATAGATCTTTGGGGAAATTTTTCATCAAAAGGCTCTTTTTAGTAGTCTTGACAATCAGTCACACTATAGTTTCAATTCTAAAAGATTAGTGATTAACAGTGACCCCATTCTCCCCATCTCTGCCCCCACAAAAGAAAAGGTATCTTTGGTATTGTTTCCTTTTATTAGATCACTAACCAAATCCATACTTTAAAATTTTTTTTGAGTATTTAGATGGAATAAACTGAAATGGCAGACGTTAGCATAGAAAACGATAATCCAATGATTTCTAGGACACAACTGCTAATCATAACATTAATGCTACCAATAGAAGCTTGAATTTTAAAAAAGAAATGAGGTTTGGGGGATCATTTTACTATATGTCTTTCAGCTTTGTTTTATCTCAATCAATTATCTTTAAGCTAAACTGGATTAACTAACATATAGATACCAAACTATTCCCTATTTGTAAGGTGTAGTGTCGTAATTCAACTTATAAATGCTAAAGACCCATTCTTTGTAGAAAATTGCAAATAAAAGAAATCTACAAAGAATTAGCATCAAAATGTGAGTTGTTATGAAAAGCACTATGTGGGGGATGGGGACAACGGGAGAAATAAATCCTACATGCCCAACAAAATGAATAAAATAAGCACAATTAAGGCCAAAAAGTTAATGCTGGGACATCCCTTAGACAAGCACACCCAAGTGATACTATTTCAACTTGGATAGCTAGGAAGACCTTACCTGAGGTTTGGGATTTTGTTTGGGTTATGCTGGCTTTTTAATATAGTGTTCTTTCTGTGTCAGAAGTAAGATAGAAATGCCTAAAAGTTGCCATAGTTCATTTTCTTTCTACCCATTAATGTAATTAGTCAATCAAACAGAGAAATCAAAAATTATAACTGTAACCTAAAGACTATGAATCTTTTCAGGTTGATTGAGGATAATCATATGTATAGAAGAAATATCTAAACTATGATATTTTTTAGAAATTTCCAAAAATGATTTTTTTTCAAAAATAATTCTTTCAAACACAGACTAGTGTTCATCTCTTAATAACATTTTAAAAATAATTTTATGTTACCTGATAAATGTTGACCTTTAGAAGTTCAAACAGCAACTCCATGACTTACTACTTCAGCAATGGTTGGTAGTTTCTCTTGTATTCTCCAAAATTACCACTTTGTTATGATTATCTCCTTAAATTTTTAATGAATAACCTTACAGATAAATTACTCCATACATTCTAAATTTTATTTTTAAAAATTACTGAAAATATACCAATGACCCATTAGCTCATATTAAGATCATATGATACTTTGAAACAAAATGATGGCTTTTCCAATACAAAATATATAATTATATAATAATATTATTACATACTAGCTCAAGTTAACATATCTAAGAGTATATTCAGTCATTCTAAAATGTCGCATTTATCACTTAGATCAGCTGTTCATTTTTAACTTGAGTACACATTAAACTCTGGGCATCTGCTGACACTGTTGTAACTCAAACATTTCAACTGTCTCCCTGACAAGGATAACAGATGCTGACATTATCAAATGCTGTACTATGTGTTTCTTTTTTTCCATGGCCTCTTTTTGCCCCGATATGGCCAGTATACGAAACTGAACTGACATCCAAAAGCACACTTGAGCAGCTGGATCTCCTAAGTAGTTCCCATATAACTGATAAAAATAGAAGCCCAATTTAATGTTATCATCAGTGCTTAAGTCCAGGCAACCTGACACCTGCTATGTTTTTATTAGAATACACGGTGTAAAGAATATATTTACATAAATATCTTCAGTAACATTATATTTAGCTATCAACAGATGCAAACTCTACTTGACAAAAGTAGTCTGCACTAATGCTGACCCCTCCCCCCCCCAAAAGGTTCCTTAACTCCCTCAGGTCAGACAAAAGAGGAACAATAAAGAATTCTGCTGAAGCTCTGTATGACTCCTCCAATTAATGTCCCTTTTAGGCTGTTTTTTTTATTGAGTCTTTAACTTTATATAGTAATACTTCAGAAGACAAGCTTTGATATTCTGCCCTTTGCCAAGCCAAATCCAAATGTAAACCATATTAGAAGATGGTGTTCTACTATTTTCTAAATTGTCATCATTATGCTAACATAAAATAGCAAAATTCTAGCTTTTTGGTCTCTTACGACATTATTTCTTTAATACTGAGCTTTCGTTAGTCAGGGGATTCTTTCCACCAAAACTAATCACAATCCCTCTATGCCACGGGTCAAACCAGTGATAAATTTCTTCAAAATTAGTTAGACTGGCCATCAGATTACAGAGTCAAAAACTAAACCTGTATCCAATGCCTCACCAGGAAGGTAGGATCTGCCTTGCCTTGAAAAAATCCAGGGTCACCTCTACAAGAATATGAGGTAGCAGAGATTTTGGTGAAAGTAAAAAGTTTAACTTTATGAGATGGGATTAGGTAACTTGTATTCAAAAATAGTGTATCTGCACCAAAATGAAATATAACTAATTTTGAGGAAATCAAATGATCATTTTAAGAGAAGACTTACCTAGCTGTCTGTGTAAGGTTAGCAATATTACTTAAGTGATACATGGCATATATGGTAGTTCCTTTCACCCACATAGGCTCAAGCAATACTTTTAATATGCGCACAATCTATTTATAAACCAAAGGGCAGAGGTATTTCCTCAAGGCCACTCTCATTCTTCTCCACCCCCTTTCAACAACTTGCTATTGGTCCTCAACAGTGTAAAACTAAAAAAAGCAATGGTGATAGAAAAGGTATGACCTGTTGAAATCAAGAACAGTACTTATCCCCACTTCAAATATACAGACATCAATTTTCACCATTCAAGCTATCTGGTTTACTTCCTAAAGATTTAAATTAAGTATGATGTGTTATTCTGAATGCAGTTGCTTTAAAAATGAGTTACTTTCTGTATTTATAAATTATACAAAGTCGTTCAAAAGGCAGACCCATTTTTGTTCTTCCCCTAAACAAAAGTATCCATTCAAACAGTAGTCATCTTTAGAACAGAAGTCTTTCAACTCAACTAAACAAAGTACAGATCTTAACAATTTCTAAATCTTACCAAAGGATACAAGTTTTTAAAGATACTAACACAAAAAACTAAACTATTTCAAATCAAACAGCTCTAAAGCATGACAATGCTTTGCTAAAGCTGGTAAAATGGAACCAAATCACCTATTCAATGGATTTGGTCCCCTTCAACCAGCTGTAGCTATGCATTGATTACTACAACAAAGCAAAAACTTTCAATAAAAGAATACAATTAACAAATACATATGTCAACTAATTTTCAACTTGTTTAAGTTTTTCCTAAGATCGTTAAATACAGTACAGACAATATATACAGTAATATTTGAATTTTCTATTTTGTCAAATTGTATTTTAAGGCATAATATTTGTTAATAAAGCATTTGTTAAAAAGCATGTAAAGAACTATTTTCATGGCAGTTGAACATGTTAATTAAAAATTTTATGAAAAATAAATGCTGACTGTTATGTTTCTCAAATATAGCCTTTTACTTATTTACTTCAATTTTCTTGACATTAAATTTATTTCCCCTAAGATGGTAAATGGTAATGAAATGAAGGCACACTTCATAATAGAAAAACTAAACTTCTTTTCTATAATAGAGCAACCTAAAAATCCATAGGCACACTAAACCACCACATCACATATAGTTGAGTTTCAGCCAAATTATATATTTAATATCAAATTATAAAGAGAAAAAAGGTTGTATTACATAATGATAGGAACTGGATCTATGATTTCACTGTTATATGGAACTCTTTGGTGAGGAAAATTCTTCTTATCAATTCAGATCGGCACATTCTCAGCAACTTATAGTCTTAAAGGTTTGCCTAGAGCTTATTAAACAAAATTTCTGAAACTAATCTGAGAATTCTGTCATTATTTACTTTCATTAAAATCCACCTTGATTAAAATTTGAGTGTGAGGAAAGTGGAAGCAAAGAGGCACTTAGAATACAGCATACCTACTTAGGAATTGGAGTAGATGAGAAAAAAATACAGGACTAGGAGTCATTTTGTTCTGGGTTCTAGCCTCAGTTTTGCCCCATACTAGCTTTGTGATCTTGGAAAAATTGCTCACTCCTTTGGGTCAATGTATCTTTATCCATAAGATGAGGTTATAGCCATAAAATGGATTATTTCTAAGACCCCTAAAATATCCTAATCAACTATAAAACGCAAATAACTTACCAGATTTACTACTGCTCAACCTGATAAATACACATTTCAGCCCTATTTCAAGTACAGATCTGGTTCTAGGAATAATTACAAATTCCTTTTTCCAAAAACAGTTTTGAAAATAATCACTATTTCAAACTCTTACCTATTTCATTTAAACACACATTTTATACAGAAAACTGTTTTACCTATATAACTCTCCCTAACAATTATCTCTACCTTGAAATAGCAGTTACTGAAAGTAGCAGAGACTCCTCTAAACACCACATAATATATCCTTCTTCAGACAGCCAAAGGACTAAATTAAGAGTAGCAAGCTACTTAAAGGCTGGGAGGGAAGAAAGGGGGAGCAGAGAGAGGAATGAGTGAATCCTTATCAACTATTCTGGTCCAAATAAAATCTTATTATCATCTCAGCTTCCCTTTGCCTAAAAGGACAAAGGGCTATTAAGCTCCTTCCAAACATCTTTTCATTCATTCCTGCCAGCCCTGCTTACCACCATAGCACCCCACTACCCTGTTTAGTAGTCTGTGTAGTCCTTCCCCTGGTATAAAGGTACTTAAACTTCATGTGTGATTCGAAGGGAAAGGTTATCAACATTACTTTTCAATCATTTACCATTCTTCCCCTTTTTTCTTTCACAAAAAGACCTTGAGTCTCACTCTAAGCAAGAAGGAATTTCTTAAGAAAAGAATAAATTCTAAGTGCTTTCTAGTCCATTCTACTTAGCCACTCTCTTGTACTCTGGGTAACAACTAATTTAATAAATGAAGGCAAGTATTTCAAAGATTAATGAAGGTTAATAAGAAGTAGGCAGCATCCAGATGCTTACACAATTTTTTTCATTTTTCTATTCCCATCACGCTGTAGTGAAAAACACCCCAAGAAAAGGGATAATGGAAAGGACATTAATAATTTGACATTACAAGGCCTCTTTAGTTGACTGCTGATGAAAACAGTATTTGAATGTCATACACTTTTGTTTACATGACATAGAGCTCAGAATGCTTTGAATTAGGTAAACAAATAGCAAAATCAATGTCTTCAAAGGCTCACATCTTAATGGCATATCTACACATACAATGAAAGTAGCTATCAAATAGGATATCAGCTTCATTTCCTTTCTCGGGTATTTTCCTAATGTATGGGATGAGTGAAAACTTCTCGATTTGGGGTGGTTAACTTTTCAAATTGCTTCTGTCAATCACTTTTATCTTCCTTTGTCTGTTTTCCCACCTTGGTGGGACCCTCCTCCCCTTATCTTTCCTTGCTGTCCCAGTTGGGGAAGTATTTGGTGAAGTATGCCTCTCCACCAATGAGAGGGGAACAGTCGGGGAGGGGTCCTGACTAAGTTAGGTTATAAATTCCAGTACTATCTTTCGTAACTGGCCTCTTCTCCATGATGAGTCATGGGGAAGACTGCCCTCTTCTCCTGGGGAAGAGAATAAAGTCCTGTTCTTATTCTAAGGGATCTCTGCGTTTATTTCTTTTCACTAAATTAAAGATGAAGGATATTTTTCATCCCAAACACATGGGGGCTCATCCGGGATGTGCCCTCCCCTGAAAGCAGTCGTTCCCCACACCAGTCTTGAGGCAGGTGCCCCCGGAGCTTTCTCTGGTGGTCTCTGGACTTGGTGGGAAGCCATGGCTTCCGGGTTGGGAAGATCCCGAAGAGAGATGCATTCCTTAGATAAGAACAGGCACAGGAGGGAAGACGGGAGTTAAAGTGAGGCAAAAGTCCAGCCAGCTGGGGTGATGAAGACAGTCATGAAAACTATATGCATATAGCCCTAAAGGTAAGCAAATCTCATGGGTCCTGGGGTAAGGATGCCATCTGATAAGCTCCTAGGGTGACTGAGGGGAGGGAAGGTTTTTTTCCTCCTCTACTGAGTCTCAGACTTGGGGAGTTAGGCAACGGCTCCCAGAGGGGTGGGGAGGTTTATCCCAACCCATTTGAATCTTAGATTCGGGGACACTTGGTCAGCCAGTTTCCAGAAGGGAAGGGAGGTTTATCCCAACCCATTTGAATCTTAGATTCAGGGAGACTCGGTCAGCCAGTTTCCAGAAGAGGGGGAAGGTTTATCCCAACCCATTTGAATCTTAGATTCAGGGAGACTTGGTTAGACAGTTCTCAGAGAGGAGGAAAGGTATATTTTCTCCTCTTTGGGGGAGGGGGCCATCCAACAGTTCCCAGAGGGGAGGAAAGGTTTATTTTCTCCACTTGGGGGGGGGGGGGCAGGACTTCCATACCCTCTCCTTCCAGAAGGAGTTGAGGGCAGAAAGGCAGTGGGCCTGGCAGGAAGGCAGGGCTAGCTGGAGGTATGGGAGACAAAAGGAATTCCTCAGGAAATGCTGAGTGGGAGGGGGAGGAGCGCCTCATCCTCTGAAATGGGAGTGGGGGTAGGACTTGCATACCCCCTCCAGAAGGAGTTGAGGCAATTGAAAAATCTCTCTTTATCTTTCCCTCACTTTGGGACTGCAGAGGCAGAAATGGAGCAAGGGAGGATTTCAGTTCTTCTTAGTAAAGGGAAAAGATTTTCAAACTTCTTAGAGCAGTCAGGGACTTTTAGGTGGAAGTGGTGCCACCACTGATGGTGAAATAGAGATCACACATACATGTGTAAAGATATTTCTGGGGAAACAGATTGGCATTTGACTTGCTCTTTATAATCCGAGGGCCGGCCACCCTGGAATTGTAAAGAAAGTTCACAAAAAGGAAGAGAATTTGTTACCCTCTCCCACCTGAGGGGGAAAAAAAAATTGTAAAATCCTCACATACTGTATGTTTTTGTGTTAATTTCAAGATTTCTGGATTGTAAAGGATATCTAGTGATAAGTTGACTGTCTGCATGGCATTAAATCAAGTTTAAGTTTGTGTTCAACAATTTGAAAAATACAGCCAGCTGAATTAAGGTCACTGGATTGGTAATTAACTGGGTTTTAAATTCAAAAGTTTAAATGTAAGAACATAATAATTGTGTTATTGATAAATAGTTGTGTTATGATATTTCAAAGTATTATAACTTAAGAAATAATAAACTTTCAAGTTTTTCTATATGAAAAAGGAAGTTTCAGTTAGGAAATATATTTGTGAGAAGTAATTATTGGTAATTATGTAAAGAAAAGACCAGTGAAAGCTCCAAAGTTTTGTCAATTATGTGGGAAAGATTTTTATGATCAGAGAATTCAGAAATTGTGTTAAATTGTTTTTGGGAAAAAAAAGGGGAGGGGAATATTCTTATTAAGAAATGTTTTACAAGATCTTTTGTTATAAGATGAGGGACACAAGATAATAGAGAGCAGGTTGGGAAACTTGTACTTCTAAAGACCAAGATTGTTGGCTGTTAATGTGTATGGGAAGTAGGAGGGGTTAGGTGGCCCCTAAAAACCTCATCAATCCCAGAAAAGGGGCAATAAGAAATTTAAAAATTTGAAAAAGGAAAGTTAGTAATTATACAAAGACCTTGTAAGATTTCTGGTCATTTTATTGTGTATAGATTTTGTAATATTATCGGATTAAGTAAGGGAATTTCTCCACTCCCCAGGAAGAGGGGGGGAGGAACAGCGGCTACTTCTTCAGACTCTGAAGAAGCCTCACTGAACCAGTCTTGAAACTGGCCCTTTAAAGTTGGTATAATTGATTTCTAGTAATTGGTTTTTGGTACTGATTTGGAATATAGAATATGTATTAATTATGAATATGAGTCCTGGTAAACCTTTGTGGTATACTGTATGTTGCTTTCATACAGGAAATACTTTTAGAAAGGATGTTTTGCCGAAGACACCTTGCTGTTTTAATCTGAATTTGTGGTTATTGCATGGTATAAGCAAAAGTTAACATTTATAATTGAATGTATAAGTAAAAAGTTTAGATTCCTGAAGTGAGAATAAACAAACTTGGGAGAACATTCTTTTCTGAATAATATGAGACTAATTAGGCCAAGGGAAAGAAGCTTGTGGAGCAAAGGTGCAAACACAATGTTGAGTCATTATCCCATAAACTAAGGCTGGGATACATCTGACCTACTATAATAAAGTGTGTGTTTAGGGTCTGGGCTATTCAGCCTCAGATTATATTCCTTTTTTTTTTATATCAAAGAACTTGGTAGATGGGTATTTGACCTAGTCATCTGCTTGTCACTAGGTATTTGTCTGTATAGAATAAGGTCCTTAAATGTTTCAAAATCATGACAGAATAATTGAGTATTGGTACAACTGATGGAGGGACCTAGCTGTTATTCTATTAATTACTGAAACTAGATCAGGAACAAGACATCTTCTATGTGAGGAAAAGAGTTTCAGTGCAAATTTCTTAGAGGAAGGTAAATTATGGAACTTTTGTATTAATGGAAAAGTCGACTTCATTCAAAGTTCGTTACTGTTGTGGAGATAATACTTGTTTATACTGTCTGCTTGGTGATGCAAATATGTTTTTATCATAAGTAATTTACTGATATGCACTGTTTTGGGATGATAACTGGAGCAGAAGTCAGTCTCTCCCATAAGTAAATTCATTTGAATAATAAGAGTTGGATCCTATGTTAGTAAAAGGACAATAACTTATGAGCTATCTTGTTTTATGGCTAAAAATGTAAAG
>CM053580.1:403293231-403316239 GCA_028627135.1 Pseudochirops cupreus
CTGTTTTGGGGTGATGGGTGGGGGAAAGACGGGGAGAAAATATGTAACTCAAAAAATTTTAATAAACATTAACTTACGTATTATGAGTAAAAAAAAAAAGAAAGAAAAAAAACCCTTATGTGCAAAATAGCTAGCTTAAGTTAAAGGTGAATTCTTTGACACCAGACAAGAATGAAATTGACATTTGGGGATGAAATCTGAGGATTTGGCCTCATTAGTATCATACTGTCACTGTTTTTATGAAGTCCTTTATGATCAAGGAGATGTCATTGCAACTTAAGTCTCTATTCTTCCTATGCAAAGATGTGTCCTTTTTCCTACTCTAAAGAAACAGGACAGGTAAAAATGGTGGCAGGGGAGGGGGAGGCAAGGATTGATATAGTATTGTATGTTCAAAGGGTATACCCATGTGAAGAAAGGAGGAAGAAGCCTGGTGGAGAGCATTTGGATGAAACTAAGTGGAGGGAGAATCAAAAGTGATTATATCCTTGGAATACAGAACAGAAGGCAAGGACAGAAAGAGAAAAAGAAGAGGAGTTTGGGAAACAGGTCACTAGCCTGACTCAGAGTCATGATCTAGTAGTAATGGTGGAGAACTTTAGTTATTTGAATTTTTGAGGCTTTCTCTTTCTGCCGGAAGTAAAATAGCTTATAATTTCTTGATTTGTCTTTATGATAATTTTATTCTGCAAAAGATGAAGGAACCAGTAATGGGAAATTCTATTTTGCATCTGATTCTCACTAACAAGGTGGTACTGATTGCTGGGGTGGAAATAAAGGCAGCCTCTGGAGGAACTGAACACTCCTCCTATAGTTTTTGATAGAGGAGAGGAAATCCAGAAATAGTCTTACATGCATCCAAGGATTTGGAAAAGCAGATCTCAAAAGATTCAGAGAAAATATAGATAGAATTTCATGGACTAAAATTTTTAAGGAGGAGAACCACTGAGGTCCTTTCCAGCTCTTTAATTCTTTTGATTCTTTTATCATAAGGCATTCAGGACTCTGATGTTTTCCAAAAAAGCAAGATATAAACTTGCCCATAGAAACTAAGTAATTGTAGTTTTCAATTCTTACTTTTTTAGTTCTCATCAAACAGTCGGTGTAGACCAGGCCTGCACACCTGTGGCCCACCAAAAATGTAAAGGATGTTTTTCTCTACATTTTTTGCGGGCCACCTGAAACTCTTTGTCATATGCAGTTTGTGCAGACCTGGTATAGACCCATAGTTCCAAATTTTTTCAGGTAGAACACCTATTTAACTTAAAAGAATTTCAGGCTTTCCACATAAAAGTTATAGTAGATGAGATAGTATATGTAAAAGTGTTTTGCAGATTTTAAAATTCTTTATAAATGAACAATTATTTATATTACTAACATCCATTGAGAAAATAGGTAATGACTAAATTCCAGTGACCATATTCTCTTCTCCCTTTCACTATAACATAATCCATTTCCACTGTGATATTTCAGTTTAACCCAGTTAAAATGTACATCTCCATAAGAAGGGCCTCATCATGAAATCTTAATAAACAGCTCAGATGGCCTACTTTGGGAGGGGCATCTTATCCAAAGAAAATGTCATACTTTATTCCCAAAGGGCAAAGAAATACCTTTTCCATGTAGAAAAAAGGAAGCAGTGTTAATATAAAATTGTTTATGAAAACCCCATTGCAAATATTGTATATCCTTATGGAGCTAAATAAATAAATGATGATAGTTGGTGCATATGTGGAATCAAGTATCTCTTGCAGTAACTCCTTGGTCCCTCAGAGGTCCTCGTCCTACTATTTAGTAGTATAGCCATTAGGTGAGATTAGGTTAGTAGTGATGGCAAATGATAAAATCATTCGTTATATTTGTTATGCCTCAGTTGAATGTCTTAAATTTAAGGGAGGGAGAGAAGTTTTGTAAACACTTTGAGTTCCTTCAGTGTAGTAAGTGTAGGAACTTACCTTTTACCAAGTCATAACTAGAAAGAATGCCCTTTTGTACATCATAATTGGATTCTTTTGGTGGCTTCTAGAAAAATATATAATTTCTTCATTTCTATAGTCACAGTATGAAGAATAGTGATTAGGGGGAATAATATTACATTGTTTTTTGTTTAAGGTTTAGGGTACAGGTGGCAGTAAGAGGCAGAGACTATCGTAATAGTTTTCTCTTGGTCGTAGACCTTTCCTATGATATCCCAACAAGTGATTCTAGGGAATCTGCTATTTAAGCGAACATAATTGATTCTTAACCTTACTAAACTTTTCATAGGTAGCTGACACAAAGATAGAGTTACCTATAAAGGAAGGTAGGCAGCTTGACCCTTCTCATAGTGTTTGTGGCAACAAAGCCAGTGGTTTTCTGCAAGGAAAACTCATGATGAGAGAATGTTTGCTTGCCTGTAAACTGTGTTGGCTTCAGTAGAACTGTCTATTAAACACCTAATAAGTATTGACTGTGAGCATGTCAACTATGCTGTAAAGTAACTGAAGTTGCTATAAAGCAACTCCTGCTGTGCTGTCAAATTTTTGTTGGTTTTGTTCTTTTAGAGGGTATTGATTTTAGATTCTAGAAGTGAACATGCATAGAATCTCAGCCCCCATTATTCTTACTTTTAAAAAAAAATTTTTTTCATCGGCACTTTATTATACTATAAGAAGGACTAGATTTCAAAATAAATTTTACCATTAACATTATTTGCACCATGTGACTTACAAATTAAAACAAGATAGGTTTTAAACTTGAATCTAAAATTAATATATATTTTGCTATTATTAATGGCATATTTATTTAATGTAAGATACATTCTTATTAAACTGACTAAACTGAAATATTTCTAAACTTTATTTTTCTTTTTTTAAAAATTAAATTGGTTTATTTACTTTTAGTTTACAACAGTCAGTTCCACAGTCCCTTGAATTTCAGATTTTCTCCCCCTCCCTGCCCCCTCCCCGCATCATAGTGGCGTGCACTTGGATACTGGATCTACAAGTATCTTCCCATTTTATCATTAGGTTGTAAAGAAGGATTGTAACTGAAGGAATGAACAGTAGGAAAGAGGAAACAATATAAAACAAGAAAAAGAAACACAGCAAGTAGTTTCTTTCAATATGCAATCAGACTCTGCATTTCTTTCTTTGGATGTGGATATCTCTTTCAATCATGAGTCTTTTGGAGTTGTCTTATAACCTTATATTGCTGAGAGGAGCCCAGTCTATTGAAGTTAGTTGTTCACACATACGTTGTGCCTGTGATTGTGTATGAGTTTCTCCTGGTTCTGCTCTTCTCAGCCCCCATTATTCTTGATATTATTCCTCGACCAGTATCATGTGGTAGAGATCTATATCTCAACCTGTTCTTTTTGAAAAGTTTTTTATTAAGTCCTCTTAAAAACTTCAAGAAAATTATTTACCCTTAAACTTAGTAACCATTAACAAAAATATATTCAAATAAAGCAGAAAAGATGAGACTTGAAAGTATGAATTCTGTTATTTGTCGTTTGTTTCAGAAATTTGTAAAATAACAAATTTGTAAAATGACAAATAACCTATTTACTTCTGTGACACTGGAGGAACTTTCTGATAGAAACATAACTCAGATTTAATAATAGAAATGGAAAAATAAGGATAGGATCAAAAACTTTACTTCATATTCTATACATACTGAATTTGTGGCTGTTAAAAAAGAATTTGCTTGTGCAATCAGATATATGAAGAAAACTGACATTTTAGAATTTTAGAGACCATTGCATATAACATCTTTTGAGTATTTAGAGTTATGCTTGGATGTCCTAACATTTATTTTATTTTGTTTTTCAGGTAAATGGACAATGTGCTGGACACACTGCCATGCAAGCTGCTAGTCAGAATGGACATGTTGACATTTTAAAACTGCTTTTGAAGCAAAATGTGGATGTAGAAGCAGAGGTAATTAAATAACTAGTCTCAACAAAAATATAAGCACTTGTCAGATTAGATTATAGTTGAATATAGTTTAATTATATGCTCCTGTTCCTATAGCTATATCAATTTTATTTTCAATTTTCACCTCAGGGCCATCAGCACTTTTTTGATTTTTTTTTTAAGTCAAGTCAGTAAACATTTATTAAGGGCCTTCCTATGCTAAAGGCTAGGCAAACAAAGATTCTTTCCCTTATCCCCTAAAAAACTGCCAGGAAGACAGCTCCTGCTCTCGAGAAGCTCATAGTCTTATGAGAGTGGGGGACAGGGGGAGTGTGAGCATAGGGATGGCTGTGTACAATAAACAAGACATATACAAGATAAATTGAAGATAATCTTAGAAGCTAGGTACTAAGGTCAAGGAAGACTAGGAAAGAAATAATGCTAGCGTTTATGTAGTTCTTCAAGGTTAGTAAAGTGCTTTACGATGTTAGCTCCTTTGATCCTTACAACAGCCCTGTGAGGTAGGTGAGATTATTATCCTCACTTTACAGGTAGGGAAACAGAGACACAGAGAATTTGGAACTTTGGCCAGGTCACACAGCTGGTGTCTGATCCAGGATCTGTGGATATAGATCACGTATAGTCTTTCTGACTCTTAAGTCCCACACTATCCACAGGAGAACCACAAGAGAACCTTCTTTGAACCATTTCATTTTTATAGATGAGGAAATGAAGACCTAGAACAGGAGGATAGATATTGTCTTCTGTGTAGTTCTTATTTTCTTCAGTAATGCTGGATGAGTGTAACAAGAAGTAGGATAAATGCTAATTACATGCCCATCTTCTGAGATCGAATGACTGGTCACCAGGAAATCCATTGGTGTTGGTATGACTCTTTATGATGAAACCAAGAGTTCTCTGTCACTGGTTATGCCAAACCTGCTCCGAGTGTGGGAGCCTTCCAGCGTTCCAGTGACAGGCTCAGTGGGTGTCTTTTCATTCGACATGATTGTTCCCTTCCATTAGCAAAGATTGAAGGTGGTGTGTGCTAAATATCTTACCTGTCTAGCTTATTACAACTCTAGGTAAGGTTATCTCCAGAAATTTTTTTTCCAGATATGACTTCTGCTTAATGTGATAGAGAAGGGAATGAGTTTGCTTTTGTCATTATCACCTTTCCTCCTGCTAAAATCATGTTGACCTGTGTTGGCTTTAGATAATCTTCTTCTTTAGGCTCATTTAGGAATAAGTCATCTTTTTCTTTATTGTTTGGTATAATTTAGGTTATTTCAACACCTTGTTTAAAGAGCAGTATCATTTAAGTAAGTGGGTTCCTGGAAGTAGCTTTACTTTTTGAATATGAAACTATTGTGTTATGTTAATAATGAAAAATAAATTTATAGTGTCCTAAAAATGGGAAAGCATATCCCACTTCTTACAGGTTTTGCTGTCATCTTCAGCTAAAAAATTCTCTTTTTTTCCTGGGGAATTATAATGGTGGTGCAAACATTGATTGCCTTCAATTGGGGAGATACTTCTACTATTGCTTCATATTGTTCCTTTGTAATAATACTATTATTTTTTGATAGTTGTACATACAGTGTGAATTTGCTTTAGTAGTAGTTATCTTTTTCTTTTTCCTTAATCCATAAGCCTAGTGATTTTTTTATGGTGATTATAAAGATATCTATTTATTTATTTGCTTTTTGGAGAGGTCATACAGCTAGTTTTTGTGTGTTAAGTGTCTGAGGCTGGATTTGAACTCGGGTCCTCCTGACTCCAGGGCCGGCGCTCTGTTCACTGTACCACCTAGCCACCCCTTGTAAAGATGTTTAAAATAAGGTCAGCTTTAACTAAGAGGAGAAGGATTACATAATTTTATTTCATTTTGATCTGGGGTATGAGGTAAGAATCTTTATAGACAAAACTCTCCATTTTAATTTGAGTAGTTCCAAAGTAGATTAAAAAACCTTGTTGCAGCTAATAATATTAAAGGCAGTAAAGCTGAGTTCCTTTTATGCTTGATTTTTTTTTAAAGGTTAAGAAAAGGTTGTCTGATTTTGAATTATGTTATTAAGACTGACAGCATGGAGGATTTTGACAAATTTATATATACTGTCAGGCTTGGAGTTTTTGAAAGATGTGGGTGATGGTGCCTAATGTGCTTTCCTTTTATTTATATGAACAGAAAGCAACAAGGGGCTGAGGTGTATCCTATGGTTTTGAAGATAAAGAGAACAGTCAGCTTAGTTCTTTTAATTTCTTTTAATGGAGTCTCTAATACACACTGAATTGGTTAGCTACTATTAAAGCAAAGGGAATGAGTGGGTGTAAAGTTAACTCTATGAGAAATACTATAAAATGATATCTTATTGCAACAAATCTGAAGTTATTAGGAGAGAAATGGAATGTGTGGCATTTTCTTAAGGTCCCTCTTTAGTGGTTTCAGGTTTTTTTTCCCCTTTGAAAATGGGCTGGAGGCAATAAAACCTAGTCACCTAGGTTTGTAGCATTGGATCTGTCTTTAACTCTTGCCTTTCATATCTAATCACTTACTGTTTTGCTTTTATTTTGTTTCTCCATTTTGTCTTCATGATTAAGTGTTTAACATGTGTGACTACCATGTGTAGTAGGCACTGAATAAATGTTTGCTCTTTGCTGAATTAAGTGTCTAACTTTTAATCTTTTAGATTTTCCATATAATATTGGCTACCATTAAAAAATTTTTAATTTGGTTTGGGAAATATTAGCAAACTAAATAATTTGGTAAATTTAAAATTTTGAGGGATCAGTTATAGAATGATTCTTCTTTGCTATTTCTCTTTAGGAAAAATTCAAAGACCTATACTGGAAAATTGTTTGTCTCTTGGAATTTACCTTTCCTTTTCAGTACAGTAAGATTTCATATTATTTTCCTTTTAATATATAGGTAAAGCTGTTGTGGAGACTGTGAAAAAATAGCTTAGCTGTATAAGTATACTAATTTTGGACCCATCAAATTGTCGATATCCCTCATAACTGGAACAAAAGCAGTGCTAATCATGGTACAAAGTGAAGTGGGACAAAAATGTGTAGTTAAGCCTTTAAAGAAGCCTTCAACTAGGTTCTAACCAAGGACACTATACTGAGTTGCTATAAGAGTAAAGCAGTTATATACAAACTAATGTAGAATTTAATTCCAGAAACACATTTTATTATGTAGTTCCTGATCTTAGGTCCATCGACTTCAGACTAAAAGGGATGTTAGAGATGAGTCTAATCTCTTCTGTTCCTGTTGAGGAAACAGACTCAGAAAAGTATCTTGACCAGGGTTCTTAAGGTAGCAGTTGCACAGCTTGGATCCAGGTGTTCTGTAAATCCTGCATGTCACAGTGTAGATGAATACCGGTGCTTTTTCTCATTGGGCCTGAGAGACTAGGTAGGAATTTATGTAATAGCAGTGTAAAAACCAAGCAGGGGGCAGTTAGGTGGCGCAGTGAATAGAGCTCCCGTCCTAGAGTCAGGAGGACCCAAGTTCAAATTCAGCCGCAGACACTTAACACTTACTAGCCATGTGACCTTGGGCAAGTCATTTAACCCAATTGCCCTGCTTCCTCCCTCCAAAAAGCAAAAAAAAAAAACAAAACAAGCATACTTATGGTGTTATGGTACCTTAAGGTTTTCAAAGTGCTTTACTCTTGTAACAGCCCTATGAGGGAGATATTAAAAGTAATATTTTCATTTTATAGAATAGAAAACAGGCCCAGAGAGATTATAATGTCCTCAAAGTCATATAACCTGTGACTGCCAGGGCCAGGATTCAAACCTAGGTTTCTCCTGACTTTGTGTGCAGTACCTTTTCCTGTTATAATATTGCCTCACATTTATATATCAGGTTTAGGTTTACAAATGTCTGTCCATAACACTATGTTTACCTTTTATCTTACATAAATTATTATAAAACAAAATAGTATTGATAATTACATAAGATAAGACCAGGCTAAATTCTGTATGATATTTGAGGTGGGAAAAGGCCATCAGTGATCAGCTAGAGGATATAAGGAAATCTTCCTTGAGAAGAGGGGATTTGAGTTGGATTATAAAAAATGGACTGGATTTCATTTTTTATGCAGAGGATGAGTACTAAAAAAGGACCATGGATTTGGCATCTAGTTGGTCATTGGCGAACCATGGGACAGAAATTATAGTTGGCAGAGGTATTGGATGTCTGATTGCAGTGGGCTTAAGTAGAGAGCTGAGTGATGAGAAAGTGAAGGAAATAGTGTTAACTGGCTAAAGAACTTGGGAAGGCAAGGAAAGGAAGGAGCAGCAGAAGACTTCGAGGGTTGGAAGGATTTTTGTTTTGTTTTTAGGCTGTTTATAAGCATGTTCTAAGGAGTCAGTAGAGATGAAGAGACTGGATGAGATAAATAATAACTGTTGGAGCACACAGCCTTTAAGGGGATAGCACAGAATGGAATCAATGGCACAAATATACCTACTCTTAGTAAGAAGATTGGCACTTCTTTCTCTCAGGTAGAGGGGAACAGAAATGTGAGGTTGAGGAGACCCCTGCCGAGTGGCCTCAGATTCAGTGAAAGTAGGAGACAAAATCATCTGCTAAATGGGTGGGTGTAGAATTGCATCTTTAGAGAAGGGGAGAAATAGGAGTTTAGAATAATTGCTGTGAGCTAGGGAGTCAGCAAGAGTATAATAGAAGGATTTCTGAGATGGAATAAAAATCCAGGATTGCTGTATTGGGTTTGAAACTCATTTAGAAAGATTGTACATAGTGTGAGAATGTAAAAAAAAGTTTTAAGATGATTTTAAATAAATTCTTGGGTATTAAAGGAAGTTATGATGTCGAGATTATATCCCTAATTTCTTGAGGGTGACGCCTTAGAAGACAGTTATTGTTCTTTCTTCCATGTTGTTGTGTGACCTAATATCTTAATTTTTATACCTGGAGAATTTGAAGTGACTACTCAGGAGAACAATAGAAATTATAGAAGATTTGGGAAGAAGTAAAGTCGGTAAGCCAGTCTCTCTAATTCAGAGGAGCTAGAAAAAAAGAACTTGGTTGTAGTCTTTTAGCACTTTACAAACAATATTGTATCCTCCTAACAACACTGAGAGGTCCTGTTATTATCTCCATTTTTCTGATGAGAAAACTGAGGCAGAGAGAAGTTAAATGACTTGCCCAGGATCACAACTAGTGTGTCTGAGGCCAGATTTGAATTTAGGTCTTTTTGATTCCAGGCCCAGTGCTCTATCTACTGTAACACCTAGCTCCCTATGCCAAATTGAATATTTCAATCTTCAGTCATTTAGCAATCTTTATGAAGCATTTACTATGTGTTAGGCACTGTGCTGGGCATGGGAGTAAGAATGCAAAGAACAAAATACCTACTTAAGAAGGAGTTTACATTCTAATGAGCACATAAGAAGTACCCAGATATAAACATGAAGTTAACATACAAATTTAAACAAGATTGTTAAATACAAGCATTAGGGACAATAAAAAAGGCTTCATGCAAAAAAAATATTGCTTATCCTGTGTCTTAAAAGAAGAGCAGTACTCTGGGGTGAAGGTAAGGGAGTGAATGTGAGGTATTGGGCGTGGCTAGTGTAAAAGCCAGGAGTGTTATGCGTAGAATCAGAGAAGGCCATTTTGGTTGGATTGAGTAATGTGATAGGGAGGAGTAATGTACTTTGAGACTGGAAAAATAGGTTAAGGTCAAGTTGAGGGGTCTTAAAAGCTAAATAGAAGAGTCTACATTTGATCCTAGTGGCAATAGGAAACCACTGATGTTGGTTGAATAGGGGAGTGACAGTCAGTTCTCTGCTTAAGCAGAATTTTAGGATGGTCTGAGTGGACAGAGATTTGAGGCAGGAAGACCAATTAGAACACTATTACAGTAAATTAGGCAAGAAGTGATGAGAGGACTTGAACTAAGAGGGTAGCTGTATGAGCAGAGAGAACAAGTAAGATGATAGATATATTGGGAAGGTAGAAAAACAGCAATATTTTGCAGCTTAATGGATGTATGGGCTGAAGGGAGAGTCAAGAGTCCAGGACAATGCTTGGTTACTGTTTGTTACTGGATGATCTGACTTGCTCTTGCCTTATGTCTTGGGAGTGAAAAAAGACAATACTCTCATTAGATGGAAGTAAAGAATGAGAAAGCCCCTTTAAAGAAAGTAACAAGCTATGTGCCTGTATTTGCTGTTGAAATTTGTAACATAGGAGTATAACTACATTGTGCTGGAAATGTTTTTCTCCATATCTAGCAGGGAAACTGAGGCTTCTCTTTGACATGTATTTTGTCATTTATGCTTTCCTTTTAAGTGATCTAAGGTAGAAAATTTCAGTCTTACAATACATACATTAAGCTTGGTGAGTTCATTCTAGAATGATTCTACTTTACAAAAGGATTCATTGGTTTTTTATTTAAGGTTTCTGTACTGTACTTAAAAAAATTTAATTTATACTCAGTTTTTCATTATTTAATGTGAGGTACTATTCATATTTTTCCTCTGAAATTATATAAAAGATGGTATGGCAAAGTTTTTTTTTTAATGCTTTTTATCAAATAATAATCATTTTTCCCTGAATGGATCTAAAATCATTGGGACAGCATTTTAAAATAGGATTATTTGGGAGTTTTGCTATGACATGTTATAGGATTGATAGCCTAAAATACTTAAAGTAGGCAGGAAAAAAATAAGGCATTCTTTTTATGCTTTATAAAAAAATATGTAGCCTTTTACTGTAAACATACAGTGTTTCTAGTCACCCTTTTATAGTTGAAATTTAATTATCAAAGTTAGAGTCCAGTTTAGGACATGGTGACACTTCATTTTCATTTATAAGCCATTATTGTCTTACTCTTTAGCAAATTTTAATTATTTTGCTCTGTAAAAATGTTTGCCTAATGCCGACTTACTCATTTTTTAATGTTTAGGATAAAGATGGAGATAGAGCTGTTCACCATGCAGCTTTTGGAGATGAAGGTGCTGTCATAGAAGTGCTACACAGAGGTAGTGCAGATTTGAATGCTCGAAACAAACGCAGACAGACTCCACTTCATATTGCTGTGAATAAAGGTCACCTTCAAGTTGTGAAGACGTTACTGGACTTTGGCTGTCATCCAAGTCTTCAGGTAAAATGGATTTTAAAACATTTCCTTAGGAATAGTTAAGATCTTCATAATGTGATTATCTTAAATTCTAGTAGTAAATAACCTATTCTTATAAGGTTTAAAAAAACCTATAAAGCTTTAGAAAAATGTGAAATGGAAATAGAATGAGGAATACATAATAAAATTGGCAAATCATCTGTCTTAGAATATAGTGTTTCTCTTAGGATATATTAGCAGAAGATGTAGAATAGGTTTGCTGAGGTTTTTTGAAAAGTATTTAAAACCTTAGATTTTTTATCAAGCCCCACTTCTTATTTCAGTTAGTAATGTGATTTATGAAAATGAATTCAGGATCTCTCAACACTTGGATCTTGTTGGTCCTATTTTTCATAGTGGAGTATATATGTGCCTCTGTCATTGCCTTCCCATAGTATCCAGAGTATAAAGGTTTTTGATCCAGCAACATATAATTATTCTTTGTCACATCTGGTTGCAACCAAGTCTGGTTCTGAGATGCCTTAATCCTTGGGATACTATGACAATGCATAGGAACTTCCCAGGGGTTAAAGTTCGTTCTCAAGTCCCTGACTTTTTGTGTTCAGGAAAAGGGAAAAAAGTAAAAACTGTCTGTTAGTTGGTGGGTTGGTTTGTTTGTTTTTTTTGAGGGGGGAGGGCAGGGCAGTTGGGGTTAAGTGACTTGCCTAAGGTCACACGGCTAGTAAGTGTTAAGTGTCTGAGACTGGATTTGAACTTAGGTCCTCCTGACTCCATGGCCGGTGCTCTATTCACTGTGCCACCTAGCTGCCTCTGTTTTTTTTTTTTTAAGCTCTCTTCTTAAAGAGTGGCCCCAACCTAAGCAGGTTGAGCCAGTGGATTCTTCCCAAATCTCTGAGAACCGTTGTGGACCAGTGGATGTGTCCATATCCTCCAGTTGGAGATGCATTAAGAGTCCCAAATAAAAACTCAGTCCCTTTAAGAACATTAAATTTATCAGTGAACTATCCTGATCAACCTACTTGTATTCAGGTTTTTCTTATAAAATCACTTCAGCTCTTGATTGTTCTTTATTTTTTTTTGAATTTAAAAATTTTTTTTTGCTTTTTGGGGTTAAGTGATTCGCCCAAGGTCACATGACTAGTAAGTGTTAAGTGTCTCAGGCTGGATATGAACTCAGGTCCTCTTGACTCCAGGGCTGGTGCTCTATTCACTGTGCCATCTAGCCGCCCTATTGGTTGTTCTTTATAAAAATGCTATAAACATCGCATATTCATTGTTTACATGGTAGAGATTTATCCATGTAAGGCCAGTAAGAACCATTTTTTTCCTTTTGATTTTTTTCTTGTTTTCAATGAACTGTTTTGCATTTTCTTTGCCTTTTTAAGATTCAGACCTTAACTAAAATGCATATTTTTCTTATAAAATGCATAAGCTTCCTTCCTTTGACTTTTATTTATAGCTACCACTAAAACTGTCACATTACTAGTTCTAGTTTGGTTCTTGTTTTCCATTTCTTTGGTAAGCAAATGAAAAAGAAAATGAGTTTTTTGGACCATCATAGTATGTAATAGGGATTTACCCTATGTTATATTTTGTTGTTGTTGTTGCTGTTTATTGAAGAGAAAAGGAAAAGAATAAGCATTTATATAGTGCCTGCTTTGTGCCATACACTGTGCTGCATGTTTTACAGATATCTGTTTTATCTTCACAATTAGAATGCAAAATAGGTGCTATTGTTATCCCCATTTTGCAGTTGACTGAAACTGGGGCAAAAAAAGGTTAAGTGACTTGCCAAGGGCCAGTCAGCTAGTAAATGAGTTCACATTTGAACTCAGGTCTTCCCGACCTCCAGCAATATATGCACTGTAGCACTTAACCTGCATGCCAGTGTTCATCTTAATTTGTCAGATTTAAGAAAGATCATATAATGGAGGGGTTCAGTCTTCCCCTACTGAAATGTCAAAATATTAATTGAACACATAATATTATAACTCTAAACATTTCCAATGATAACAATAGCTAATTTATATTGAACTTTAAGGTTTGAAAAACTCTTTACAAATATTTCATTTGTTCCTTACAACAACTCTGTAAGGTAGTTGCTATTATACTTATTTTACAAATGAGGAAATTGAAACTCAGAGAGGGTAAATGACTGACCATACAGCTAGTAAGTGGGTGAAGCAAAATTATTGATAAAATAAAAATAAATGACAAATAAATGGAACCTTTCTAGCCCACTACCCATTATCCCAGGGTTACTGAGCCTTCCCTGTCTCTCTAAGCAAACTCACTTAGCCCAGGGGCAGTCACCTCTCTTCTGGTAGATGATAGAGTATGTACACATTTCCCAGCATGGACATAGTCTTTCCTAAGGCCAGTGGTTGGTACCAAAGGTAAAGTCTTGGAAAGTGTTCCCATTTTCATCATAAGCTTCATCTTCCAACCTGCTGAGAAAATGGAAATAAAAGGGAAAGGATTCAGTGGTTTCCTATCTCCAGGAAGGAAGAAAATGGAAGAGAATTTCATATTCTTGACAAGGATTTTCTTCTCTGCCAGGGCTCAGGGAGTGGGAATAAATCATTGTTGTCCTTTCTCTACACACAGTTGTGAGACCTTGGGGAGACTTGGTGGCCACTGGTATTGAGGGCAGTTGAATCTCAGTTGGTCACACCATGCATACCAAAACTCCTTTCCACTACTACTAAAGCAACAAAAAGGGGTGCCTGCAGGAAAAGTGCCTAGAGGAGAAGAGGGTTTGAAGTTAGAAAACTTCTAAAGTGAAGATGGCTGCAGTGGTCCTGGCTGCTGCTGGGTTAAAGCCCCGGATTGGGGTTTGTTGTGGTGTAGACCTGGGCCCTTCCTTCTGGGCTTGGCAGCTTCTTTCCTGAGACCTAATTTAGGTCACTGCAAGTCTCTGGCTGCTATTTTGGGCCTACAAGACTCTAGCAGGAATATAAATATTAGGTGCCCCTAAACATAAAAAAGAAGAAAGTTAGAGCATTAAGAGGTTAAGTGACCTTTCTAGGACCACATAGTCATTGTGTGTCAAAGGTGGTACTTGAACCTACATCATCTTGGCCCAAAGGCAAACCCTATAGTCATAGTCTCATTGATCGTATTTTATGCCACATCTTTTACTTGGTTGTTCTTGGCAACAACATGCTATGGTCTACCTATGTCCACCATTGCTTTTACATCAACCTTTGGGTTGTTTGTCATTTAATTCTTCAGCTATTAAAATGTTCCATGTTTCAGAGCTATGTTAACCTCAGGGAGAGAATATTGATGTTATATGGGGGCTTTTGCATCATTGAACAGTCTAGGATGATTAAAAATATTGAACATTTCCTAGGTTTTGTCTCTCCCCATTTCTGCTAATTTAAAAGGTTAAATTCTGGGCCTTCTTTATTGTCCATCTGCAGCTCCTGCCCAACTTCCCTATTCCCATTGATGACACCATCATTTTCCCAGTCAGCTGCTCAGCTCAGTACTTATAGACATTGTTCATCTTTTTTCTGTCTGTACGCTCAATCATTTGCTACGTCCTACAGATTTCTCTTCTATGTTATTCCTTTCCGTCTCCCTCTTTGTTTTACACTTTTATAACCTCTCATTTCAACTACCTTTCTAGTCTGTGACCTGATTTTTCCATAGCCAACCTTTTACCCCCTCTGGTGTTTTTTCATGCTCCTGAAAAAGTAGTTTTCCTAACACACGGGTATGATCATTCTCAGTTATCATCTATATCCAGATGACTCTCGACCCAATATTTCCAGGCCTTACTCTTTTTCATTGAGTTTTGATGCTTTATCACCAACTATGTGCTGGATACTTCTCCTAGATGTCCTGTCAGTATCTCACATTCACTGTGTTCAAAACAGAACTAGTTAAAGTGTGTATCCAAAGAGATCATAAAAATGGGAAAAGCACCCACATGTACAAAAATATTTATAGTAGCCCTTTTTTGTGATAGCCAAGAATTGGAAATTGAGGGAATGTCTATCAATTGGGGAATGGCTGAACAAGTTGTGATATATAAATGTAATAAAATACTATTGTGCTACAAGAAACGATGAACAGGCAGACATCAGAAAAACCTGGAAAGACTTACATGAACTGATGCTAAGTGAAGTGAGCAGAACCAGGAGAACATTGTATGCAGTAAAGTAACATTGTGCAGTGACTAACTTTGATAGACGTAATTCTTCTCAGCAATGCAAGGATCTAAGACAACTCCAAAAGACTCACGATGGAAAATGCTGTCCACATCTAGAAAAAAGAACTGTGGCATCAGAATGCAGATTGAAGCATACTATTTGCTCTCCTATTTTTTTGATTTTGTTTCTTCTTTCTCATGATTCCCCCTATTGTCTCTAAGTCTTCTTTACAACATGACTAATGTGAAGATCAAATAAATAATTTTGGGGGGGAAAAAAAGTAGTTCTCTTTCCCCTAAAAGTTTTCCATTCTTCAAATTTCCATATTTATTTTAATCCACCCCAGTTAACCATGTTTGTAACTTTTGGAGTCATCTTTGACTCTTATCTCTTCCTGTAATTTCTGTATCCAGTCAGTTGTTAAATCTTGTCAATTCTGCCTCCACCTTTGTCTTATATATGTCTCCTCCTCTATTAATATCACCTTTTGCCTGAGCCATAAGAATAACTTGCTTCCAGTCTCTTCCCCTCCATCCTTCTCTCTGCTTTCCTGGGGCTTAGACCTTTTTCATGAAGCCTTCCCTTATTTCCTTATTGATAGTGTTATCTATCTCCTGCCTTAAAATATTTTGAACTTATTTTTGTACATATTGCATCTCTTCAGTAGCTGCTTAAGGGTAAGGGACTATTTTGTGTATATCTTTGTATCTGAATGTTGGTGCTTTAATTTCATCAAAAAACTTTTGAGACCCTTTCTAATCTGACATGCTTTATATTCTCTCTGTATCTGTTCTGCATTCCAGCTGAACTCACCACTACTTGAGCTTTCCCACCAGTAAAACCAGAGGGTTAGACTCAATAATCTTTAACATGTCTTTCAGCTCTAAAATCACATGATTTATATACATTTGTGCAAGATATTTTCCACACCTCTCTCCCCTGCCCTTAATATCTTGCTTTTGAAATTCTTCTATTCCTGCAGGACCCAGCTCAGCAACCAACACCAAACCTTTCTTGTGTCCTCTAACTAGAAGCAGTAGTTTCTCACTTAGCTCTCATGCCGTTTGTTTTTTTTCTTTTGTAAATTTCAAAATTTATTTTAAACTTAAATGCAGAATGAGAAAAGAAAAAAGGATATTACCATCTTCACAGCAGAAGATAAGAGAGGATTCTCATACTTTACTTTTTGACTTCTTTTGTACTTATATTTTGACTTGTAGATTTATTATTTGTCTTTATATTAGATTGTTAGCTTCTTTAGGCCAGGGATTATGTTGCTTTTCATCTTTGCATACCTAGAGTCTCAAACTGTGTTGACATGTAGTAGGAGCTTAATAAGCATTCATTCAATTGGGTACCGGTAAATGCACCATTAGGTTTAGAGATGCTACAATTTATGTAACAAGGTCCATACAGTAGAAGAGTATACAGTACAGTGGAGAAAGAACATCTGTTCTATAGTCAGAGTGCTGGGGCACCAAAGCCAGCTTCTGATGCTTACTATACGTAGAAGGGTAGTGACCCTAGACAAGTCAATGGCACCCTACCTTCTCTCCCCCATCCCTCCTGCCTCAGTTTCCTCACCTCTAAAATGTAAAGGTTAAACTAGATGGCTTCTGAAATCCCTTCCAACTCTAGACCTGTGATACTGTTCTTTGTTAGTCTGTGGAAGAGAGGAGTGATTATGGGAGTTTTATAGAACTTTGGAGAGCTTTGGACATGACTCAAGTGCAACTGGACAGTTAGAATTATACATACACATGTCTTGAAAATAGTATCTTTTTGATGACTTTAGATTGATTATATTAAAGGTGGATTAATGAAAGAGATTTAGGTCAGTGCTAGTTAGTAGGGCCTAGAGTAGGTACAAATTTGATAGAGATTTTAAAGGTAGTACCCATAGGGGAAATACTATTGTTGATTGGTCCATTTTCTTATTGCTAATTTTTTTTTGGAAGACTCCATTTCATATTTTGTTATTGATGGAGTTGTATCACTAGAATTTCTTTCATTTCCTCTTGATTTTTTTTTATTGCCCTTCTGCAATATTACTTCTACTAATTATGACTACCTGTTATTAATTGAAGTATAATTTTTGTGTAAAGTATTTCTATCTGAAACTTAAACCCCATTTCTACACTGTATATTAAAAATATTACATTAATGACAGGTGTAATATGATCTTTTCTGCTTTTTATTAGTTTAGTAATTGGGTCTCTGAGTCAAAATATTTTGAAGTCATTAAACACACAGTTTTAATGGATCTATAACCTTTTAAAAATTTTATTTGTTAAGGATTCTGAAGGTGATACACCCCTCCATGATGCAATAAGTAAAAAACGTGATGATATCCTTGCAGTCCTTCTAGAAGCTGGGGCAGATGTTACAATCACAAATAACAATGGGTTTAATGCTCTTCACCATGCTGCACTACGAGGAAACCCCAGGTAAAGATGTGATATTTAACCTCTTTTTGGTTGTTATGTGTTTTATGTTAGTATATATACTTGGAGGGTATGGCTACTATTAAAGTAACTATAGATTACTTAAAATGTCTACCTCAAATCTTGGTCATGGTGATTACGATACTTAACTTTATTACTAGTTGACATCTTTTGTAATATTAGGCAAATATTTGCCACTGAAACTGTGTTTTTAGTGTGCGCTTTCGTCTTTTTTATGATACCAAATTAACAGATAGATACTAAATAAACCATAGACCTCTTCTTTTTAAAAATTTCCCTATTTCTACAAATGTTGCTACACTTTCTCATTTTCTCAGATCATTGGAGTCTTCCTTATTTAGTTGGTTGCCAAGTCCTGTTAATTCTGGCTCTGCAATATCTCCTACATTTGTCTCTTCTCCTCTCATAAGGATACCATCCTGTTTTGGGCCCTAGTCAAGTCTTTCATGGAGTGTTATAATAGTATCCTAATTGATCTTCCTGCTTCCAGTCTCTTCCCTTTCTTATCTGCCTGCCATAAAAATGCCAAAATCTCCTTATAAACAGGTTTTCTTATGGCACTGGCCTCCCCAGAAACCTTCATTAGCCTCCTATTGACTCATGGATAAAATACAAAATCATTGTTATAATGTGTACAGTGTTGAGGTTAGAGTAGCTTTATCATCATCATTATCATCATCATGTATCATTTATAAAGTGGTCTATGGTTTGCAAAGTGATGTACAAATATTGTTTCATTTTACCCTCACAACAACCCTGGGAGATAGGTACTGTTAGTATCATCCCCGTTCTGCAGATGAGGAAACCTCCAGGATAAAATATGAAAGCCTGGGTTAGACTTGAAAAACTTTTCATAATCTGGCCCCTTCCTACCTTTATAGTCTTCTTGTACTTATTCCCCTTCATGTATTCTGGTATCTGCACACACAAGGATCTCTTGACTTTCATAGATTTCACTACAGTTGTTTCTTTATTCTTGGGATGCTGATCTGTCCTCATTTCTACTTTCCTTGCTTTTTTAAAGGCTCAACCAAAGTCCTGCCTTCTGCCAAAAAGCCCTTCCCAGCACTCCTAAATCTTAGTGCCTTCCATCTGAGATTACCTCCAATTTATCCTGTACATATTGTGTTTCTATATAGTTTTTTTGCATATTGTCTCTCTTGTTAGACTGAGTGAACTCTTTGAGAGAAGAGGCTATTTTGTTCCCCCTTCCTTTGTTTCTCCAGTGCTTAGCAGAGTGCCTAGTGTATAGTAAAGCCTAATAAATACAAGGAGTGATAATGCAGAGAAAAGACCACTCTTTAATTGTAATCCTATACAAAAGAAGAAATAATTGACTTTTTTCCATAACCTCTGCCTAGCTCTTTAGGATTTACTTCTTTTTTTTTTCCCTCCTTTTTGGAGGGGGGGAAGGTAGGGCATTTGGGGTTAAGTGACTTGCCCAAGGTCACATGGCTAGGGTGTGTGTGTGTGTGTGTGTGTGTGTGTGTGTGTGTGTGAAGTGTCTGAGGCCACATTTGAACTCGGGTCCTCCTGACTCCAGAGCCGGTGCTTTATTCACTGCGGCCACCTTGCTGCCCCTAGGATTTACTTCTAAGAGTTTTCAGGCATATAGCACTCTTAGCCCAACAAGTACTGATGATTCGATGTTAGGATTGTAGAGGTCATCTAGTCCAGTGCTGTTACTTTATAGGTGAGGAATCTGAAGCCTAGATGGGGAAAACAATTTGTCCAGAGTTATATAGGTGACAATTTTGATCTTCAGCTCTACTTTACTGTACCATATTGCTGTTTTAATGACAACAAAAAAAATACCTTCACTATCTGAACTTGGTGGTGTTTCATTTGAAGAGACAGTATATATCCCTATCTGCTTCATACATTTCAGATAGTTGGCACTAACGGGTTTCTGGGAAAGGATCATGGATTGATTTGCTCATAAAGAAATGGTCCTGAAAATCTGTCTGCTCTAATTCTAAGCTTGCTTCTTAACTTGATGCATCTTTAATAAAATCTAAGCTTCATATCTTAAAACTTGCCAATTCTTTTCCTTACTGAATCATGAAAATAATGAGTATTGAATAAAGCCAGAGTAGGAAGAAGGATCTGTTTTACTGATTTATTTTGGATCTGAGAAAATAATTGTGCCTGGTCATGTCATTTAGAGATTAGAAAATCAGATTCATTCATTCAACAAAAATTTATTAAGCACTTACTGTATGCTCATATTATTTCTAGAGTTTCAAATTGAGTTTTCATTTTAGGAAAATTGTGTTTTAGGCATAGGAAATGCCAGAGAATATCCACTTATGTCATTTTGTTTATGTCTGTTTTATTCCCATTCTTCTCTGAATTTTTTATATTCATTATTTCTTATAGTGTAGTGATTTTTCCATTACTTTAAAAAAACAGGTTTTTTTTAGCCATTCCCTAATCAATATGTTGTTCCTAATTTTGTCATTATTAGAATTTATGCTATTTTATTTGTTTTCTTACACATTAAGCAAAATATTTGTTTCTGCACTAAACTACTTGGTTCCCATAAAGATTCACCATTGAAGTTAACATAGTTTTAGCAAAATGCACATTTTAAAATTTCTGTTGTAATATTAAAAACACCTTTGAAAGTTTTCAAAACTTAGGAATCATAGGAATTTTACCTAGGATGTCAGCCAATACCCTTTCTTATGTTCTTTTGTTTCCCCTTGTTCTGTCAGAATATGATTACTTACTACCTGAAATATGGTGGAATATATATTTAACTCTTTCTCTTAAAAGTGAGAAATTCATAATCTGCCAACATATTTTTCTGAAGATGTGAATGACTTACTATCTTTTTTAAAAAAGTCTTTCTAGGTTAGTAGCTTGACAGAGAAACAAAATGCTTGGTGATAACATAGAAGAGAGCAAACTACATACATTCTAAGTGCCAAATCTACCACCTTTAAATACATTAAAACTATATTTTAAAAGGCAAAAACCGTTCTCAGCCTTTTATGCTATATAGAGAAGCAGAGTGTGGGCCAGATTGGCTTTAGTTTGCCAACCCCTGCCATGGATTATATTCAGACAGGCCTTAATAATAATAATAACATTAAGTATTATTTTTAAAATGGCTAGCATGTATATAGTGTTTTAAAGTTTACAAAATGTTTTACATATGTTATCATATTCTCACAACCCTGGTAGTTAGGCGTCCTCATCTTACAAATGAACAAACTGAGCCTGAAAGAAATGGGTTGTTCACTGTCTGAGGTGGAATTTGAATTCACATTTTCTTGATCCAATTCTGTTACATTCTGTTATTTTCTTGGTAGTTAGCAAGTAAGCAACTTAACCACCTATTGGCAGTATAATTTTGTTTTTAGTTGCTAACTCATTCCCTATATTCCTTTGGGAAAGAAAAATAGGAATTTTGAATTCGATAGGAACTGAGCAGTTTGCTTCATATGTTGGCATTTTAAAATATTCTGGATAATGTAGGAATTACACAGCTATTTAGAAACTTGGATAAAAATTGTATAGAAAATTACTTTTTTAAAAAAACCAGATCTGTGATTTCATTGGTCTAGGGAACTAATGATGAGGAAACTACCTCTAACAGTTTGGATTGGCACTTGCCTTGCCAGACTCTGGAGAGTCTCCTTGGTTGTTTATAAGTAACTTGAGCAGGATCACACGTTGGCCATGTGTATCAGAAGAACTTGGGGTCTCTGACTTGGAAGCCAGCTCTTTATTTACTGGGTCATACCTGCCTCTTTTTCCTTCTTTTTTCTTTTCTTCTTTTTAACATTCTTTTAAAAAACGTTTGGGTTCCAAACTCTTTCTCTCCCTCCAGCCCCTCTTTCACCTCTTGAGAAGGCAAGCAATATGCTATCAATTATACATGTCTTTCATTATTTTAATTTGCTATTTATAGAGATTCTTTTTCTTTATGTAGAGTCCCCTGCTTAAGAAAAAAAGAATCAGGTGTTTTCGTCATAAAGATAAATGATGTTACCAGTAGTTTCTTCATTTATCAGATTGGAATCTAGCCAAGAATTCTTATTAGTTACCAAAAGACACATATTAACAGTTACATGAATTGCCAGCCAAACTTATAGACATTTTCTTTCCTGCCTCCACAAAGTTACTGTTTTTATTTAACTTTTTTATTGCTACTAATGGATCAGCTAAAGAGTAATACAATTATTTTTATAACAATTTAGCTGTAGGAACTTGAGTCTTAAATTTGAGTCTTTATGTTAAAGGCTTTTTCCCCCCTTTTCTTAGATAGTCTGTTTCACTAGGGACTTTCCTGATGTTCAGTACATTTATGGTCTAGAAGCAGTTTAGCTAGCATTAGTGTTTGGGATGAAAAATATCCTTCATCCTTAATTTAGCGAAAAGAAATAAACACAGAGATCTCTTAGAATAAGAACAGGACTTTATTCTCTTCCCCAGGAGAAGAGGGCGGTCTTCCCCATGACTCATCATGGAGAAGAGGCAAGTTACAAAAGATAGTGCTGGAATTTATAACGTAACTTAGTCAAGACCCCTCCCCGACTGTTACCCCTCTCCTTGGTGGAGAGGCATACTTCACCAAATACTTCCCCAACTGGGACAGCAAGGAAAGATAAGGGGAGGAGGGTCCCACCAAGGTGGGAAAACAGACAAAGGAAGATAAAAGTGATTGACAGAAGCAATTTGAAAAGTTAACCACCCCAAATCGAGAAGTTTTCACTCATCCCATATAGTCCCCAGTTTTTTGTTTTTTTTTTTACTCTGAAAACATCTCATGAAATGGCTCATCCTCCCAAGATGGGGTTTCCAGGAAAGACTCAAGTATTGATAAAGGCCAGGTCCGTACTCTTGGGAAAGCTGACAGCATCTGATGTTGTCTTCTTCAGATCCCTTAGCTCAGAGGAGGGGTAGTCTTCAGATGCCTAGAATTCATATACACCAGCCAGCATGGCCAACCAGACCTAACAGGGTTTTCAGAAACATGATTTGACATCAAGGGTACATATAAAGGTTCAGTTTTCCCAGCCATGCAAGACTAGGTCCAAACAGTGCAATTTAATAGTTCAGTTTTTCTTAGCCACTCAGAGGTAGGCTCAGGCAATACAATAAGGCTTTCTCACAATTTTACAAAGTTACATGCTTACATTAAGTCAGGTACAGATTAAATTTCTTAGATGGCTCACAGTATACTAGCTTTTAGAAAGGTGATTACATGTTGCCAAGGTAATCAAGAAAACTTACACACAAACCGTACCAATTAACAGAGTCATTGTTACCAATGTCTATTAACATCCAATTCCTTGCCAGTCCAGGGGTTACCAGATAATTCTGACTTGATATAGGTTGGTACAGTCATTTAAAATTAG
>CM053580.1:403316739-403337824 GCA_028627135.1 Pseudochirops cupreus
GGGGGGGGGGGATACACTGGGATGGCTGTTTTGGGGCGGTGGGTAGGGGAAAGATGGGGAGAAAATTTGTAACTCAAAATTTCGTGGAAATGAATGATGTAAACAAAAATAAAATAAAAAATTTAATTTAAGAAAAAAAGAAAGAGACAATGTGTTTAGAGGAAGGCAGTCAGGTATTTAGAATTTGCCACAAATAGTAAAAACTCAATTAGATATTACATCTGCTATCAGTACTAACTCACAATTTGGGATAAAATCTAATAAAATAAAATACTGCATTATTAAAAAAAAGTGATCAATGAAGTTACCATAAAATACTAATGTAGTATTAAATGTCTACCACGTATTTTTTTATTATACTCTTAACATTAACTCTGTATTCTAGCCTAGAATTAAGTATTATCTTCCCCATTTTGTCCATCATGGTATAGTGGAAAGAATGCTTGCTATGTAGTGAAGAAGACCTGGGGACTTCTGACCTCACTGGAGGTGTGACCATGGGCAGGTCACTTAAATTCTCTCAACCTTATTGTTTCCAGTTTCCTCAACTGTAAAGTTGGGATAACCACCTCACAGGGTTGTTTTAAGGATAAAATAACGTACTATATAAAAAACGATTTGAGAGCCTTAAAGCACTAAAGGTTAGCTGAAAACGTAACTTACCATCCAACAAACACAAAGCATTGCTGAAAATAGAATCAAGAAACTCCACTTTCAAAATCTAGCCCTAAATCTTGCAGATAAACAACCTTTCCTTTGAGTAAAGTTTAACCCTACACTAAACTTCTAAGAGAAAAAGGCAGATACTGAAAAAGACTGAAGCAGGTCTCTCTTCCCTTACTATGACTGTGAATTCAGTGAGAGCAGGCCTGCACAACCTGCAGCCCAAGGCTGTTTACACCCCACTGGCCACTTGCAACTCACTTCTACATACAAAGGATGTTTTCCTCTACATTTTTTGAGGACCACCCAAAATTCTTTGGCAGACTCTGGGCTGAAGGTTGTGCAGGCCTGAGTGAGAGAATGCAGACAACAACAAAAGAAATAAATTTCTTGGTGTGAATCAGTCAACCAATAAGTATTAAGTGTGTACTGAGTGTCCATCACTGTACTAGGAATCATGGATAAAAAGACAGAAATAAATTTTTTATATTTACTCCAAGAATGTAGATCATAAAACATAAACAAAATAAATACAAAGTAAACTTTGGAAGGGGTTGAGGGGAGATCAAGAAAGGCTTCATGTGAAACTGTCACTTGAGAAGAGTTCTAAAGGAAACAGGAGGGTATTCCAGGAATGAACGACACCTAGTGCAATGCAAAGGTATGGACACAGGAAATAGCGGGTCAAGCACAAGGAGCAGAAATTTGGAGAAAGTGAAAAACAAGGAAAGCACATAATAAAGATAAGCAACATATAATAAAGTTGGAAAGGTAGGTTGGAAGTCAGGATGTAAACTCAGCAGCAAGAGAGATGAGATATGCTTCACCATCAACACATCTATATAGCACTTTAAGGTTTACAAAGTTTCTGACAACACTCTAAGGTGGGCAACATAAGTAATTTTGCAAACGAAAAAAGAGAGGTTCAGAGGTGAGGTGACTTAAGTCCAACATGTATCTGGTAAGTCAGGACTTAGGACCACAGAATTAAAGATGAAAAGGACCTTTATTAGCGCCTGTCCAGTACAACTCCATTTCATAGATAAGTAAACTGATGCCCAGTGACAAGGCTGCACACATTCCAAGTCCTTAACCATGGGATATGAATCAGCATTTCTCACTCTAGATTTGTTTGTCCCCATCATCCCATAATTCCTTCAAAACCAACAACAACCCTGAGAAACCTAAAACAAGTTTCTCATAAGTTGCTAGTTACTCTCCTAGAGTAAAGATATACTTGACTCTTAAAATTAAAAAATTTCTTTATCTCCTTAGCCACATCAACAGAATTAACACCTCTTGTTGATGTTTTTTCCTTCCTTAGACCAATAAAATCTATTCATCCCTAAACATCAATATTACAAAGAGCTAGAAAACGGTCTAAGCTGCCAAGGAAAAGTACCTGTTTTTCTACTGTGGACTATGGGCAAGAGGAAGTTTTACTAAAGTATATAATTTTAGTCCTATGTATTTTGTTTGGTTAAGCTGTAATTTTTTAAGTAAATATTTAAGCTGTGTCAATAAAAAATAACCCTAGCCATGTTGCATTCATATTTTGATCACTAAGTATGATCATTAATGTTTCTCATCTTTATAAAAAAAATAGCTATTTTTTTACTTTAAATATGTGATTTTTAAAGGTCTTCCTTTTTAAAAAAAATTAGAACACAAGATCACAGAATTAGAGCTCATTATTATTAGGAATCTCCAAGGCCTGAGTCCAACCTCACCTTAAAAGTTGAAGAAATTGAGGCATAAAATTATTAATAACTTGACAATAAAAATGTTAATAACTAGGATCAAAAAGCAAGTAACTCACGACTCAGGATGTGAACTCCAAGACTAATGCCCTATCCACTACATCATGCTGTCAATAAAATAAAAAATGTACTTTAATTTACACAAGAGATGTATTCCTAGAAAATCAACATTAAAATAGTTTAAGTGATTCTTATTGCTTACATCAACTTAAATTAAAATTGCATTCACTGCCTTAACTAAAGTATTCAGGACCACTGACTCTATTTACCTACCTTATCTATAAATTATTTCACTTCTATCAGACCTGGAATCTTGGAAGATGTCTTTTATATATTGTATTAGTACTGTTAGCACCATGCAAAAATCATTGATACAGTTACCAAATCTTCAAAAATTCTATGACTATGACAAAATCAGAAAGGCATTGACCAAAAAAAGCACTAAACTAAAAAATAAGATTCTTAAATTTAAGGACCTAATGAGCTAAGATATTTGACAAAATAATGGCTCATATAAAAAGACACGTCACTAGGCAATCTATTAAATCTAACATTGTTCCTAGTTACAAAAAAATTGATAGCAAACAATCTTTTTCCTGTTATTTGTAAATATGACTCACTTTATAACATCTTGTATTTCCAAGTACATTATATCCAAATCAATCTTATGCTATATGAAACCACTCATAAAAGGCTTTTTAAGAAATCATTTGCAAATAGTTTACTGTCAGAGTTCTGCCTAAAATGTGTTTCTTAGAAGTAAAGAAATGCCACTACAAAACATCTAAGAAGCACATTTTAGGAAAAGCTACCAAATTCATATGAGGTCACTGACTATTTATTTACCTATTTAACATACTGACTTTTCTATATCTGTAATTTTTTGACCATCACTGTGGTCTAAAGGATTATGGATTTCTCTTGCCGCTAATGGTCTCTGCCGCTAATAAATATAAGACACATTCTTATGAGACTACTTATAAGAGCAAATTATGAGACATCTCAAACACCAATTACATGGACCATTTTCAGTAGCATAACTGGGCACACAGTATCAAAAAGTAAAGAAAAGCATCATACACATACTGCCAGTGATAAGGCAGAATAATGAGAAAGAATACTAGCCTAAAGGACCCAACTTTGAATACTGACAATGAAACTTCGTATTACCATGGACAAGTCACTTAACATCTCTGAACCTCAATTCCTTGTGTAAAATGGGGATAAAAATATATGCATTACTTACCTTACAAGTGCTATGAGCATGAAAAGAGGTAACATATAAAAAGTGCTTTGTAAACCTTAAAGCACTGTATGAGGGTCAGTTAATATGCTTATCATATCTATGAAGCCCAAAAAGGCATAATCTATATTTCTCTTTCACTTGTCCTTTTCTATTCTTCCATATGGGGGTAAAGGGACAACAAAAGCAAGTTTGAGAGTCAAAGAAGCTAATGAAAATCTCAACTAGGTAGACAGTAAGAATACAATCTCGATAGTTCTCTCTGGGAAAAATACCTTTTGGATACAAGTATCTTCAAAAGAGTTTCAAAAGATTTTTAGGAAGCCAAAGAAGAAACATTAAGAACAGATATGGGATTTTAGCAAAATGTGAAGTCATAGAGGCTATATTTTCCAAGACTGATTTCAAGCGAAGAAATTTATAGGCAAAAGGTTAACATTATCTGCAAATTTTGCTCCTGGGCACAATTTGCATGAATAAACCAAATCATAAAATCTAAGTTAGTTTTCTCTATGACAGATGGTGGTTAAGTGATATACAGTTGTCTTGGCGTTGGCTGTTTTGTTCCTTTAGGAGCAGAGAGAGGACAATTTTATAAGAATGTGATGGAATTCTCACAATAATCAAATTTTAAGTGATAAGTAAGTAAAGACCTATTTTGTAAATTTTTTTCAACCCAACAATCATTTATTAAGCACTGATTATATGCAAGGTTCTGTACTAGGTACAAAGATAAACATTGTAAAAAGCCTCTGCATTCAAAAAACTTATATACTGTAAGAGTGACTAATCTGGCTCCCTCCTACCTGAAAATTAGATATAGTTCCATCCCCCACTGATTATATTACTTCCAATTTTACGGGTCCAAGCACTCCAGTTCTAATAAACTACTTAGCAGTCAGATTTGTATTTTATACAATGTTAAAAAAAAACAAACAAATTTTTCAGAAAATTATTTCAGCCAATGAAAAAGCATGTGAGTTCTTTAGAAATGAAAAGATGTACCCCTTTGGGCCAAAATTAGTAAGCAGGAAAAAATGGCCAACAAGGCATTTTAGGAAACAGCGATTTTTCCAATCAATCTTCAAAGATAACAAAATTTAAAATAATAAAGTCAAATTTCTTACAAAACTAGACCAATTATTAAATAAATCACTGTCATCTGCTAACTTACCTAGCACAGGGCAGTGGTCTCTGTAGAAAGAGCCTCCTTTAGCATCTTGCACACACTTCAAGTCAGACTAAATGCAAGAAATCAAATGCATATATGAAAGTGTGATTTCAACAATGTCTGAAACTAAAAGATATAAGAGCAACTCGAAATTTATATTAAAAGGAATCCTAGAATAGCTCTTAATTCACAGTGGTCATACTTTAACATGCTTTCAAAATTGCATATTACGACCTCTAAAGCACCTTTCTGCTCTAAAGAGATGATCATCTTGCTTATTAAATACATTTAAGAATATATGGAATGATACCTTGTTTACTTTTACTTTTACTTTCATCTAAAGTTCTAAACCAAGAATTAAAAAACCTGCTGAACTGCCAAAAAAAGTTCAAATTAACTACTGGATTAAATAATCTTTAAATAGGTTGTTGGAAAGTCTCATATTTTCTTTCTTTAATAAATACTGTCAGTTACATTAATATATTTTAGTTGCCTCATCAGCATCAGATTTAGTCCATTATAGATAATCCTAAAAGATAAACTATAACATTATTTAATATTTCAAAAATCCATTTTCATTTCCTTCAGGCAAAGAACTGACTAGACGGGGGAGGTGCAGTGAACAGAGCTCCAGCCCTGGAGTGAGGAGGACCTGAGTTCAAATCTGGCCTCAGACACTTGACACACTTACTAGCCATTAGACTTTGGGCAAGTCGCTTAACCCCAATTGCCCTCCAAAAAGAAAAAAAAAAAGAACTGACTGGAAGAAGCATTTAACAAGGAAAAGATATTAAGTAAATAAAGTAGTAGCATCAGTACTCTCAGTATGTGCACCCTAAAAACTGTGCAACAGAAATCCTCATCCAAATAATACTCAGAGGTTTCTCAAGGTAGGAAGCAGAAAAGAATGGTTTATTACAATCTCGAGAAAGGGACAACCTCCTGAAAAAAAACAGTCAGAGAGGAGAAGCAATTTACAAAAGGAAATGGCAAAGTTATAAAGCCTTGAGGCAGAATTCTCCCCATACCCCTCCTGACCCTTTTCTTCCATTGGCTGGAAGTTAAGTGCACAATGTAAGTGCAGCAATCAGAACAAAGAAACAGCAGACCACTCAATGTACATTTGAGAAAGCACTTCTGTCCTTATTTGGCATATCTTATGCTGAGGTGTCAATGAGGAGAGGGGTGACTCCCTACTGTTCTGAGTTCTGAGTCCTTGTAAATCATGCGACTTCCAGGTAAGGGGAACTTGGGCCTGTTTCCCATGAAAAGCCTTACCAGATTTTAGAGTACAGTCCGAGAAGTTTTCATTTCTCTCACTCATCAGCATCAAAAAATACAATTTCCAAAAATGACTGTCATAAATGATAATTCTACTGAACATTCATCCTATACATGTGTATACATATATGCACACATAAGTTTATAGCACAAATTTTCCAATTTAAAGAAAAAAGGAAAATTACGATGCTATATATTTATCTAAAGTTTAGTTTTTGAACCACATCTAAATCTATAAATCTATACAACCCCCACAATCATCCAATACATACATATGCCCACATAAATGTACACTATCTCTTTTCAGCTTCAAAAAAACCTTGCAAGCCAGATGTTACCAAGAAATGCCTATTTTCAGGTTTAATATGAATAGATGTGTACAGTCTATATCAAATTACATGCTGTTTTGGTCTACATTGGTTTGGGTTTTTTTTTTTGGGAGGGGGCAAGGCAACTGGGGTTAAGTGACCAAGGTCACTTAAGGACCAAGGACACTCAGCTAGTGTCAAGTGTATGAGGCAGGATTTGAACTCTGATCCTCCTGACTCCAGGGTCAGTGCTCCATTCACGGTGCCACCTAACTGCTCCCTTTTTTCCTTTTATTTTAGGCTATCATTTGTAATATTTTTAATGAGTTGCTATATCTTACACTCATAAATATAAAAGAATAAGGCAGAAGGAGGTGAGGGGAGAGATGGGGAGAAAATTTGGAACTCAAAATCTTATGGAAGTAATGTTAAAAACTAAAAATAAATAAATTTACAAAATAAAAAAATTTTTTTTTGAAATGAGGAAATATATTTTAACACAATTGAGTGATGTGCTGTAATGGGAATGGGAATTTGAAGATCTTCCCTGCCCCTTAATAGATCTAGGAGGGAGTCTGAAGACCTCCCCTGCTGTGAAAATAAACTCTGTCCCCTAATAGGCTGAATGTAGTCACACGAAGCCTGTGGTGGGAAGAGTTTGCTGAAGGGAAGCAGAGCCCACAGCATGCTGGTCAGAAATAGCCTGAGGGTGGGAAAGAGAGAAGGTTGAGGCAAGGAGCTAGAGAGGTTTGTGAGTAGATAGTGATCTTGTATTGGTTTGTGGGATGGCTGAAGGATGCTGTGCTTCTCAGAGTTATTACGGCTTCTGAATATCTTTGGTACTATGATGGAATCAGCTTACTGGTTTTGGGATTCGGTTTTCTGGCGTCTAAATAAATGCTTCAGTTCAATCCTCTATCTGGAGAGTTTGGTATATTTTGCGATCAAATATCATGATACTTATCGTCATGGTCTTTATCATGATCATGGGTGCTTGTAAACATTGCAATGGCGCTACATGTGCCTGATGTCACACATCTAATAAATAACAGAATCACTAGAACCTACATTTCATAATTCATAGTTTCAATCTTTCTACTATACTTATCTAACCTCAAATGTCACCTAGTTATCTTCCCTCACTTTTTTTTTTGGAGGGGGGAAGGTAGGACAATTAGGGTTAAGTGACTTGCCCAAGGTCACATGGCTAGTTTTTGTGTTAAGTGTCTGAGGCCGGATTTGAACTCAGGTACTCCTGACTCCAGGGCAGATGCTCTACTCACTGCACCACGTAGCTGAGCCCCCTCACTTCTTAATAACTAATAACTTCCTGCTTCTGCTCACTTCAGTCTGCAATCAGTTCATAAGCTCTCTAAAATTTACCTGAATTCTTCATATTCATTATTTCTTACTATGTATTACATTTGTTTATAACAATATCTTTGTTTATTTCAGATTGGATGGGCAACTACTTTCAACCACTTAACTAACAAACATTTACATGCCAGGCAATGTAGTAAGCACTTTGCAGTATTTTGCTAACACAAAAAAATACTAATAAAAATATTTCTGTATATGTGTGTGATGGGGGCAGGTAATAGAAAGCATAGAGGTGGAATGCTAAGTACTAAAAACTTTGGGCAGATCTAGCTGAAATATTAAGAATCATGCTTTAAGTAATGAATATTAGGAAAGTTTCCATGTATACCCAAGGAAAATCATAGCATGTTTACAATCAAAACTTTCAGCTAAAGCCTTAGAGAAAGTTTAAATATCTTCCATTTTATAAACATTTCACAGACTTCCATCCCAAAACATATGTATAATCAGGACAGCCGAACTCAAAATGGACTTCCTAATAGGATGCAAACAGACAGAAGGATATAACAAAAGGAGAAAGACAAAAGAACACATTAGGGGCTATTTTTATTACTCTTCCCTTCCCCAACCCAATATTCTTATCATCAGTATTTTTTCTGGCTTACCATGCCTTCAAAGCCAACTCTATAAAGGTTCTTAGCACCATTGTCCCATAGAACATATGCTGCACTGTGTGGACTAGATGCACTCCAGTCCTGAATTTCAGTTACCTAATAGAGTTTAAGGGGAAAAAAAACAGTGAGGAAGAAGAAGTTAGTTCTTTTAACAAAGTTTAGTTCTTTTGGCTAAGAAAATCTCCTTTGGTTAACTGTCACATCTTCTATTAATGATTCAGTTCATTCCAAGATCAATCCTAAAGTACCAAGGGACCAACTGGAGTCAGGTCTTTCCTGTAACACCGTTTAAAAAAAATGTATTATGGCAGTCAATCAATCACTCAAGTATTTTTAAAACCCTTAACATGTGCCCAGCACTGAGCTAGGCCCTGGGAATACAAACAAAAATAAAAGAGACCCTGACCCCAAAGGGTTTAATTCTATTTAATTATGAGGATATCACAGCTGCTCCAGCATCTGGTAACTGTCATAGAGAAGTCTGGTCCCAGCAGGCAGAACCAGGAGTCAAGGATAGAAATTACAGAGGCAAACTTTAGGCCTGATGTAGACAATATCATCCTAACAATTAGAGCTGACCCATGAGAACAGGACGCCTCAAGAAACAGTTAGTATTCCCCTTCTTGAAGGTCTTCAGGCTAGAGGCTGGATATCTATCTGTCAGGGAGGTGACAGAAGGGATTACTTTCTGGTATGGATTGGATCAAATGGCTAGTTCCTTCCAATTCTGAAATTTTATGAAGAATGTCACTTTTTTTTAAATTTTATTTTTTTTATTTTAGTTTACATCATTCATTTCCATGAAATTTTGAGTTACAAATTTTCTCCCCATCTTTCCCCTACCCACCGCCCCAAAGCAGCCATCCCATTGTATCCCTCCTCCCCCAATCTATTCTCTCCTATGTCTTCCCCCCTCACCAGAATGTCACTTTAATAAAGAAAAATACTATCTTCCCAAATTGTCATGCAAATTGTGATTTTAATCTTGGCAAATTATAGTAAATTCATTTAAATTGAATCTACCTTGGTTTTAGGTAACTTGAGCTGAATACTCAAATGACAGGCTAAGCAATATCACATAGTATTCTTTCAGTTGATCAAATTGTCCCTGTTTACTTTTCCCCCTAAGCTGCTACTATTTCCCCCTTTAATGCTATCTTCCATCTAAGTTGTATGTATCCACCCATATACATGTCATCTGAAAGGCTATCACTTGGAAGAGGGATTAAGCTTTTTCTGAATCCAAAGAGCAAAACAAGGAGGAACAATTAGAAGTTGTAAAGAAGCAAACTTACGCCAGATATAAGAAAAACTTTAACAATTAGATCTATTCAAATGTAGAGTGTACAACCTCGGGAGACACCCTTCCACTCCCCACCAGACAAGTAAGCAGGATGACTACTTTGGGTGTTCTAGTGTGGATTCTTTTCATGGATGGGTTAGGTTACTTAGGTTACCTGCTTAGGTTACTTCCAACTCTGTTGATTTACCCAAAATACATGCATAAACAACACTACTCAAAGTACTCAAAGCTCCACCTCAGATCAAAAAAATTCTACACCTACTGATTAAGCCTCCAGATGATAAGCCTCTCCACACTTATGCTAAATCTCAAACAGAAAATGTAACCTGTAACCATGATGCTCAAAACATTCCCAGCATGGCAGAACTTGCTGTTTTATTCTCTGCTGTTATATTTTTTAAAAACTAAAAGAAGTCTCTATACCAGGATGAGGCAACAGAAATGACTTTCGAATTTTTTTTAACAAGAGCTCCTTTTATTCTTATGCTTTCTAGTCTTTTTAACTGGAATGCGTGTCTTATTTTGTCAAAAGGTGCTTCTGAATCTACTGATATACAAATTATTTTTGTGTTTGTTATTGATATGGTCAATTATGCTTATAGTTTTCCTAATATTGAATCAGCCCTATACATTCCTGGCAAAAATCCAACCTGGTCATAGTGTACAATCTTTGTGATATCTGACTGTAATCTCCTTGCCAGTATTTCACTTCAGAATTTTTACGATATTCATTAGGGAAATTGGTCTATAGTTTTCTTACTCTGTTTTTGCTCTCTGCTTTAGGCATCAAAATCATATTTGCGTCATAAAAGGAATTTGGTAGAACTCTTTTATCTATTTTTCAGTATACATTGGTATTGGAATTAATTGTTCTTTAAATGTTTGGTAGAATTCCTTTGTAAATCCATCTGCTCTTGGGAATTTTTCTCAGTGAACTCGTTTATGGCTAGTTCAATTTCTTTTTTCTAAGCTAGGATTATTTAAATATTCTATTTCTTCTTCTATTAATCTGGGCAATTTAAATTTTTGTAAATATTCATCCATTTCATTTAGATAGGCAGTGTTATTGATATAAAGTTGAGAAAAATATCTACTAATAATTGCTTTAATTTCATTATATTCCTTGTGCATTCATTCTTTTCATTTTTGTTATGGGTAATTTGGGTTTTTTTAACCAGTGTTTATCTATTTCATTGATTGATTGTTTTTTTTTCATAAAATCAGTTCTTAGTTCTATTTATTGGTTCAATGTTTGTTTTTCTTTACTTCCTATTTTATCAGTCTCTCCTTTGATTTTCAGAATTCCAATTTTAGTTTATAATTGAGGATTCTTGATTTATTATTTTTCTTGTTTCTTTTAGTTGAATGGCAAGAAAGGTTTTTATATTTTTAAATAAATTTTGTATTTTAAAATACAAATCCATTCAGGCAAGTAGCACATCAACCTTCTATAGCATGAGAACTTCCCAAGAGAGGTTAGAACCAAGTAGAGTAACTGCAGTGGGAAGTCTTGGGCTTTCCTAGGGGACAACATGACAAAAATAAGTGCCAGAAAAGTTGAGATGGGGAGTGAGAAGCAAAATCAGCTTGCCTAACAATTTTGTTTATGGATGCATATGACACTTTTTTTTTTACAGATTTTTCCTTCCAGGAAAAAAAAAGTTATCACTGTTTTAGGACCTTTATCATCTATTGTACTCTCTAATGTCTTATCCTAGAATAGTAATGACTCCGGGTTCTCCAAAGTTTATTTAGTGGAGGACAAACTCTGATCAATCTTCTCAAGCAAGAAAGTCTCTGAGTATGGGCATGATAACAAAAAGTTATGTCTATCACCCGAGATCAACCCTGCTGATATCTGGAGAGGATCATTAGCCAAAACATGGACACAAAGCGATGTTTTTTTCATCTAAAGCAACTTAGGAAGACTTTAATCGTAAGTGCAGAGAGGTAAAAATCTCTGTTGGGGAAGAGACCACCCCCAGCCAATAAAATAAAAGATCCCGTAAGAGCTGAAGCAACAAAACACTAACAAAATATTCTGGAAGAGAGATTCAAAGATTTTCAAAGACCCCCTTACCTTCCCTCTTCTTCCATTTCCACCGTCTTGATCTTCCCATTGCCAATCTACCCCTCGAACCACTCTGGCACCGGCAAAGATTCCTCTGGCTGTAATTTTCTTTGATTTCCGACGAGATTCTAAAAGGACCCTAAAAGATAAAAATATATGTTAATATGCTTGATTCAGTAAGAAGAAATTCTAGTTGGTTGTCAAAAACAGTATCAACAAGTCATTTAAAATTTAAGGAATGTTAAAGATAAGAACTTATATACATAAGATCCCAAAGTTTCCCTTCACTGGATCTTTTTTTGCCAACATAGAATAAGGAGGGATAGCAAAACAGCATCTTTTATCACTAAGAAGTACTCTGTAATTCCAGACTGAATTTAGATCCAAAACTCCTGAAAAATTAAAACTGTAGTCAAGCTAGGTGGCACAGTGAATAGAGCACTGGCTCTGGAGTCAGGAGGACTTACTTTCAAATATGACCTCAGACACTTACTAGCTGTGTGACCATTAGCAAGTCATTTAACCCTGATTGCTTCTTTACCCCACTCCCACTCCCCAAGATTAAACCGCAGTCAAACTAGCTAAGTTTTTTGGCTTTTTTTTTTCTCAACACATAACTCCAAAAGATATTTTCACACCAACACACAGGGAAATTTCATGGGGAGCCAGACAAAGTCATAACTAAGATGGGGCAACGAGGGTTTTGCTCCAGGGTTGTAAATTTAAAAGGTTATCGTTAGCATTTGTACTCTTAAAAGGAGGACAGAAGTTGAGTTCTGGTAGGGCCAGGGAACCCGTGACAGGATGATGAAAATTGGAACAGGCATGATAGTAGGTCTCTGCTAGAGAAATCTGACACCTCCCCCCCCCCAGGATTCCTGGAGTACAGGAGGTGATAAGAAGCAGAACTCCAACCTATCCTACATTTTGAAAGAAATTGGGAAAGTAGACCAAGTTGAAAGTATAATATATTGCCCTATAAGTATAAACAAGCATCTGAGGTACCCAGGGAACTACAGAAAACAGGCTGCCCCAGGGAAGGAGAGATGTTTCACCAAACCTAGTAGTTATCTGAAAGGGTAGTCTTTCAGTACCATACTAATGTTAATAGAATAGGAAGGTCCCTTCCACTCATTTGTGACCTGCTTTGAGCTCTAGCCCAGCTCACAGGTGGGATACACCCTGAGTCACATGGAGCCCAGAGTATGGGAGGAGCTTGCCCAATCCAGCAGAGAGTGAGACTGAGACAGAGCAGGAGAGGCAGAGCAAAGAGAGGGAAAGGGAACTTGCCATGGGGAACTTGTTGGTGGGGAGGCCTGACAGAAAGAATGCTTGATGTCAGCACTCCCTGGATTGCTGATGAGTACCTTGCTAAATTTTACTTCCTGGTATCGTAATAGCAATGTCCAAATAAATATTTTTGTTTTGCCTTTGAGGAAGATACATATGCATATGCATAGCAGCTGCTGTGGGTGTCACATTGGCATTACAACCACCTGCTCTGATATAATTTAGGTAGGGTAGGGCATGTCACGAGACCAGAGCCAATACTCTGAAATGGTTGGGAAACCAAAAAGTGAGTGGGGTAAAGGGGAGATTGTACCTATGGTTTCCATAGGTCCCTTTCAGGTCTAAAAGTCAGTGAGATGACATTTGGACTTTCATTTGACTCTACCTCAGCTCAATCTCAATTTCATTAAAAATTGAATAAGCCTTCCTCTCTGATCTTAGGTTTCCTCTATTGTAAAATGAAGGCAATGAACCAATGATCTCTTAGGTCTCCAACACAATAATTTGAGAGTTCTGAAGGTGTTGGCATCAAGCCCTTCCCTTTCAGCACCTCTCCCCAAAAGATTTTTTCTTAATTCCTTAATTCCTATTCTTTAGTAAGCAGGTTTCTAAAATGCCAAGTGTGAAATAACTGATTTTAGAACATAGCTATCAAAAATAATTAGTTAAAATAGTAAGCTATAAACTGGCTGACTTCCTGAGGATAGGGGTACAACCTTTTCAGCAGCACTTCCCAGGGACCCTGTGTCCTTCTCATGGCAGGGTCCATTCCTACATAACCAAGGGCACCTTTTCCTGATGTTTGTCCCACACATAATATAAGGTGTTTCTCTCCCCACTCCTCCCCAAGAAAAATTGCTGGTTACTTCTCTAGCAGGGGACAGAGAAAATCTGGACAGGAAAAAAAAAAGAAAAATTGGTCCTCTTCTAAAAAACTATTCTTTGTGATTACTGATAAAGTCAATGTATGAAAATCTAAATTAACATTTTAAAAAAAGATTCATCTCATAGCAGGATTTAATAGTTTTTTTAATACCCTTTCAAAAGGAATTATAGGATTTCCTTCCGTGGCAAATAGCTCAATACAGTAAAATGATTTAATTGACTAATGTTCTGATTGGGTACCATTTTTCAAGAATAGTACACTTCTGCATACAGTGAGGTAGACCAGTAATGAGAAACCAGGAATCCTGTAAAGTGTATCCCTCCTTCAGTTTAATTTCATAAAACTAACTTCCATCCACCAAATAGAACATTTCACTGAATGTATCCTTGTATCTGTGATTTCATCAATGTAAGTGTTTCTTCCACGGATGGTCATTTCAATCCACTTAAACCTTCTGAATCAATGTTACTGTTTTCCAGAATTTGGTGCAGAAATACATCAAATTTGACAGAAAAACAGGCAAGAAGAATAGGGAGAGAGGAGACTGCAGTAGACTGAAGAGGAAAGATGAAACTGGTAAAGAAAAGAAGCAAGCAAAATAAACTTTGGCTTTGAAGAGTAGACCCTAAATGGAGGATTTCAAGAGGGGGAAAAAAAAGAGAAAACCAAAGAACTGGAAACTAAGGAGGTATCCATCAAAGGGGATCGTAATGGAATGTAATTTTGATTGTAATGGAATATAAGAAATTAAACAACTTCAGAAAATTTTAGACAAGTATACGAATTAAATGAAATGAGAGGCAGGAAAACCATTTGTGCAGTAACATTTTAAAGAAAGACAACTTTGAAAGACTTAAGATCAAATATTGGGCTTTAGAAAAGGCAGCCAGCTATGGAAATGCCAAAAAGAAAAAGGAAAATAAAGGTTAATTGAAACACTTTTAAAGGCACAGAAGAGAAGGAAATTCACAAGGAAGCACAGGCGAGAACTTTAAAAGGGTTATGTTAGTTATATACCTTTCTAAATTGTTTTTATTCTACACTTGAGAAATAAATATTTCCATAACAAAGTCGAATGGAAATAAAGAGGATGTACAATTTGCTTTTCCTTTTAAATATATATTAAAGTTATCACGTAACTTTTTTCCCTCCCTCCCCTCTGTCCCACCCTAAAGATGGCTACCATTAGACACAAATGTGTATGTGTGTGTGGTGTGGTTGGGTGTGTACATATAGACATACATGTAAAACCATTCTATATATTATTCTATTTATCAATTCCTTCTTTGGATGTAGACAGCATGTTCCTTCATAGGTCCTTTCAGGTATTTAATAATAGTCCAAATGACTTGGTTGTTCAGAGTTATTCTTAAAACAATATTGCTATTATTGTATAACAACGTTCTCTTGGTTCTGCTGGTTTTACTCTTCATTAGTTCATGTAAGTCTTTCCATGTTTTTCTAAAATTATTGAGTTCATCATTTCTTATAGCAGTTATATTCCATCATGATCATATACCACAACTTTGTTCAGCCATTCCCCAATTGACAAGCATCGCTACGATTTCTAGTTCTCTGAAACCCCAAAGAGAGCAGCTATAAATATTTTACAACATATAGGTTCTTTTCCTTTTTCCCTAATCATCTTGGGAAACAGACCCAGTAGTGGAATTGCTGGGTCAAAGGGTATAAGCAGTTTCTTAACTCTTTAGGCATAATTCCAGATTGCTCTCCAAAATGGCTGGATTAATTCACAGTGGAACAGTGATTTAGTGTCCCATTTTTTTCTACATTACTTCCAACATTTGTCATTTTCCCCTTCCATTATTTTATCCAATCTGATAGGTATAGAATGATATCTCAAGGCTGTTTTAATTTACATATCTCTAATCAATAATGATTTAGAGCATTTTTTCATATGACTATAAATCATTTTGATTTCTTCATTGGAAAACTGCACGTTCATATATCATTTATCAACTGAGGAATGACCTGTATTCTTAAAGATTTGACAAAGTTTTTTATATAATTGAGATATGAGACCTTTATCTGAGAAACTATATATAAAAATTCTTCCCCTTATTTTCTGCTTTCCTTCTGATCTTGGCTACAGTGGTTTTCTCTCTTATTTGATTTCTGAAGTCCTTTTTAAGTTCTTCCAGGAACTCTTTTGGGGCTTGTGACCATCTGACATTTCTCTTTGAAAAAAAGAGTAGCTTTTTTTACTTCACAATCTTCTTCTGAATATAAATCCAGGTTTTCTCTATCCCTATAGTAGCAATGGTCAGGCTCTTTTCTCCTTTGTGTACTAATTTTTATTTTTTATTTTATTTTGTTTCATTTTCAGAAACTTATTATTGTAATCAGGTTCTAGTCCCGAGGTGTGGGTAATGGGGCCCCTGGTTTCAGCTCCTGCTTACTATTATTTTTTGAACTCTATGTGTCTATATTGAGGTGGGTAACAACCTCAGGCACTCCTCTCTCCCCCTAAGACACAGTTAGGGCCCCTAGCCACACTGTCCTGCAAATTCTCTTGCTCCCTGTGATCCCTCCAGCAGTTGTAAATTTCAACTCTCCCCTCTGCCTTGGAACTAAAACAGGGATTCCAGTCTCCTGTAAGTGTGTACAGCCAGCAAGGTCCCTGTCCCTCTATCCCTCTACTACTGTACTCAATGGGTGTATGCCAGCTACCTTCTCGCCTACGGCCCAGGACAGTGTCTGGGTAGCATAAGTGTACCTGGCATCTGGAGACAGCAAATGGTCTTTTGGTCTTCTCCTACTCAACCATCAGACCCCCAAACTATCCTGGTGAGGTGAAAGTTCCTGAAGCCCAAGCTGTTTCCAGACCCAGCTGCCCCCAGGACCATTTGATACAGAGAGTACATCTGAAGGTATGTGCACTTCACTAGGGCCAAACCTCCACCCTTGGAGGTCAGAGTCTTTCCTGAAGTCTTCTCAAGTTGTCTTAGGAGGACAACTACTTTACCCCGACTTTTTGCTTATTTTTGCCACTTTACATTCAATTTAAGAGGATGTTCTGTCTTGTTTATCTAGGAAATTTGGAGAATCTAGAATTTTCTATTCTACTCTGCCATCTTAAAAGGCTCTCACACCTAGCCCAAACCTAATAAGAAGAAATATGACATGGAAAATGCAGTCATATATTTGGGTTAAAAATTGAAATTCACAAGTACAAGATGGGGCTGCCATGGCTAGGTAGACGTACTTCAGCAAAAGATCTAGGAGACATAAGGATCAGCAAATTTAGTAGAAGTAAACAATGTGACAAGGCATCCAAAATCTAACACAAATTTAGATTTGATTTAAAAAGATTACAGTGTTCAAGAATATAGAGAGATAACGAAAAATGTCCTGATATCTTTCTTTGTTTTGTTGAGCTGTTTTTCAATCATGTTCAACTCTTATGACCCCATTTGGGTTTTCTTGGTAAAATACTGGAGTGGTTTGCCATTTTCTTCTCCCGATCATTTTATAGATGAGGAACTAAGGCAAATAGGGTTAAGTAACTTATACAAAGTCACACAGCTATTAAGTGTCTTGAGGTCAGATATGAATTCAAGAAGATGAGTCTTCCTGATCCTGTGCCTAATGCTCTCTATCCACTGGGCACCTGGCTAGCTGCCTTCTTAATAATTAGAGCTGTCCAAATGTGGAATGGCCTGTTTTGGTAAAGACAGGTTCTCTCTCACTTATCAGCAAAGGCTGGATGAGCATTTGTCCAGTATGTTTGAAAATGGATTCTCAGGGAAGCTAGGTGGCACAGTGAATAGAGTATTGGCCCTCGACTCAGGAGGACCTGTGTTCAAATCCAACCTCAGACACTTGACACACCAGTTGTGTGAGCTTGGGCAAGTCACTTAACCACAATTGCCTTGCTTTCCCCCCTCAAAAAAAAAAAAGGTTCTGGATCTCCTTTAAGGCAGCTACATGGCACAGTGAATAGAGAACCAGCCCTGGAGTTGCCTCAGACACAATACAAAACTAGCCGTGTGACCTTGGGCAAGTCACTTAACCCCAATTGCCCTACCTTCCCCCTGAAAAAAAAAAAAAGGATTCTCATTTCAGATATCACTTGGACCTAGATGGCCTCTGAGGCTCCCTTTAACTTTGAGATTCAGGGATTTTCTCTCTACTATTTCTGTCAAACCTTGTCCAAAACTATGGTAGAAATTGTTATTAACAGTAAGATAATAAGAGTTTGTAATTTTTCTAACTTCATTTATAAGACTGAATGCATTTTCAATATACAAGGAACTTATGTGTGTAAAATTAAGATTTACTTCCTACCTTTCACTTCCTGGTGTGGTAATTCTGTAAAAACGATGCCTTAAGTGATGTTTGTCTCCATGATAACAGACTGTGCACAAATCATAATTTGTACACTCAGCACACTTCCATCTGATACCAATAATTGGCTGTTGGCGACAAGTATCACACATGGTTCCATCATGCTTGATGCCTATTTTTAAAAAAGACACATACTTACATTTCTCAAAGTTTTATGTTTTGAGTATTTTACAAAAGCTACTGAAAATAAGTAAAACAAAAGATATTAAAAGAATTTTTAACAAATTATATGAGGAAATAAGTATTTAGTCTCCTTAAAGCTTAAAACAAAAGGTTAATAGAATTCCATTATTTAAATTACTACAAACTACAATGTTGTTTTCCTTCTCAACTCACTAACTAAAAGAAGATATTATTGTTCCTAACTTTTTCTTCATATACACAAAATTAACCTTATACAGCAGTTTCATTTAGAAGAATAAGGAAAAAAAAATACTTTAACAAAAATCACAATTTCCAATATTTCAACATTTGAATACCTGAAACCTCTCTGGTAATTTCAACTGGTGTTCAACTATGATAAGTGACAAATCAAAGCACAGAGGATTTTATCTTTATACCACTATAGAAACCAAAACGCTTAATATTCTTCCCAGGTCTAACTGTTTTCTCCAAAAAATAGGAAAAAAAATTGTAGTACATCCAAGTAGCATTAAGAGAGATAGAAAGAAAAATTCCTTTCACAATAATTCTAGAATGTGGGAGTTTACCTGACAACATACACACACACACACACACACACACACACACACACACACACACACACACACACTATATGACTGCAACTATAAAACACTTTACAGTTAATTTTCAAATAGAAACATCCCTAAAGCCATATACTGACTTAGAAAACCACAATTATCATTATCTATGTTGCTCTGTATTTTTATTAAAGATTTCCTAATTACATTTTAATCTGGTTCATACCCTGCCTACAACCTACCAGTACCACATCTCTGATCAAAACAACTTTGTACTGATGAAAAAAAATGAGAGGGTCAATCAATGGAACAGATTAGGTAAACAATATACAGAAACAAATTAACACAAGTAGCACAATAGTCAAGGATCCCAGTAACTGGGTTGACCAACTCAGTATTTGACAAAAACTACTTTGAAAACTGGAAAAAAGTCTGGTAAAAAGTAGTCATAGAGCAACATTTTGCATGGTATACCACATTTAACTGCAAATGGATACATGACACATATATAGTGACATCACAAACAATTCTGAGGAGCAAGGAAGAAATTACCTTTCAGATCTATGGATAAGGGAAAAGTTCAAGACCAAACAAGAGAGAAAGGATTACAGAAGATAAAAATGGACCATTTTTATTACATAAAACTTTAAAAGCTTTCTCACAATAAAACCAATGCAATAAAAATTAGAAGGGAAGCTGTTACCTAGGGGGAAAAATCTTAGCAAATTTCTCTGATAAGAACTCAACAGAAAAATGGCCAAAGTATATCAATAGCCAGTTTTGAAATGAAGAAATCCAAGCTATCAATAACCATATTTTAAAAAATCTCCAAATCATTAGTAATTAAAGTTGACAAAGTTGTTGGCAAAAAGGGAAAATGACAAATGTTCTTGGAAAGGCTTGGTAAAAAAGATGTGGGGGGGGGCGGAGAAAAAAATGGTGAATTAAAAGCAGGAACTCACTTGAGTTCATCCCCAATTACTTCTAACACCTCTAAAAAATTACTCTAAACAAATTTAAGAGCTACAGAACTCACAAAATGACAGAGTGAAATACATGTCCAGCTGAAGTCAGCCTGGCAAGCTGAAAGGAAGGGTCAATCACACAGGGGTGAGAGCAGAGTGCAGTGCCATGTGGCCTGCAATGGCACAGCAGACCTCAGGGTACTGACTCACTGGCAGTAAAAGGTCAGTGGAGAAACTGTTAGACTTGGGTGAGAGAAGAGTATGGTCTGGCCCCTGCCTCCAGGGTGGTAGAGTGTAACAGTAATCAATTTAGCAGATACTTAGTCCTTAGTAACTTAGGGCTAAGTATGGAAGGTGTGAGCTCTGCCTCCTATTGAGAGGGTGTGAACTCCCCTGTTGCTGAAGTGGCAGAAGGTGGTTAGCTGAGACAGGAGGCCAGTATATGTATATAAGAAGAGTTCTAGAGACAGAGAGACAGAATTGGGAATCTTCCTCCTGGTGCCTCCTGTTGGAGGAAGCAGGATTGTCCCAGCATCTGGGAGATGGGCTACAGAACTGAAGAACAAGTTGGAGTTTTCTTGAGAGAGATACAGAGAGTTTCTCTCCCAGAATCTGGAAGCTGACTGAGAACTGAGTTCGAGTTTTCCTGAGACCAGAATCTAGTGAAGGCCACCTGGAAGGCTGAGAGGGCTTGCCTGGAAGGCCTCCTGCAAGGCCAAGATTCCTTCTGGGTCCTATGGCCAGCTGAACTGCTGGAGGACTGAAGAAGCATGACCAGGATAAACCTTTGTTGGCTCATGGCTTGGCTGATCTTTGAGTTCCTGCCAACAGAAGCAGTGAAGGGTTGGAGATGTGCTGGACCCTGTGAACTTCAGTGTGTGCCAGGGACTGCCCTCAAGACTGGACAAGGACCTGGGAGCTGTCTACCTCTGAGGACTGGACGAGGACCTGGGAGCTGTCTGCCCCTGAATCCAGGTGACTGTTTGGTGGATTCAGGTAGGAGCTGGGACCATGGAAGGGGATCCAAGGAATATGAGAGACCACCTCCAGTTAAGATGAAGAAAAGGCCTCTCCTTGGATA
>CM053580.1:403338324-403401550 GCA_028627135.1 Pseudochirops cupreus
TATAAACACTATATCGTGATTTTCTGTGATAAGATGTAATGTTGTGAATATTATATTATGATTTGTTGTGAATGTTTGTCTTATTTGTAATGGAATAAATGGAGTGTTCACTATACTGTGTAATCTGAACCTTAAAAGCTGTTCACAGTAGCATTCTTTTGGGAATCTGCTTGTGCATGGTGTTACATGGAGGTGGCAGAAACTGCGGCAGTGGAGGGTTCTAGGCCCACAGATAGTGGGGGAACTAAGGGTTGACCAGAAGGCAATTGCAGGAATCTCTTTGCTGGTGCTGAGGCAGGATTCTCTTGCTTTGCCCTTCTTGGATCTGTTTCACAGTTTTGGGCGGCGGTCAGGGGGGGAGGCAGAGCACTAGTGTGACAGAACTTGTTGAGGCTGCGGAGAGGCAGTCCTCCTCACGGTTCTGAGACAGGTGCCTATAAGTAGTTCTGACAACAGTTGCACAAAACCACAGAAATATGGGACACAGCATTCTCCATTCTGGAAGCAGAGTTCTACGATGGCAAAGAGCTCAAAAGTCAAGTAATTGGCTGGCAAGATGAGCAAACAGAGGAAGAGAAATCAGACTATAGAACTGTTTGCTGGTGACAAAGATCAAAACATAGAACCAGAAGAAGACAACAAAGTCAAAACTTCTTCAAAAGCCTCCAAGAAAAATGCAAATTGGTTGCAGGCCACAGAGGAGTTCAGAAGGATTTTGAAAATCAAGTAAGAGAAGTGGAGGAAAAACTGGGAAAAGAAATGAAGAGTTATGCAAGAAAATCATGAAAAACAAGTCAACAGCTTGCTAAAGGAGACACAAAAAAATACTGAAGAAAATAACACAGACTAAGAAAAGACAGACTAACTCAAATGGCAAAAGAAGTCCAAAAAGCCAATGAGGAGGAGAATGCCTTAAAAAGCAGAATTGGCCATGTGGAAAAGAAAGTTCACTGGAGCAAATGGAAGCTAATGACTTTAAGAGAAATCAAGATATTATAAAACAGATCCAAACAAATGAAAAACATTTTTATAGATGAGAAAGCTGAGGCAAACAGGGTTAAGTGACTTGCCCAGGGTCACACAGCTAGTAAAGTGCCTGAGGTCTGATTTGAATTCAGGAAGATAAATCTTGATTCCAAGTCCAGTTTTCTATGCACTGTGCTGACTAGCTTACTCATATATAAATTACCTCAAATCATCACAGAATATTACTTAAACTGAAAAACTTTGTAGAGTTATTCCATTTACAAGTGTAAAATAGTATTATTCCTATCATGCCAAAACTTGGAAATCTTTAAACTTGGTCTTAATGATAATTCTCTATCTGTACTGCGCATGAAAACTAAAATTTAAGTGACCTGATAGCAGCTGTGCCATTACAAAGCATCAAATCCTAAATTGCCTGTGCCTACCTCTCACCTTGCCAGTTAACAGATTTTGAAAAGCATAAGAAAGTAAAACTCAAAAATCATCTATTCAAAAACTTTCATCCAAAGTGTTTTCCACAAATCCCTATTTAAATATTTTGGTCTCCACATTGTTTATTCTTCTAGTTCAAACCGAAAGGATGTTAAATTCATGAACTAATAATAAATGGCCAAACTTCCTTAAAAACAGCTATTAAAAAAAAACACCAAGACACTGGTAAAATCTTCCATAATTCATGGTTTCAAAGAATACTTCAGGAAAGCAATATATATACACAATCACATTCAAAAGCAATTTAGTTCTCACAACTCAGATGCCAACAAAGCTACTCAACAACTGTGAAACTGACTAATGCTGACTTTAAAAGAGTAAAGGAAGCAACCCATTCAGTTACCATAATCAACACTATAGAAAATAAAACAAGAATACAATTAATTTGCTCTAAAAGAAAATCTGTCTATTTGATGGCATCATAAAAGACAATATTAGGGAAATGATGGTTTAAATATTTTCACTTTTTCCTCCCTTTTTCTCTTATCACACCCATCAATTTCATTCCCATTTACTGTCATTCGGTCCTACTCTGATCCTCTATGACTGTGCAAGAATCATTTGTTACAAATTTTATATTTCATAGTAGTTAACTGCATCCCTTCCCTCTGGCCAAATTTATAAGCTCTCCTCATTTCCAAAGCTTCCTATAAATGCTACAATCCCTGGAGGATCTTTGTGCTCTTTCTTTTTTTTCAGTTTTACAACCACATCTGCCATCTACTTTTCATTGATAAATGAACCACCTACAACAACAGCTTCTCACTCATTCTATAACTACTCAAATCACCATCTGTCCTATGTCTTTGATATTATCCTATGTTAAACAATAATTTAAAGAATCTATATAATTGAAGGTTTGAGTAAATGAAAACAGATTAGTAATAGTGAGATAATAAGTTGACAGAGAGTAACTTAAAATGGACCGAAATGATGGAAATGGCAACTTTCATAGAGAAAAAAACTTTAAAGTAAAAAGGTAGATCTTGGATGGTTGGTTGGGAAGGGTCAGATTTCAGCCTCCATGAACCACAGAACTATATAAAATTGTCATCTGACCTTTCAGTGATTTCCATGTATGTCATCACCTTGAAAGTTATTAATTTAACTTTGACAATCCTAGGCAAAGATTTAAATAGCTAAAAGGCTTTATTTTGGCAATCTTTCTTACCTAAGGAATTGGTTTTTTTTTTAAATTGTGTGTGCACTACTGTATTTTTAAGATGGTTTCAAAGTTAATTAAATTTTTTAGTAAGGGCAAGGCCTTTGTGACCTGCCAACTGGTTAAGACATTCCACATTCATTACTCTTAAGACTTACAAAAAATATGGTAAACATCAAGACTTTTCCTTAGCTCAGATCAAATATGGTTGCCAGTTATGTGTTAGAGGAGTTTCATGCTAACTATTCTAGTCCTCTCAAATCTACACATTTCTAAATTGTGTCAAAAATCAAATTCTCCATACAAAAATGAGAAGTGAGATTTTTTTTAAAGAACATTTCAGAAGAGAGTAGAGATAAACATTTTTTGAGATAATGTTAATTATCTTTTAAAATAGTTTTAAATTGCCTACCTTTACAGTACTCTGCCTCACCCCTAAATCTCTTCATTTATAACTAGATTTACAATCCAAGTCACCCTGCTCTCTTATACCATTACCCTTTTTCTGATTTCACCTCCTTCACTTTGCAATCTTATTTTTACAGTTAATAAGTTCATCTATATACTGTTCTCTCTCCTCCTATCTCTTGCACCCTCCCTACCCTTATCCTACACCCTTTTCCCCCCACTGCTGTTTGATATTTCAATTAAGAGCCAGACTAACCACCTTCACTCTCAGCTGCTGAATGCTGCTACAGAAAGCTACATAATCCGTGCCCATGTGTGTCCACTACAGATGTATTACATAATTTTTACATAATTCTATGTGGGTTCTCACTGGTATAAGGCAATCCACTTGTTCAATCAAGCTGACACTTTTGGCCCTCCTCAAGGCAGCTACTATATCTATATCAAATTGATTACCTTCTCAATGCATGAGGGGGGAAGGGAGGAAGGAAAGAAGGAAGAGTATTTGGAACTCAAAAATTTTGTAAAACGAATGTTCAAAACTGTTTTTACATGTAATTGGAGAAAAAAATAAAATTATATTTTTTTAAAAAGGTAAGCGCTCCCAAAATGGAATCAAGAAGACAAAGGTTCAAATTCACCAACATCTTTCATTTACTCCTATATTTCCACCTTCATCTAAGTTCTACTCCAAGACATGGAAGATTTGTAATCATATGTCTAGAAGAAACCACACAGATGAAATCAGGGATCACTGAAGTATTATGATGACTACACTTTAGTAATGGTCCACCCAAAAAAAATCCTCACAGCACTTGCCTCTCGGTCTGGAATAACCATTTGTTAAAATGGTTGATAAATTATTTTAGTCAGTCAGCATGATCTTGGTAAAAGAAAAATTTTTTTTGAATCAAAGATCTGATTCACTTCTAAAATCACCTATGCCATTTGCTTTGTAAATAAAGGCCAGAGAGGTTGTGACTTGCCTAAAGTCTCACAGTCAAGGCTACATCTAGAACATTGTATCTTGACACCAGGGCCAACATTCTTTGTGCTACAAGTTATCTGTGTGCGAGCACATACACGCACATATGCATGTGCATGTCTGCATTTTAAACCTTTAGAGATCTAGTAACTTTCTATCTCAGGAGGCTTCCTTCCTTATTTCTCTCTCCCACTGGCACCAGTCTAATCTTAAAAGCTCAAGGCACCCTGACAACTTTCCATAATTCCCCTGGCAAAATTACTAGCAAACTTTCCTTTAGATGAATGGAAAACAAAATCAGGTAATGCTTACCGACAGCAAAGTTAACACTGGCTAAGGATGATTTATTTATTTAATCTTGTCTACAAAGGCAGACTGATCAACCCAGCACTCTGTGAGAACAATCTGTAGTTGAGCTACTTCCCTCATCAGTTTTTATACCTGTTAAAAAAAATACTATATATCACTTACCAGCAGAGATAATATGATTCCTGATTGGGACTGAATATAATGAGGAGAGAAGGAAAAAAGAGAGAGAGAAATGCCATTTCCTCACAGTATCACTGTCTGTATCTGGAAGGAGACACTATCAACAAATGTTTTATGCAAAAGTCAGGTAAACTTGGTCAAATACAAATAGGCATAACTATCAATAAATAATCTGAAAATTGATGTTTATTACTATGGAGAAGGGAAGGGAATAAGCATTTATACAGTACCTACAATATGCCAGGTACTAAGTACTACAGTAACAATAATAATTTATTAAGATAATAAATTTTAAAAACTATATTCATTAAGATAACACAAACCCTTTAGGATAAACATCAATCTCATTTCCTTTTAAGTAAATAAAAAGAAATTATTTTAATTTCACAGATTATAGACTTCAAGCTGGTTGGGAACTTAGAGGTTATCTCTAGTCCATCCCTCTTAATTAACAAATAAAGAAACTGAGACTTAGGATAAGTGACTTGCCTAGGAGCACAAAGCAACATATCAGAAGCAGGATTTAAAGATTTTATACACATACATACACAAATACATATATATATATATATGAGGCTGAAGACTGGTGAGTTACTATTTTTATTTTTTAGCATTTCCAAATTGCTGCAAATCAAAAGGATCACTTTTAAACGTTAAAAAAAATCTTAACAGCTTATTTCATTTCTTCTAAAAGACAAAACTGACTCATCAAAAGCAAAAGCAAAGAGAAAATAAGAAAAACTACCTCAAGAAAATAAGTATTATACTTAATTACCTGTATGGGGATTTTTCAGAAGAGAAAAATTAGACTTTATGTGCTCAGGAAATGACAACTAATTCCAATGACAGCCAAAGCAAAACATTTAGGAAGCAAATCTGTTTCATAAAATCATAATGTATTTCAAAGACAAATAATTTTAAAGTTTCCTTTGTTCATCATCTTATATCATTCACATGACAGATAATTCCCATGAGTTGCAGTTTAAAAATATATTAAGTTGATACTTTGAAACACACAATGAATTTTTCTCATAACTATAATGTGTGACTAGATTCTCAGACTCGGAAGCTGCTTATTTAGCCCATAATATGAAATTCAGTTTAATGAGTAGAGAATACAGATCAGTTTAGTTTTACTAATAAATAGAATACTTGAATATAAGTCACAGATAGAACTATATACATAATGACTACAACTATGTAAATAAAGACAAGATCAATAACTAAACTCAGTTAAATACACTGAAATTCAAAGAGGGTCCTGAAAGTATAGCCATGTTATTCCTGATTTTCATTTTGAGAGACAAAAATACGACAGTAGTCAAACTTCTCCCTTCAGAAGAGAGTTGCAAAAATCATTAACTTTTCTCTGACTAATATAAGATGACACTGATTAAGGAGGAGGCAGGATTTCTGTAATTACACAAGCAAGAAATTGTCGGACAGCTAAGTAAGGTAGGCATTACCAAGCATAAGTAGTTCAGTCACGGGTAAAATAAGTAGAGCTTTCAGCAGAAGGGCTTAACACACACAGGGGGAACACTGTGAGATAAAAGAAAGTTGTCAAATAACACCTAAATAGAATTTCTGAGAGAACCAGATAGAGGCTTTAAACTTGATTTGCACAGTATTTATTTTCTGAAGTGTGACACAGCCACCTCTAATACCATATACCAAGATGAGGTCAAAATGGGCGCATGATTTAGAAATAAAGGGTGATATCATAAGCAAATATTAAAGGAGCATGGAATATCTTACCTTCAAAAACACAATGCACCTTTTAAAATATGCATATAATATTTTAAAATACTTTAAAAGGTGAAATTAAAAGGTGGGAGAGGAATAGAATGAGAGGAGACAGGGAGAGATAGAATGGGGTTAATCATTTCATACAGAAGAGGCCAGGGATAACTGTTACAATGGAGGGGGAGAACAGGAAGGCAAAAGGGAATGGGTCAACCTTACTCTCATTGAATTTGGCTTAGGGAAGGAATGACATACACTATAAATTGGGTATCTTGCCCTACAGGAGAGTAGGGTGGATGGGGATGAGAGGGAGGATGATAGAGGGGAGGGCTGCTGAAAGCACACACTTCTATAAAGGGAAAGGGACAAAGTAGAGAATAGAACAAGGGGACGGGGTGGGATAGGAAGGAGGGAAATATAGTCAGTCTCCCACAATATATCCATTGTGGAGATGTTCTGCATAACTACACACGTACGGCCTGTATTGAATTGCTTGTCTTTCCAGTGAGGGTGGGTGACGAGGGAGGAAGAGAAAGAATCTACAATTTAAAGTTCTATAATCAAATGTTAAAATATATATATGTATACATATATATTATTATTTTTTATTATTATTATTATTATTAATTACATGCAACTGGGAATTAAGATAAACAGGCACTGGGGTAGAGAGATCCATCTTGCCCTACCGGAAAGCCAGAGGGGTGATGGAGGAGGACACAGGAGAGAACAGATTGGGGGAAGGGGTATACAGTGGGATTGCTGTTTTGGGGGGGTGGGTAGGGGAAAGATGGGGAGAAAATGTTTAACTCAAAATCTTGTGGAAATGAATGATGTAAACTAAAATAAACAAGTTTTTAAAAAAACACAATACAAATTAAAATTTAATTTAAAATTTGCAAGTGCAAATTAAAACAACTCTGAAGTACCACCACATACCTATCAGACTATCTAATATGACAGAAAAAGTAAATGACAAATGTTGGAGGGGATATGGAAAACTGGGACACTAATGTACTGTTAATGGAGTTATGAACTAATCCAGCCATTCTGGAGAACGATTTGGAACTCTGCCCAAAGGGCTATCAAACCTTTTGACCCAGCTATACAACTACTAAGTCTGTATTCCAGAGAGATCCCTCCAATAAAAGGCAGAGGATCTATATATACAAAAATGTTTATAGCAGCTCTTTTTGTGGTGGCAATGAATCAGAAATTAAGGGGATGCCCATCAAGTGGTGAATGGCAGAACAAGTAGTACATGACTGTGATGGAATACTATTGTGCTTTAAGCAATGTGGAGCAGGAATCTTTCATAAAAGCATTATATGAACTGATGTACAGTGAAGTGAGCAGAACCAGGAAAACATCATACATAGTAACAGAAATACTGTATGATAATTAACTGTTAATAACATACATTCTCAGCAATACAATGATCCATTTCTGAAGGACTTATGACGAAAAATGCTCTCCACCTCCAGAAAAAGAAGTGATAGTTGTTTGACTGTAGAATGAAGCATATTTTTTATTTAATTTCCTTTATTTTACTTGGAGTTTTTTGCGGGGAGAGGTTGGTTTGTGTTTTCTTTCACAACTTGACTAATATGGAAATATTTCACATGACTGCACAAGTACAGTCTGTATCTTAATTGTTTACCTTCTCAAGAAAGGGGAGATGAGACAGAAAAGTTGGAACTCAAAATTTTAAAAAATGAATGTTAGAAACTGTTTTTATATGTAATTGGAAAATATAAAATATAAAAAATTTTTTAAATTAAATTAAAATTTATCTTAAAAGGGGGGGAGGGGGATAAGAGGGGGAATGATGGAGGGGAGGGCTGGTTGGGGGGGAGGATTGTTAGAAGCACACAAAGGGACAGGAACAAAGTAGAGAATGGAATAGAAGGAGGGGTAGGAGGGAGGGAAATATAGTCAGTCTTTCACAATATGTCCACTGTGGAGATGTTCTGTGTAACTACACATGTGTGGCCTGCATTGAATTGCTTGTCTTTCCAGCGTCTGTCCTCAGTGAGTGACGAAGGAGGAAGGGATAGAATCTGGAGTTTAAAGTTCTAAAATCAAATGTTAAAAAAATACATAGATATTATTATTATTATTATTATTTACATGCAACTGGGAAATGGGTTATGCAGGCACTGGGGTAGGGAAATCCATCTTGCCCTACTGGAAAGTCAGAGGGGTGACAGGGGAGGATATAGGAGAGAACAGATTGGGGGAGGGGGTATACAGTGGGATCGCTGTTTTGGGGTGGTGGGTAGGGGAAGGACAGGGAGAAAATTTGTAACTCAAAATCTCGTGGAAATGAATGATGTAAACTAAAAATAAACAAAAGTTAATTTAAAAAATTTATCTTAAAAAAATAAAGAAAAGTGTCATATAGCTGAAGTAAGCAATACAGACTGACAATGGTAGGAAATGACCAAAAGGTATACAACATGAGCAATCACGCAATCTCACACACACACACACACACACACACACACACACACACACACACTTGTTTCTACTGGCATATCCTGTTTCAGAAACATGCCTGAGAGAATGATTTCTATCTTAAGGGGAAATTAATTTTTAAAACTTAAATCCCGCCGAACCTGCTACAAACATTGCTATCAATATTAGCTCATTTGATTCTCGCGATAACCCAGGGGGCAGGTGCTCTTCTTATTCCTATTTACAGCAGAGGAAACTGACGCAAACAGAGGCTGAGTGATTTTCCCAGGGTCACAAAGCTAGGAAATATCTGAGGTCAAATTTGAATTCAAGTCTACCTAACTCCAGTCTCAGAGCTCTCTATTCATTGCATACCCATGTGTTCAAGAAAAGGAAACAGAAAAAGTAACAAAAAGTCAAAATCAAAATTTAGTTCTCGGTAGTCTCCTTCATTTCCTGGATTATCTTTGAAGAAAAGCAACTCTAGAATGAAACAACTGAGAAGAAAATTTTTGAGGGTTGATATCTTCCAAATTTGACATCAGTAAGTAAACAACTAGGATTCTCCCAAACCCTGGTATAAAAGAAGCCTGGAAAAACTGATTTTGGGCCCCAATTACAAACACTGAAACTCACCACTAAGCAACCCAAGGAAAAACTTGAAGCTTACACTTTTAACTCCTGATGTCAGAGAAATATGACTGTACTTGCACTGACCTCCTTTCTCTTCCTACCATGACAAACCTTAAGGAAAGTGCACTTGAAAGTATAAGTAGAATTCCTTTTTCTTTCAGGGTCCCTAGCAGGTTATTGCATAACAGTCTGGGAACCTGAGGTTAAGATGAAAAACTACAGGAAAAGAAAAGAGGTCACAAAGTACGGAATATCATCAATACTACTGAAACATGTTTCTAAAATGCATAAAAGAGAAAAGAAGGAATCATGACAAGGGGGACAACTTTGAAAATAACAAATTAAATTTATTATATGCTTAAAAAAAGAAACAAGATTTTCTTGCAAATAAGATTTGTAGGTCCATCAACAACCCTCTCTCTTGTACTATGTGTAGGAAAACACCTCAAAGGATGTTGGTGAGAAAGCAAATGCTGTGTAAATGGTGGTTATGAATATTATTATTAAACAAGATTATAAGTTAGCTCCTATTTTCTTCCTTTTCAAAACAAGAATTTTAAGCCAATCAAAATGTTCTTCTATAGGTGAGTGAGATACCAATAAAAGGTATTTATGGAATTAAGTCCACTTTTAGTTCAAAAGGGGAAAAAAAAGCCCCCAAAGTGTGGTATGATGGAGAAAATATTGCTTTTGAAGTCGGAAGACCCTGATACTGGGTGACTGTTGAAAGGGTGGGGAACAGAAAAAGACAATAAAAATTATAGTTCAGAAAGCAAGAAACAAGAGTCCAAAAATCTGTTCATTTCTCAGAAGTTTCACACTTGTCCTTCATAAATATAACACATAAGTCAAAAGACCAAGAAAGGTGCTGAACACTCAAATGTACTCACAAAAAAAGCGAAGCCTATTTAGTTTGAAGATGTTTTATCCTTTTTCTTTTCTCTTTAAAATTTAATTTTTTCAAATTAATAAAAATTATTTGTTCTCCCTTCCACTTTTCCCAACCCCATAGCCAAAATAAGAAAGGGGGGTCAACTATACCCTATAAGAAATATAATACATAGTCAAGCAAAACAAACTGTTGCACTGGCCACATCGAAAAAAATGTCTCATTAAACACCCTGAAACTATCACCTTTTGTCAATAAGTGAGTGTCATGTTTCACATCATCAGTCCTCTGGAAACATGGTGGGTCAGTGTCCTTGACTATATCTTGACAGGAAATGATTAAGTACAGACATAGCATTCAATGACAGTATTCATTTCACATTAAGCTTTTCTATGTGAAATAAACTTATTGAAAAATTATAGCAAAGGACAGACTTCAGTACTCAAATAGGGAAAAAAAAAAAGGAAAAAGAGGAAATCACAGTAGTATAGGCTGAAATTACAGTAGTTCAAACCTGACCTGCTTAAACAAGCTGTTGACTCCTAGAAGTACAGACACAGACTATCACTGTCTCTCTGAAGTTTAATGCAAAGAATGGTTGAAAAGGCCCACAAACCACCTCTTCAAGCACTTGATCTTGCCAAGCGGAAAAATTTGGCAGCCAAGAGAAACACCAGTTAGGAGCACAGACTCATTTGTAAGAAGGAGGAAGGTAATCAATTAGCACTTATGAAATGATTATCATGTGCTACGCACAGTGCTACAGTGGGATACAAAGACAAAAGGGAAATGAATCTCTGACCTTGAGAAGTTCACATTCTAATAGGAGAATACATGAACATATAAATATATACATAATGTATACAAAATAAATATAAGGTAGTTTTGGGAGGGTGAGATAGAAGAGCAGAAAACAGTTGAGGGAGAAATGTTTCAGAGACCTTGGCTTGAAATTCAACTAAACCAGATTAACCCAAGAGCACATGTAGATGAAGCTGAAAGGGAGATAAAACAAAAATGATGTGAGATGAAACAGATGTCCTAATGCTTCTACAGTCATTTATTCTCACTAACAATGTTAGTAGACTCACGCAGCTGGACTCTTAGCATTCCAGTACCAGGTGTACCACATAAGAAAAGGGCAATGAAACTGAAAATACAAAAAAACAGTTAAACCTAACCAAATACATATGAGATAAAAATCAGTGCTGGAAAAAATAATTTTAAAATATTATTATCATTTATAAACAATATTTAGTGCTTTTAAAGTTGCACAGCTTTCATATACATTATGTATTGTGAACCTAACCACCCTGTGAAGTAGGTACAATGTCTATTATTATACCCCTTTTCAGAAGAAAATGAGGCTCAGATTAATTAACTTATCCAAGGTCATAGCCTAGGAAGCATCAGAAGCAATATTTGAAACTGGCCTTCCTGACTCTTAAAGTTCGGCACTCTGTCCATTACAAGGCATTGCCTCTCCTTAAAAGGAATTCAAGGATCAATTTTAACAATCTACAAATCAGAAAAAATAAACAGTTAAAAAAATGACCAAGAAGATGCCAGCCACTACTGAGACATATGCTTGCTTTATCATTTCTATATAAAATCTTTATGGGAATGGTATATTAATTCACTAAGGATCTCCTCACTCAAAACTCTGAAAAGGTTTGAGAAGGCAAGCTTGTGCAAATCTTCCTTTCTCTCGAGGTTGCCTAGGGATTTTCTCTACCATGCCCCAGAAACCTCTTCAACTTGGAAGCTCACTCCAGCCCAGGAATTCACACATAGGAAGTAATAACCCTTGGGCCCTGCAGCATCTCCCTCTGATTGGATGGCTCTTTTTCAAGGAGCACAGGCCAGCCAAATTTTCATCACTCTCCAAGCTGCACTCCAACCTTTCTCTATCATTTCCACTCCCCAGCTTTCTAGTTTCCTTTTATATATTGTCTTCCCCAATAAAATATAAACGCCTATTTGTTTTGCATGACTACACATATTTGTAATTTTTTCTTGCTTTCTCAATGGGTGAGAGAGGGAAGAGAAGGAAGGAAAGAATTCAAAAATTTTGTTAAAAATATTTCATTTATTTATAGTAGCTGTTTCTGTGGTGGCTAAGAATTGGAAATTGATCAGAAAGATCTTAGACTTACAAGAACTGACGCAAAGTGAAGTGAGGAGAACCAGCAGAACACCGTACACAGTAACAGCAACACTGTCAGATAATCAACTATGGATGACTTAATTCTTCTCAGCAATACAGTGATCCAAGACAATTACAAATGACTTGTGATGGAAAATGTTATCCACATCCAAAGAAAGAAATGATGCAGTCTGAATGCAGATTGAAACTTACTATTTTCACTTTTTTTGGTAGTTTTTTCCTTTCGTTCTGTTTCTTCTTTCACAACACAGAATTACACTATGGAAATATTTTACATAACTGCACATATATAACATATTGTTTACCATCTTAGGAAGGAAGGAGAGAGAGGGAAAAAATTTGGAATTCAAAATTTTATTAAAGAATAAATGTGAAAAATTGTCTTTGTGTGTAATTGGAAAAGATAAAATACTATTTAAAAGGAAATTTTTTTAAAAACTGGAAATAGAGGGGATGCCCATCAATTGGAGAATGACTGAACAAGTTGTCATATATGATTGTGACAAAATATTGAGCTACAAGAAATGACAAGCAGGATGACTTCAGAAAAACCTGGAAAGACTTGCACGAACTGATGCAAACTAAAGCAAGCAGAAGCAGGAAAATGTTATACACAATAACAGCAACACTGTACGATGAAGAACTGTGAATAATTTAGCTATTCTCAGCAACATAATGATACAAGACAATCCCAAAGTATTCATGATGAAAAATGCTATCGACCTCCAGAGAAAAAACTGGTATTGTCTGAATACAGAGTGAAACACACTAACTCTCTCTCTGTCCCCCCCCCCCTTCTTTATTTCTTGTTCAAGTCTTTTTGTACAAAATGACAAATATGGAAATGTTTTACATGACTGCACATACATAACCTATATCAGATGGCTTACCATCTCAGGAAGGAGTAGGTGAGGAAGGAAGGAAGTGACAGAATTTGGAAATCAAAACTTTTTTTTTAAATGCTAAATAACTGTTTTAACATGTAATTGAGAAAAATATTATTTTAAAAATTTATTTTATTCACAATATAAGCTTTTTGAGAGCAGGAACTTTCTGCTTGTGCTGTATTTATATTCTCAGTGTTTAGCAGAGTGCCTGACAAATAGTAAATATTTATAAAATGCTTGCTGACTAATTTTGCAGAAAATTTCTTTTACAGAAAAGCACATTTTGGTATAAATCCAACCTGGTTATTGTGAATGATTTCCTGAGAATATTTGTGCAACTAAGTCCACTTTTGATTTTTTAAAAATGCCAAAAAGTATAGTGTGAGAGGAAGAATACTGGTTTTAAAGTTATAAGACCTTGACACTGGGTGATTTGCAATGATGGGGACAGGAGCAGATAATGGAAATTATTAGCTTCTTTGCTAATATTTTAGTCTATATTTTTATATCACCAAGAATTTGTGAAGTGCTTATTGTATGTCAGACACTATATGAAGTAGGGATACAAAAGAAGACAAAAACAGTCCTTCCCTTTAAAGAACACACATCATGGGGCAGCTAGCTGGCACAGTGAATAGAGCACCGGCCCTGGAGTCAGGAGGACTTGAGTTCAAATTCAACCTCAGACACTTGACACTTACTAGCTGTGTGAACTTCGGCAAGTCATTTAACCCCAACTGCCTTGCCTTCCCCCCTCCAAAAAAAACCCCACACATCATAAGGACAGAGATCCATACAGAATAGGTATAAAACAGATGTCAGTTAATAAACATTTATTAAGTGCCTACTATGTGTCAGGCACTGTGCTTATCATCAGAGGAAAGATACCAGAATTAAGAGAGATCAGGAAGGCATCCTGTAGAAAGCTGGATTTTATCTGGGACCTTGAGGAAGCCAGAGAAGCCAGGAGGAAGACATGAGGAGGGAGAGCCTTCCAGTCATGGGAAATAGCCAGTGAAAATGCCCAGAGTTGGGAGATGAGAGTGTTTAGTGGGAGGAATAGCAAGGAAGCCAGTCTCAATGAAGTGTAGAGTACATGGATGTAAGGTGTAAGAAAACTGGAAAGGTAGGAGACGTTACGAAGAGCTCTTAATGTCAAAAAATTTGATCCTAGAGGTAACTGGGATGGGAGCCAACGGATTTAAGTGAATTGGGGGGTGGGGGAAAGACATGTGGTCAGGCATGTACTTTAGGAATCTCAGTTTTGAGAGCAGAATGGAAGACAGATTGCAGAAAAGAGAGACTTGTGGCAGGGAGACCAACCAGTAGACTATGGGCAATCTAGAGGAAGGGAGGTGGGAAGGACAGAGAAGAAGGCATCAGGTATGAGGAGGGGTGGATAGGAAAGTCCTCCTACAGAAGATGGAATCTGAGTTGAATCCTGAAAGAATCCATTAACGCTAAGAGTCAGGTGAGGAAAGAGAGCATTCCAGGCATGGAAGAAAGCCTGTACAAAGGCACAAACACAGGAAATATATAGTGTTCTATACAAGAAACAGCAAGTAGGCCAGTACAGCTAGAACACAGAGTATATGGATTCTTAGGTCCAGACCACATCTTCATAGCCACAACACTGAAGTGGTATAAAGAATATAAACTCCTCCTGAAGTTTATTTTTTATTGATTATTTGAAAAGCATTTACACTGTGAAACAGGCTTTCCTCAAACAGTTCCTTTATTAAGGTTTCCAAAATACATATGTTAAGGTCATATAAGATTCCATGACAGATATTAAAACGGTAAATAACTTTCTTCAATAATCTGAACAGCAACATCAAGAAAAACACAGTACAGAAAGATTTGTTTACTTAAGGTTCATTCACCAGTATCACAGACAATGACATATACAACATCCAAAGAAGAATCAAAATAGAAGAATTATCTAAATATCTTCAAAATATCTAATACATAATTGTAAGATTTTCCAAGTTCTGAGGGAACTGTACTAATTTCACTAAGCCCCAAAATGTAACAAAACCTCCAAAGGTCCTTCAAAACAGACTAGCCTAACCAACTACATGTGGAAACAAGGAAGATAAAAAATTGCAGATGGATTAATACTGGTAAGTGAACAAGCAGTCGGTCTATGTATTTATCATGAATAGATACTGCAGATGGACAATGAGCTGGGCCCAGAAATTTATAGTAGGAACAAAACTGGGTTGGACAGCTTTTGGGAAAATAAGTCATACTTTCAACAATCCTAGGCTATACACTGCAAAAAAAAAAAACACATTTTAAAAACACCAATAATCCCCAAGTTATTCTATAGAGACTGAAGTGACAGAAAACATCTCAGAAAAATCAAAATTGCAAGTGTCGATGGGAAGATAAATTGTAGATACAACTAGGCTACAACATATTACCAACAATGACATATACATAAAGTTCTGTAAAAGACATTACCAAGGATGTGTGATGGGAAAAGGAGGTGAACTGATTAGGTAGCAAACATGAGAGAAAACAGATAAATAGTCCAAGTGTTGCACAGGCAACCAAAAAAATGTTAAAAGAAATTAAGGAATGCTGAGGAGATCATTTATTAAAGATCATCAGAAAGGCGTGAACAAGAATCACATGGAATAAGAATGCCTACGGGCAGCTAGCTGGTGCAGTGCATACAGCATCAGTCCTGGAGTCAGGAGAACCTGAGTTCAAAACCGGCCTCAAACACTTAACACTTACTAGCTGTGTGACCTTGGGCAAGTCACTTAACCCCAAATGCCCCTCCAAAAAGCAAAAATTAACAAACAAATAAATAAATAAAATAGGAAATTTTTAAAAAAGAATAAGAATGCCTAGAAAGAATGGCATCTGAACCAATGTTAGGAGTACTCACCATAGTAAACTTACAGATTCACTGAAATATTAATATTTAAGAGGTACACAACATTATGTGTAGTCTCAAGTTTTTTTGAGGGGGGAAATGGTATTTGGGCTAGATTTTAAAGTATCAGTAGTCTTTCAAAATGGGGATACAGGAAGAAGAATGCATTCTAAGCACAGAAACAAATGGGAAGAGAGTTGTAGAACCACGTTGGAAGGGAGGAAGCAGGGTACTGCTGGGTAAGAACATGAGCATTCAAGAAGTATCTCCTTTTTCATTGGGTTCTACTCAATTCTGCAATTAGAGTAGCATGATGCATATGTAGTATCGAGAGTACACCTTCTCTTAAGTTCTCAGAACCACATTCCACAAACAAAATATAGTAGAAAGAGTATTGAATTTATAGTTACTGAATCTGGGTTGAAATTCCAATCCTTCTTAACTTAGTGGACACGACAAAAGTCAAACTCTTAACAGTTCAAATTCTGCCTCTGACATTTAGTAGCTATGTGATCATGAACAAGTTGTTTAACCTTTTTGATTTCTGCATCAATAAAATTGTGGGTCAGGCCTAAATCAGGCTGGTCTGGTGGCTCAGGATTGGAATTAGAATAAAATGAGGCCCTCACCATCTAACATTAACATAAAACAAACTTACTTAATAGCATAGAAAAGATATTCAGAAAGGATACAGCACTGATTAAATTGGGCACAGTTCTCCAGTGTTTGAATTTGCTACAGTATTAGCATCTAGTTATCAGAATCAGGTTACAGCTAAGGATTTCCAATTCCTCCTGCTCTGGGCTTTCATACTGTGGTCAACCAAGAAGCTATATCCACTGTTTGGGCCTAAGTCCTCCAAACCAATTAAATCTCTAGGACAGTTTCACTGTCTTTTAGGGGAAAACTAGCTCAGTCTATATGGCAAGGATTTTCCATTGTTTTAAAAAATATTGTTCCTACCACAGTTGTAAAGAGGAAACAGCTGGAAGGAGCCAAGATGGGGGAGTAAAAGCAGGAACTTGCATAAGCTCCTGTACCACCCACCTTCTATCCCTGTAAAATATGACTCTAAACAAATTTTAGAGCTACAGAACCCACAAAGTGACCACGAGAAACAAATCTCCCACTGAAGACAGCCTGGCAGGTTGACAGGAGGGGTCTATCGTACCAAGCTAGGAGCCGAGCACAGTTTCACATGAGCCATGTGGTCCCAGACCCAGGGAGACCCGGATCTGCGACCCAGACTGGCCAGAGCAGACTTCAGGAGAGTGAGTCACTGGCAGCTGTAGCAGTTTCCATACTTCTAAACCCATAAACACCGAAGAGAAAGTAAAAGATCAGCAGGGAACTCTGTTGGAACTGGGTGATGGAAGAGCATGGGCAGAGGCTGCACCTCTGGAGATCCTGCCTGCAGAATATAGGGGAACCAAGCAACCATTCAGAGTGTAATGGCTCTTGCTTTGACCTGCTTGGATCTGGGTTACAGTCTTGAGTGGTGGTCCTGGGGTAAGAAATGCCAGTGTGCCAGAGCTTGTGGTAGCTATAGAGAGGGCACCCTACTCATAGCTCAGACAACAGCTCTGACAACAACTGTGAAAACCCCAGCAATTTGGGACACAGCTCTCTCCACTCTGGAAGTTCTACCATGGCAAAAAGCTCAAAAGTCAAGTAATTGACTGGCAAGATGAGCAAGCAGAGGCAGAGAAATCAGACTATAGAATCCCTTTTGGGGGATCAAAACATGGAACCAGAAAAAAACAAAGTCAAAACTCCTGCATCAAAAGCTTCCAAGAAAAGTATGAACTGATCACAAGCTATGGAGGAGCTCAAGGAGGATTTTGAAAATCAAGTTAGAGGAGTAGAGGAAAAATTGGGAACAGAAATGAGAATGATGCCAGAAAATCATGAAAAGAGAGTCAGCAGACTGCTAAAGGAGACCCCAAAAAAATACTGACAAAAGTAACACCTTAAAAAATAGATTAACTCAAATGGCAAAAGAGGCTTAAAAAGCCAATGAGGAGAAGAATGCCTTGAAAAGCCGAATTGCCCAGATGGAAAAAGGAATTTGAAAAACTCATTGAAGAGAATAATTCCTTCAAAATTGGACTGGAGCAAATGGACTCTAATGACTTTATGAGAAATCAAGATGCTATAAAACAAATACAAACAAATGAAAAAATATAAGGCAATGTGAAATACCTCACTGGAAAAACCACTGACCTGGAAAACAGATCCGGGAGAGATAATTTAAAAATTACTGGACTACCTGAAAGCCATGATCAAAACAAAGAGCCTAGACACCATCTTTCGAGAAATTCTCAAGGAAAATTGCCCTGATATTTTAGAACCAGAGGGCAAAATAGCAATGGAAAGAATTCACTGAATGCCTCTTGAAAAAGATCCCAAAAAGAAAACTCCTAGGGATATTATAGCCAAATTCCAGAGTTCCCATGTCAAGGAAAAAATACTGCAAGAGTCAGGAAGAAACAATTTGAATATTGTGGAAACACAATCAGGATAACACAAGATCTAGCAGCTTCTACATTAAGGGATCAAAGGGCTTGTAATATGATATTCCAAAGGTCAAAGGAGCTGGGATAAAACCAAGAATCACCTACCCAGCAAAACTGAGTATAACACTTCAGGGGAAATATGGTCATTCAATGAAATAGAGGACTTTCAAGCATTCTTGATGAAAAAAGCAGAGCTGAAAAGAAAATTAGACTTTCAAATACAAGAAGCAAAGAAGCATGAGAAGGTAAACAGGGAAAAGAAATCATAAGGAACTTATTAAAGTTGAACTATTTACATTCCTACATGGAAAAACGATCATTGTAACTCATGAAACTTTTCTCAGTATGAGGATAGCTGAAGGGAATGTGTATGTATATATGTACGTATAGGAGAGTGTATGTGTGTATAATTATGTATGTGAGTGTGGATATATGTATGTACACGTATACACAGAGAGAAGGCAAAGGATGAGTTGAATATGAAAGGATGATACCTAAAAAACAAAATTAAGAGGTAAGAGAGAAATACATTGGGAGAAGGAGAAAGGGAGAGATAGAAAAGGGTAAGTTATCTCATAATAAAAGAGTTAAGAGAAAACTGTTACAACAGAGGGGAAGAACAGGAAGGTGAAAGGGAATGGGTCAACCTTTCATTGAATTTTGCTTAAAGAGAGAATGATATACACACTCAATCGGGTGTATCTTACCCTACAGGAAAGTAGGGGGGAAGGGGATAAGAGGGGGGATGATAGAAGGGAGGGCCGATTGGGGGAGAGGGTAGTTAGAAGCAAACACTGTTGAAAAGGGACAGAGTCAAAGGAGAAAATAGAATAAGTGGGGGGGGGGGGCGGGATAAGATGGAGGGAAATATAGTTAGTCTTTCACAATATAACTACTATGGAAATGTTTTGTACTACACACGTACAACCTATACTGAATTGCTTGTCTTCCCAGTGGGGGTGGATGAGGAGGGAAGAAGGGGAAGAATCTGGAAATCAAAGTTTTAAAAACAAATGTTTAAAAAAAAATTGGCTTTTCAAGTTGTAGTATATGAATGTAATGGAATGCTATTGTGCTATAAGAAATGGGGATAAGATGGACTCCATATTTACCTGGAGAGGCTTATATAAACTGACGCTAAGTGAGAAAAGCAGAACCAGGAGAAATGGGTACACAATCACAGACACATCATACGTGTGACGACCAACGCTGATAAACTGTACTCTTCTCAGCAATGCACAGTTATAAGACAACTCTACAAGTCTCAGGATGGCAGGAGATACCTACATTCAGAGAAAGATCTAGAAAGAACAGAGTTTAAATGGAGACTGAAGCAACCTACATGCTATCACTCTTTTCCATGTTTGGTTTTGTTTCCTTTTTCCCATTTGTTCACTCCATTGGTTACAACCCTTCTATACAACCAGACTAATGTTCAACGTGAAAGTATTTGCAGATTCTATACTTGACTGCATGCTGCCATGGTGGGGGCGGGGGGGAAGAGTAAGGGGAGAAAATTTGAAACTCAAGGGACTCTGGAACCAAATCTTGTACACTAAAAGTAAATAAACAAATCAATTTTAAAAACTCATTTTTTTCATGCAATTGGGAAATAAGATATACAGGCACTGTATATAGAAATCCATCTTGCCCTACTAGAAAGTTGGGGGGGGGGAAGATGGGGGAGGATATAAGAGAGAACAGATTGGGGGAAGGGGTATTCAGTAGGCTCACTCTTGGGGTGGGAGTAGAGGAAAGACGGGGAGAAAAATCTGTAACTCAAAATCTTGTGGAAATGAATGTTGAAAACTAAAAATAAATAAATTGAAAAAAATTTAAAATAAGAGCAAACAGCTTTCCAAGCATTAAATTGTTACATAAGCATGAGTTATTATTACTTTTGTGAAAGGGAGTCAATTCAGGCTTCAGTTCCTTTATCTTTAAAATTTGTGAGCTGAACTACTACATCATTTCTGAGGTGCCTCTTGATCCTATGACCAAGCTGATTTCCTGCTCTTTTGTCCTGCTGGAAACAAACAGCTGTCTCCTCTTGAGTTGTTTTCTGCTCTAAGGTTTCACAGTTCTAGGGCCTCATCCTTCCTTTCTGGATAGTTTCCCCACACTCTTCCCTACCCCCACTGACCAGACTCAATGCTCTGGCAATTTTCTTACATGCATATAGCCTTCATATAGTTAAGAGCATCTGACATGGAAGGTTTATGTATATTTTCATCTGACACTCATAACAATGCTCTGAGGAGGGTGCTATTATTGGCCCTATTTTGAGATGAAGAAACAAACTCAGAGAAGTTCAGAGGCTTCCTCAGAGTTGAACAGCTAATAAAGCATTGAGGCAGGATTCTACCCAAAATACCAAGCAGGGCTGAAACCTGAGTGCACATTCTCTGACTACAAATTCACTATTCTCATACTGTTTCAGTAGTATAGTAGCCTTGATGACTAAGAGAAGGTGAAGATGTATTCTTGTAATTCCCAAATTGCAGAATGGGGTAGAATCCAAGAAAATAGGAGATTCCTCTTGAAAGCTCATGCACTTAGTCAATTGCTCCCTAGCTCCCCCCACACATGCCAAGAGAAATGAAAGGTAATTGTCCTTTAACTATCCCAAGCTATCTCTCTGCTAAAGGTGCTTTGTTGCTGTGGCTCAATCATTTCGGTTCTGTCCAATTCTTTGAGACCCCTTTTGGCGTTTTCTTGGCAAATATACTGGAGTGTTTCCTATTTGTTTCTCCAACTCATTTTACAGATGAGGAAACTGAGACAAACAGGGCTAAGTGACTTTCCCAAGATCACATAGCTAGTAAGTATCTGAGATCACATCTGAACTCAGGTTTTCTAAATTCCAGGTCTAGTGCACTATCCATTTTGCCACCTAGTTATCCCACTAAAGGTGCTACAGAACAGCAAAATCACTAAAAGATAAGAGAAGCTGGAATGTGTGGGGGAGACAAAAGGAAAAATATCCACAAAGATATCTTGTTCTAAATAATCAGCTATACCTTAGATTTTTGTTTTCAATATTTTGATTATCAGCAAACCTAGTGAAAGGTCTCCATGGAAAAGGTTTGTTTTAATAATGCTCACTTATACCACTAATTTGTACCTAGTGCGGGTTAAATCCTGTCTCCTGAAAATTACGGTGGCCTGAGGAGTCAAGATAGTGGAGTAACAGGAAGAAGCAGAGACTACCTGGCCCAACAAACCTCTTCCACAAAGATCTAGAAAAGACACATAGCTGAATTCTGATAAGGAAACCCCCAAAAACGGCACAATAAGTCAGTTTTCCAGCCCAGGAAGGTTTGGGGAGACAGAGTGGGCTGCACATACTAGAGATAAGGCACAGCCAGAAGCTTGCTAGAAATGAAGACCAGGAAGTGAAAGAGAGCTGAGCCTAGGCAACAAGGCAAGAAGCAATGGGGCAGAAAGCAATTGCAGGGAATTGTTAAACTAGCACAGGAGGCAGGAACAGGTACCACTGGGTAGCTCTGTCACCCCCTAAACAGCTTGAGGTCACAGGTCCAGAACAGAGAGGAGTAATCTGGGGCAGAAAGCATTGGTCCAAGGCCCTAGCTTAGTAGTAAACAAGCAGCAATTTCAAGAATCAAACAATAGTTGTGTGGCTCTGAAACTAGTAGTGAGAATTTGTTTCTAACTTATAGCTCAGGGTAGAGTCCACACAAAAATAATGAGGGCAGAAATCTCAGACCAAAGAGAAGCTGGCAGTTCAATCACTCTGAACCTGCAAAGCCTCCTAGGAGGCTAATGGCTGATTCAAGAAGCAGTCTACTGAAACTCCCAAAGATTATACACTATAACCAGGCTAGATTTATACCAGGAATGCAAGGCTGGTTCAATATTAGGAAAACAATTAACATAATTGACCATATTAATAACAATAACAAATAACCCCCCAAAATCACGTGGTTATATATAATAGATACAAAAAAAGCTTTTGACAAGATACGATATCCATTCCTATTAAAAATACTAGACAACTTAGAAACAGTTTTCTTAAAATGGTAAGTAGTATCTATCTAAAACCAAGATCTAGAATTATCCACAAAGGAGATAATAGAAAGGTCTTTCTAATAAGATGAGGGTAAAGTAAGGACAGCCATTATCACCATTACCATTCAACATAGTGCTAGAAATGCTCGCTACAGTAATAAGAGAAGAAAAATAAATTGAAAAAATAAGCATAGGCAAAGAGAAAACAAAATTATCACTTTTTGCAGATATGATAGTTTACTTAGAGAAACCCTAGTCAACTAAAAAACTACCTGAAAGAATAACTTTAGCAAAGTTATAGGACATAAAACAAACTCACACAAATCATCAGCATTTCTGTGTATTACAAACAAAATCGAGCAGAAAAGATAGAGAAATTACATTTAAAATGATTACAGAGAGTTATCAAATACCTTTAAGTCTAAATGCCAAGGCACATGGGAACTGTATGAACAAAACAGAACAGTCCTTATACAAAAGCAGATACAGATAACCGGAGAAATATTAATTGCATAAGGGTAAGCCTAGTAAATATAATAAAAATGACAATGCAACCTAAATTAATCTACTTACTAAGGGGCATACTAATCAAATTACCAAAGAATTGCTTTAGAGAGCTAGAAAAATAATTTTTAAAGGAAGCAAAGGTAAAGAATATCAAGGAAAGGAGGCAGAGCCAAGATGGTGGAGTAAAAGCAGGAACTTAACCGCTCTGTGAATTCCATCAAGAATATCAAAGAAATTGAGGGAGGAAAGGGGAACGAGCTGGCAATACCAGATCACAAACTATACTACAAAGCCACAATCATTAAAAAAAATTGGCACTGAGTAAGAGATAGATTCATCAGTGGAACAGATTAGGCATACATTGTAGAGGCAAATCAGCATACTGACTTAGTGTTTGATAAACCCAAAGATTATTGTGGCAAGAACTACACGACAAAAACTCCTGAGAAAACTGGAAAGCAGTGTGGCAGAAACTTGGTATAGACCAAAATCTCACAACATATATACCAATCTGTCAAATGATACATGCTATAAACAAAACATAATAAACAAATCCATGGAGCAGTAAAGAAACTGCCAGATCATTGGGTGAGGAAGATCTTGTTCATGACCCAGCAAGGGATAGAAAGGTTCAAAGGAGGTACAATGAATAATTTTGGTTATATAAAATTAAAAAGTTTTTAGACAAACAAAACCAATACAGCTAAAGTTGGAAGAGAAGTGAAAAATTGTGGAGTAAAAAAATCTTTGTAGCTAGTTTCTTTGATAAAGTTCTTATTTCTAATCTGTAACTGATTAAAATTTATGAAAGCCATTCCCCAATTGATAAAGGGTCAAAGGATATGAATAGAAAGTTTTCAGATGAAAAGTCCAAGTTATCAATAGCCACATTAAAAAACTGTAAATCAGTAATAATTAGAGAAATTAAAATTAAAACAACTCTGAAGTACCACCTCCCAAACCCACTAGATTGGCTAAATTAGTAACAAAAAAAAAAAAAAAGAAAATGACTAATACTGGAAGGGTTGTCAGAAAACAGTACATTAATGCACTATAGGTGGTGGAGCTATTAACTGGTCTAGCAATTCTAGAAAGCAATTTGGAACTACAGTGTGCCCAAAAAGCTAATGAATTGTACACAGATAGCCTCTGACCCATCAATACCACTACTAGGTCTTTTTCCCAAAGAGATCAATGAAAGGTCTCATATGGACAAAAATATTTATAGAAATTCTTTTCATGGTGGTAAAGAATTGAAAACTGAGAGGGTATACCATCAACTGGAGAACAACTAAACAAGTTTCAGTTTATATATGTGATGGAATTGTGCTATAAGAAATGATAAGAGGAATGGTTTTAGAAAAACCTGAGGCTGAGTAAGGGGAGCAGAACCAGAAGAACATTGTACACAATTACAGACACATTGTATCTGTGATGACTTTGATAGATTTGGCTCTTCTCAGCAATGCAAGGTTCTAAGACAACTCCAAAACACTCATGATGGAAAAGGCTATCCACATCCAGAGGAAGAATTACGGAAGCTGAATAGAGATTGAAGCAAACTACTGACTCTTATTTTTTTGTTTTGTTTCATCTTTCTCATGGTTCATTCCATTGGTTATAATTCTTCTTTACAACTTGACTATTGTGAAAATGTTTAATGTGAAGGTATATGTAAAACCTATATCAGAATACATGCCGTGCTGGAGGGAGAAGGAGGGAAGAAATGAGGGGGGGGGAAGAAAATTTGGAACTCAAAAACTTGTGGAACTAAACGTTATAAACTAAAAATAAAAAATTTAAAAGAAAAAAAAAAAAGAAAAACCTGAGGACTTATATGACCTGATGCCAAGTGAACTGGGCAGAAGCAGAACAATTTATACAATACAGCAATATACAATATATTTATACAATATACAATTTAAACAATACAGCAATATACAATATACTTATGCAATACACCAATATACAACAGACAAACTTTGAAAGACTTGGGCCCTCTGATAAACAGAATGGAAGTAATCCTAGTTCCCAGGGACCCATGATGAAATTTGCCATCCACCTCTACATGGAAAGGTGACATACTCCAGGTGCAAAATGAAGCAGATTTTTTTTTGGACATTTTTAAAGGAAGTAAAGGGTTAGGACATGGTTAATGTGGGAACTGTTTTACTTCATTATAAGTATATGTAACAGGTTTTGTTTTACTTACTTTCTCAAAAGACTGAGGAGGATGAGAGTGGTAAAGAATTCAGAATTAAAATAGAATAAAAGTGAATTTAAAAGAAATTAAGGTAGTCTGCTTAAAAATTATGGAGAAGAAATATAACTCCTAAGCAAGGAGCAATTAATACAAGAGAATGCCAAAGAAGATGCATAGTAGCACCTACTTATAGAAGCTTCGGAAAAATGCAAAGTAGGTGGTCCCAGGTGGCAGCGCACAGTGGACAGAGTGAGAGAAGTCAGGAAGACTCGTCTTCCTGAGTTCAAATTCAGCCTCAGACACTAAGTTTTGTGACTCTAGGGAAGTCACTTAATCATGTTTGCCTCAGTTTCCTCATCTGTAAAAATCAGCCAGAAAAAGAAATGACAAAACATTCCAGTATCTTTGCGAAGAAAACCCCAAAAGGACTCATAGTCAGACACGACTGAAAAATGACTAAACATGCAAAACATACAGAAAAATGAAAAATACAAGCAATCTTATAACATATAAAATTCATAGAGCTTAAAAAAAAACAGCTTGTGTAAGGGAAAAATTAATGAATCACCACAAGCAACTTTAGTTTTACATTTAGTAGATTTGTTGCCGCCCACTACTAGCATTGAGAAGTGATTTCTAAAGGATCCACCACTAATGAAAAATTATAGAAGAGTAGGTAATCAATTCCACCAAATGCTAATAACATCAGGCTTTTCTAGTACTTGCCTATCTTGACCCCTTTTCTGTCTTTCTCCTCATGTTATTATAGTAATATGAGCATGACTGTCTCACAAGATGAGGGAAGACATATAAAGACTGTGATCTGTAATGGCAAAAGGTATAATCACAGAAATTAAATGACAATACAGATCCTTAAAATAATCAAAGGATGACTGTCATAAAATACTGCAAAATACTTAAAATCATTTTGTGTGTGTTTCTGCCCCCAGGAAGAAGTATTAACATCCTCTGAAACTCATAGCACATATTTGTAACCCTTTGATATAAATGACTCTCATTTTTATATTTAGTTTATCTCCCCTAGACTGTAAGGTCCTGGAGCTCCAGGATTATTTATCTTTATTTTTTCACCCAACAGCCTAAGCACACAACGAAATTTTACTGAATCACCAAAGACTTCTTCGGATTAAAAAATATAACAATCACAAAACATTTGTGTTAGCTTCAGTAAATTAGTAACTGAATAAATAATAATAAAGATAATTTCCTTTTTATGGCTCCATCTCAGTTTTAAAGCCACCCCTGGCACTGGTTTTACCCTGAACTCATCACACTCACTATTATCTCATACATGAGATGAGTTTCGTAGAAAACAAGATACCCTGAAAAAACCTTAACTTCTCATCTACTGGCTATACAACCTAGAGAGTCAAATGAGTAGGGATTAGATAGACAAAGTCCTGTTACATTTATTTTTAAAAAAATTTTTATCACTACTAATTCACATTCTAGTTTGGTGTAAGCCTCTGGAAAATTTCCATTTAAAGTATTTCTTTTAAAAAAATCAAAGCATAAATCATAAAATATACACAGACCTTATATTATTTTAAAAAAAACAAGCAGATCTTTGTTTAGCCTCTAAGAGAATATCTTATCAACTCCAAGATAATATCATTAAATGAATGTCAAACAGGATGCCAAGCTCTTTGAGAGCCGGACAGCATCTGCGCGCTCTGTAAACCTCATGACTTGCAAAAAAATGTCAATAGTCTCTGACACTGGTTTATTTTTCAGAAATTTATTTCACATTACTCACTTTCAGCATTCTCCATAGCAGTTAATGTCTTTTACTTGCTTCCCCAATACCAACATTCTATCTAAAATCCTCAAATTACCAGATATTTTACTTAGGTGGTTACATGTTATATACACCAGTAGAACATTTATTCCTAGAGTGCAGTGTTTTGTTATTTCTCAGGATGATGGGGGAAGGGTGGAGGAGTATTCCAAACCTTGGACAGTTCCTGACATTCAGCAAACACTTAAGTCATTATTTATCAAATTAAAGACACTCAATAGTAAATATTTGAAAACATGTTTGTATAAATACTACTCTGACTTGCCAGAGTTCTCACATTTAAAGCAAAACCAGGAGTAAAGGTCTCTAATTTCTTTGTTTTAAAAAGAAAAATCCCTGAACTACAGTTTGCCATATAACAAAATGAACAGATGGGATGAATGGGATCAGTTGCAGAAAATAAAACTGAATTATGTTCGAAATTAGTCTGTAAATCAAATGAACTTAAAATCCAAAAAAAAAAAAACCAGGTAAGGTTCTATCTGAAAATTTTTGTTTTCAGGAAGATGTAATTATAATAATCAATATAAGTACATAGTACAAAATGTGCTATGCATAATCTTTATGCTTTAGAAAACTATACGTAATCTTTATAGTTTAAAAAAGCACAATACATAATACTTTAATGATATTGCATTAAGTTGCTATTTAATTTCCCTACAAACCTATAATTATAGCTACATCCCAGGGGTCCCTCCAAATGATCGAGCTGTGGTAAGGACAGATTTGAGCTGCCATCAAAATATTTTTTTTGGTATTTCCTCAAATTAGTTTATCTGAATAATTTTAAAACTTAAAAATATCTATTCCTTGCTGATCACAATATCTGTCATCCACTTCAAGATTCCAAACTATATCCCTCAAGTCTCAGCTAAAATCTCACCTTCTGCTGAAAAGAAGCCTTTCCAAGTCCCTCACAATGCTGATGCTTTTCCTCTGAGATTACTTCCAATTTACCCTGTATACAGTGTATCTATGTTGTCTACGAAGTGGTTTCCACGTCGTCTATCCCATTAGAATGTGAGTTCCTTAATGACAGGGACTATTTTATTTCTTTGGTTTAGTACCTGGGACACAGCAAGAACTCAACAAATGTTTGCTGACTTTTAGTAAAACTTAAGCATGACAATTTAGAAAAATCTCATTATTTAGTAAAACTTAAGCATTACAATTTAGAACAATCTCATTATCTGAAAAATAGTAGGGGGAAATCTTCAAAACTTGAAAAAATTTCAAATCTTTGAAAAAGAAGTGTAAATTTGATCTTTTTTTATTACTAAAGAACAGTACGGTTAAGGTTATAGCAGACAATGAAAAGAAAACGGCTACTGGCTATTAATTTAAGAAGTAAATTCTCACTTTACAAATATTAAGTTAACTATTAAAATCCTATGAGTATATTATATTCTCTTACGAAAGGCAGTCTTGCTAAGCCGAGAATTTTTTAAAATGGCATTTAACAACCTCACTAATTCTTAGACTTAACAATATTAGGTTTGTTGACAAGGACACTCCCCAAAAAGGTTAGGCAAAAGACTACTTTGGGAATGTCAAAATAAGCAAAGAAAAAAAGTACCAAAACTCCTCAACTTTTTTAATTCCCACCTCCCCCGCCCCATCCCACTCCATCCCATTCCACCCCGCCCCTCCCCGCCCCAGGAGCTCTTAAGATACCAAACCCTGCCTGTAGACAAGGCTACCTTTCAACAACTATTCAACTACGAAGCCACTCCAAGAGATGAAGCGGAAAAACCTCTATTATCCCAGCAAACCCAGGGTCTCAGTCTACTCCCTCTTTAGCAAGACCAATGGAAACTAGCCTGCCATATGGCAGAGCAACGCCCTCCCTTCCACACACTCACATATCAGTGAGTTATCGCCGATTGATTTCAAAAGCTTATTTGCATTAGACTGCCGGCTAGCCCCTTCCCGGGAGAAGGAAGGGGAAAATCACGGGCCACCTGTCTTTCCAGGAGCTTTGTGTGGTCCAAGCCTGGACGCAGCCGGGAGAAAAAGAGGGGAAGGAGGGGCGTCTAGTCCCCGCGTGGCTCCCGACCCCTCCCCCCATCCTCCCCGGGCCCCGCGGCTGCTCCCGGGCTCACCTGTGGGGGCACTGTCCAGGATGCGGAGGTCGTAGGCCCCGGAGCAGCGGTAGTTGGCGGCGGTCCCGTTGTCCCACACCACCACCACCTCTTCGGGGCTCTCGAAGCTGCGCACGGTGCCCACATGGCCCTCGCCGCCGTCCTGCTTCCCCCACTTCCAGTCCGGGCCCCGGACCACCCGAGCCCCGACCCCTTCCACCATCACCCGGTTGTTCCGGGAGCTACTCATCGGGGCCCGGGCGGGGGGCTCCGCTGCTGCAGCCGGGGGGCCCGTGAGGGAGCCGGGCCGAGGCCGGACGCTCGGCGGCGGCGGCTGCAGCAGCGAAGCCCGGGGGAGGCGGGGGTTGCTCAGCGGGGCGGTGGCGCGGTCACCTCGGCGAACGCACCCGCTCCCCAGCCGCCGCCGCGGCCGCTGCCACCGCCGCCCCGGCCCTCGCTCGGGCCTGAGCCCTGCTCCCGGCTCGGCGGCGGGGGGCTGCGAGAGGGAAGGGGGGCGTGGGCGGAGACTCCCCCGCTTCCTCCGGGCTCCGGAGCCAGGCTACAGCGACAGCCGCCAGGAGACAACGCTATCCCCCGGTCAGGAGCGCGGGGGGCGGGCGATCGAGGGGGAGCCTTCGCCCACTGAGGAGACGGGGGCGGCGGAGGGGAAACTTTGCAGCTGGGCTCTCTTCTCCCCGGCCCCGACGCGCCAGGGCCGGCTTCTAACCGCCACAGCCGCCGCCGCCGCCGCCTCCAGCTCCTCCCCCGCGGGCGATGGTGGCGGAGGAACCTCCCAGCGTCGAGCGAGTCCTTGCAGGCAACGCGTCCCCTCTCCCAGCCCCCGCGCGCACGGCGCCCCGCTCCGCCCCTCCGTGGCCTCCCCTCCCTGAGTAGCGGCGGAGCGACGGCTGCTCCACATCCGGGGACTGACGCACCAAACGCAGGAGCCGTTGCTTTTCCTGAGGGGAGAGGAGAGACGGAGGAGATGGGGGAAGCTTCCCCACGGTTCAAAGAAACAGGTGGGAGGTGCGAGGAGAAAAGGAGGAATTAAATCTATCAATCAAAAAAAAAAAGAAAACCTCAGCAGAGAACGATCGCACATGCGCTCTGGACGCATGGGTTTTCCTACAAGATTTGCAGGGGGCTTGCTTCTGGGAGCGCCCGGCTTGGGGCCCTGAGAAGCACCACTGAACAGCAGGCTGGCTCTCCGGCGCCCTATTGGCTACGAGAGGAAGAGGGCGGGGCTGCAGACGTGTCCTGATTTTTTTAATGGGCTCAATGGTAGATTGTCACGAGGTGTAGGGCTAGTGACCACTTTTCAAAATCGTAACAGGACGGATGATCTGGCAAAGCCCTTATTGAAAATACATTTTATTTTCTTGAAATCGGATACTTCTAGAAAATATGACAATGCTTTGGGATATATGCCTCGAGGAAATTAAAGACAGGAATATACAGGAGAGAGAGTTCCATATACACAAAAGCATTTGTAGCAGCCTTTTTTTATATCTATTGCAGAGCACTCCGCATTTTTTTGGTTGTTTTGAGTTTATATGTGTAAAGCACTTTTCAAACCTACGTTTGTAAAAAAAAATCCAAACAAACCAAAAGTGTTGTATTTTTACCTTTTAAAAACCATTTAAAATCATTTAAAGCATAAAGTAGTTATGCTTCTCTATTTTAATGGTGTATTAATGTATCAAACTGCCGTGGTCTGACATAAGATAAAGTTATGCTTACTCTTTGCAGTCTGGCAAAACTTCCATCACTGGCTCCATCTTCGTTATTCAGTGCTTACTTAGTCTTTGAAATTCAGTTTCTCACACACCTGCCCTGCCTTCCTCTTGAGTGCATTTATCATTCCTGCATCCATCCAGGCCACCGCTGTAACATAAGATAATTTTACTTCTTTGTGTCTGCTATCCTGGTGGTTATTTTGCATCAGACTGTTGCAATCTCTGTTCTCTTGATCTTTCCTTTGTACAAATAGAACTGTTTCATTTACAATTTTATATTTCAACAGATTCTCCGTAAATTTTTGTCCCTGAATCTTTATTAATAATCTGTATTACTATCTTGCTGTGCTACAGAAGAGGCTCCTTTAGAGTTAGTCCATCCTGGACCTCCCCATTAGGAATCCCTCTCTGCAACTGCATACTTGTACATTTTATGTACTATACTAATCAACTGGTAGAAATACGGTAGTATCCACTATATTTCAAGAACAGGAAAGGCTGCTCCTGTCCTATCCCTATAGGATGCTTCTCCTCATAGAAGCTGACCATATATTCATCCTCAGGTGCCGCTGCTTCCCTACAAATTAATCCCTGTAACCTGGCATCTGCCCAAATCACCAACTCTGTTGACTTTTGTCCTTTCTCATGAATTCTAGGACTACTGAATAAGAGCATGTGTTTCCCATGGTGTCTAACCAAATTGACTCTCTCAGCTTTGTAGGCATTATCACCGTGTGGCATCAGACTTTTCATCCCTGTGCCAGCTCATACATTTCTCCCCTGAATGTATTCCCCTTCTGTAAGTTAGATACCTGCCAAGTCTACAGTGAGTTAGTCATAGAGATGATACACGTCTTCCGTGGTGCACTGCCAGATGAACGTAGTTTGTTTAGAGAGGTGTGCTGGTAAATGTTTAACAGCCAGCTCTCCAAATAAGCACATATATCACTCCTAAGTTTAATCTACATTATTGACATTTTCTCCATTATTTTTGCTTTGGGTTGGTTTTTGGTTTGTCTTTTTCTTTTTGGAGGGGGGAAAGCAGGGCAATTGGGGGTTAAGTGATTTGCCCAAGGTCACACGGTTAGTAACTGTTAAATGTCTAAGGCTGAATTTGAACTCAGGTTCTGCTGACTCCTTCACTCCACCTAGCTGCCCCTCTCCATTATTTTCTTAAGCCTGGACAATCAACAAAACAATAAATCAAAGCCTAATTTGTAGCATTTGCCCTATTTCCAAAACATAAATGCTCATGTTGAAATTTTAACAATTAGATTCTTATAAGAAGGTTTGAGTGGGCTCCAGCACAACCCTGATTATTTCACAAAAAGACTGCCAAGTTGAACTTACGATATCTATACAAGACTATACCTACACTTGGTCTATCCCACAGGGTACTCTCCTGTTTAACTTTGGGGTTCTAGCCCTTGCCTCACACACAGTTAAGTTATCTCTTTATGCTTTGGGTGGCTTAGCTGTGAACCTTCTCCCAAATAAATTGTCTCTTTCTGATTTAAAAATTCTTGTCAATCTCCTTATTGTCAGTCCCCCTTTTCTTATTATAGCCTCTACTCTCCCAACCGAATAATCCTTTTTCTCAGAAGGAAGGTATATAAATCATTCTCTCCTGCTATCTCCTCACTGCAGCTGGTATTTTTGCATGATCCACTAGGTAATTAGTAATAATAATAGCTAACATTTATATAGCATCCACCATGTACCAGGCACTGTGCTAAGCACTTTACAATGATGGTTTCTTTTGATCTTCATGATAAACATGGGAGTCATGTACTTCATTATCCCATTTTACAGGTGAGGGAATCGAGGCAATAGAGGTAAAAATGATTTTGCCCAGGTCACACAGTAAGTGTCAGAGCCTAGATTAGAATTTAATCTTCCGAACTGAGGTCTGGCACTCTACTGTGCCTTGAGGATTCCCTTCCAATTTGAAGGAAGTGTGATCTGTTTTTAGTTTCTCCCCTGTCCAATCTATCCTCTGTACTCTTATCAAATTAATCTTAAGACCATGTTATTCAAGATAATAAGCTTGATATTGGCCTTTCTGAGTTTGAGATGACAATGAATCATCGTGATGAAGATGGTCATTTGTCATTCACTGGACTGGTGCCCAAGATAGAAGTTAGTACTGTGTGTATAGACTTGGGAAAAATTCATATAGATACGCTCTCCATGGGAGCTAATGGGATCATCAAGAAACATATAGGGAAGTAGGTCCATCACAGAGACTTGGAGGGCAACCATGTTGAAGGGTAGGAGATGGATGATGATCTAGCAAAGGAGACTGGGAAAAGGAGTCACTTAGAAGGAGAATCAGAAAAGAATAGTGTCATAAAAGCCAAGTGGTGGGCATCTAAGGAGTGGGTGGCTGATAATGTCAAAAGCTATGAAGAAGTCAAGTAGGATGAGAACTAAAAAGAAGTTGTTGGAGCTAGCTGTTAAGATACCCTTGACAATCTTAGAAAGTACAGTTGCTGTTGAATTATTGATCAGATAGAGGGGAGTGTATAATATGCCTGAGTCAAATGAGAAGATGATCCCTGTGGCCTCTCAGGAACAGAAGAGCCAGCAGGGAAATAGGTGAGCTGGAGGAGGCAAGAATCAAAAAAGGTGTGAGAGAGAGGAAGACTTTGTTTGGTAGTGGGAGAGAGATCCACTAATGAGTGCTCCTGTGGGTCAAGAGAGATGTTCTGTGAAGGGTGATAGAGACCATATGCTAGGTGTCATCTGCAGAGATTTGGTGCTTGAAAATCTGGCATGTGTCCTGCCTTGGGAAAAAGGGAGTTGGAACTCCTAAGGGCAACTAGCACCCGGGGGAGTAGGAAGATATGGACCAATGGAGGAGAATTTGAGGCAAAGGAGGGAAGAACATGAATGATCAAGGAAGGGTATAAGTAAGTGGTGGACAGCATAACAAATACAAAGACACAAACAAAAGGCACGAACTCAAACAGAGACTTAGCAATGAAATCCTAAATAATGAGTGAGTCAAATAACAAATCATAGAAACAATAACTATGTGAAAGGAAATGATAATGATGAAATAACATACTAAAATTTCTGAGATGCATCTAAATCAGTCCTCAGGAGAAAAAAAATCATATCCCTACAAGCATACTTTAAGAAAAAAAAAGGGGGGGGATTTGTGAATTGAATATACATTTTCAAAAATTAGAAAGCCAACAAATAAACCTTAAATGAGCACAAAGGAGGAGATATTAAAAATTACAGGAGAAATAAATTTGAACCCCACCGCCCCAAAATAGGAAAAATTAATAAAATGAAAGCTTGTTCTTTTTAATTGATAAATCTATAGCCAATCTGATCAAAAAGAAGAGGGCATAAAACCAAATCAATAATGTAGCAAATGAGGAAGGTTAAAATTACAAGAAAAGCAGAAGAAATAAAAATAGCAGAACATGCGTGCAATTATATTCTAACAAAAGTAAGAGCACCAAACATAAAACGCTCCAATGATCAGAACCGCAGACAGAGGCCTAACATATATAATAGTCTAATAAGCTCAGAAAAGGTCAGCGAACTAGCTATAAAGGACCCACCAGAGGGGAAACACAAACAAACCAAAACTGCTGGCCGCGGTGCGTGCGTTCGTGGGGGTTCCAGCAAACTTTTACAGAAGATCTTTTTATAGGACAAATACATTTCTGAGACCTAAGCCAAGGAGAGAAAACCATCTGCTAATACTATTAGTGAACAGTCATCAAAAATTTTAAACAAAATTCTATCAAACAGACTGAAACTATTCATCCAAGAAATCATTCATATTGATCACACAGGATATATGCCAGCGATGCAAGAATGGTTGCATTAGGAAAACAATCGACACAATAATCCCCAAAACCAAAACATTCAAAACCACGTGATTACCTCAATAGATACAGAAAAAGCTTTTGACAAAGTACAATACCCATTTATGCTAAGAAATTAAATTAAAATAAAATAACTTTTAAAATAGGCATAGAGGAACTTAAAATTTTTTCTCACTTACATGTAAAAATAATGTTTAACATTAGTTTTTTAATTTTGAGTGCCAAATCCTCTCCCTCCTTCTCCCCCCACATTTGAGAAGGCAAGCAATTTGATATAGATTATATATGTGCAGTCATACAAAACATATTTCCATATTAACTATGTTGAAAAGAAAACAACCACAAAAACATAAAGTTTTTTTTAAAGTTTGCTTTGACCTGCATTCAGACTCCATCAGTTCTTTCTCTGAAGGTGGAGAGCATTTTTCATCATAAGTCCTTCAGATTTGTCTTGGATCATTGTATTACTTAGAGAGCTAAACCATTCACAGTTGATCATTGTACAATGTTGCTATTACTGCATGCAGTGGTCTCCTGGTTCTGCTCACTTTACTTTGCATCAGTTCAATATAAGTCTTCCCAAGTTTTTCTAGACATATCCTGCTCATCATTTCTTATGGCACAAGAACATTCCATCATAATGATATACCACAACATGTCATTCCCCAATTGATGGGCATCCCCTCAGTTTCCAATTCTTTGCCACCACAAAAAGCACTGCCATAAATATTGTTGTACATATAGGTCCTTTTCCTTTTTCTTTGATCTCTCTGGGATACAGACCAATTAGTGGTATTGCCAGATCAAATGGTCATTACAGTTTTACAGCCCTTTGAAATAGTTCCAAATTGTTCTCCAGAATGGTTGGATCAGTTCACAACTCCACAAACAGTATATTAGTGTCCCAATTTCCTAACATCACCTCCAGTATTTGTCACTTCCCATTTCTATCATATTAGCCAGTCTTTAATTTGAATTTCTCTAATCAATAGTGATTTAGGACATTTTTTTTTCATATAACTATAGATAGCTTTGATTTCTTCTTCTGAAAACTGCCCATTCATATCCTTTGGCCATTTAAGAATTGGGGAATGACTTGAATTCTTACCAATTTGACTCAATTCTCTATATATTTGAGAAATGAGGCTTTTATCACAGAAACTTGCCGTAAATTTTTTTTCCTCCTTTCCTTCTAATCTTGGGTACATTGGTTTTGTTTCTGCAAACCCTTTTTAATTTAATGTAATAAAAATTATCCATTTTATATCTCATAATACTCTCTACCTCTTATTTGGTCACAAATTCTTCCCTTATCCATAGATCTAAAAGGTAAAATATGCCATGCTCCCCTAATTTGCTTATGATATCACCTTTTAAATCTAAATCATGTATCCATTTTGACCTTATCTTGATATACAATATACAGTGTAAGATACTGGCCTATACTTAGTTCCTGCCAAACTACTTTTCAGTTTTCCCAGCAATTTTTTGTCAAATAGTGAATTCTTGTCACAAAAGCTTAGTTTTGGGGTTTATCAAACACTAGATTGCTCTGATCATTTAATACTACGTGTTGTGTACCTCATCTATTTCACTGGTTCACTACTCTATTTCTTAGCCAGTACCAAATTGTTTTGATGACTACTGCACTGTAGCATAGTTTGAGATCCTGTATTGCTAGGCCACCTTCCTTCACATTTTCTAAATTGATTCCCTTAATATTCTTGATCTTCTAGATGAATTTTTTATTATTTTTTTCTAGCTCTATAGAATAATTTTTTTTGGTTTTAATGGGGTCCTTGGGTGCCTGTGCTTAAACCCCAGTTTGCAAAATCACATTTCTCCCTAGCCTCAAATCTCCCCAGCCTCAGAGCATTATATCTGCCTGTTTTTCCCCATGCCAGTACTCTGCCTAGCAACCATTCATGATCAAGCCCCAGCCAAATGTTTATCTCCCCTTGGTACAGTAACAAGCTGCACCTATGAATCCTTCACTAGATTTATCTATAAGCAACTCCCTAGCTCATTATATACATCCTGAATCCCTTGTTATGTATGCCTTAGGCTTGGGACATATGTCTACTGCCAACATTCATCTTGTCAAACATGACATTGATGGGTGGCAGCTTGGTCAGCACTGACTGCTAGCTGACTTAGTGATGGTTCAAGCCTAAACTACACCTCCATACAACCCCACCTTGGGCTATTTCCCTGCACAGTAGATATTAAAAGTGCAGGTTGCTTTAAGAACTGATCACTCCTTAACCACTCCCTAATCCCACGCTGACTCACCTACTTAGCATACTTGGCACAGGTCTCACTATAGTTATCCTATATAAACTTTAACTGTGCCCCTCTAAGATTGCAGCTTCCCTAAGAACTCTTGCCTGCTGTATAGAATAACAATAAATCTTTGCCACCTTGACTTAAACTTTAAGAATGCTTGAGTCTGTGAATCCATTCCAGATTGCTTTCCAGGGACTCTAGTTATTGGGGTTCCTGGACTCCCTGAACACCCTGACCCCCGCCTCATTTCGATTGGCATGGCATTGAATAAGTAAATTAATTTAGGTAGAATTGTCATTTTTATTACATTTGTTCAGTTTAGTTAAAGGAAGTGGGAATGTTTTACCTGGAGAAAACACTTCAGGAGATGTGATAACTTATCTTCAATTATTTGAAGGTCAATCTCATGGAGAGAGCATCAGACTTCTCCTTTTCTCTAAAGAACAAAAGGAGGACCAGTACGGAAAAGCTGAAAAAAAACTCGCAAATTTAGGTTTGATTCAAGGAAAAACTTCCTAACAATTAGGGCTATCCAAAAGTGGAACAGACTGCCTCTGGAAGTAATGGGATCTCCCTCATTGGGTATCTCCAAGGAAGGGCTGGATAATGACTTGTCCATGGTCTTTAAGTTGGCACATTCCCACTGTGGGACTCAGTGTTTCTGATTGGTGAGTATCCATTCTTATCTTGCCCTGACACTGCCCCCCCTCCCCCCGCCCATACCACCACACCACATGCACACGCACAAATCCCAGTTATATTCATATTATGCCACTGTGTGCAAATGCTCCTGCCTTTCCAAATTGAGCTTTGAAAACAGTAGTAAAGTCAAAACTACTGTTCCGGACTCCAATCATCATCTTTCTGATTTTCATGTTCAAAATATTCCTCCCTGGACACCATTCTGCTGTATGTGCTATCTTCTCTTATTAATTCTTTGAGAGTAAGAGAGAAAGGACTAACTTAATTCAGCTTCTTTACTCCCTCCCACAATGTGGAGAAGTTTTACCTGAAAATAAGACAAAAGTGCCCCAGGGTGGGTGGGTGGAGCAACCCCCCTCCCTATTCTCACTTCCCACTATGATTGGCCCACAAGATTGGCCCTGACAGTTTCCTTCCCATCCCCTCTACCCACAGCCAACTTGGGGCAGGCCCAGGGCAGGGGTGGGGAACCTGTGGCCTCGAGGCCACATAAGACTTTCAGTCAAAGGGCAGCACTTTAGGACCTAGAGGGCCACATGTGGTCCGCAGGTTCCCCACCCCTGATAGGGCAAAGCTGCCCCCTGGACCTCACTGATGCTGGGTCTCTGATGCAGCTACCTGGTCAACTAAGGATATAAAAAGTCCCAGTCACATGGTATCTGGGTCTCTAAGACTCTGTAGATTTCTGGAGTCCAAGAGAGTGACTTTATCCTCCCCTGCTGACCTGATGTATTTCCATTTGGAGATAATAGGGACTGAGTTCAGAAGAGCTCACTGAGAGTCACTGTGATTTGAGTTAAAGGCAAGATCCTTAAGAAAAAAAATCTAGCCCACAAACCCTAAGATATCTTGAGAGGTTTCAGTGATCAAAATTTACATATCCTTGGGCAGAGCACTACCAGGTAAGGGTACACTACCCTATTGGGATAGAGGGAAGGGAAAGGAAGAAAGGAAGGGGGAGAGAAGGAATAAAGGAAGAAAGGGAAGAAGAGGAAGGAAGAAAAAGAAAGAGAAAGAAGAAAAGAAAGAAAGGAAGGAAGGAAGGAAAGAAGGGAGGGAGGAAGGGAGAGAAAGGAGGAAGAAAGGAAGGGAGGAAAGAAGGGAGGGAGGAAGGAAGAAAGGGAGGGAGGAAGAAGGGAGGGAGGAAGAAGGGGAAAAGGAAGAAGAGCTATGTTGACCAACTGGCCAGTTCCAATGTGGTATCTCCTACTAATACTAATAGAGATTGTTGTTTGTTCTTAGTTCTTGAAGAGGACCATGGCATCAGAGAGGTGGTGCCATGCAAGTGAATTTGGATTTAAGTGAGGGAGGGCTGTGCAAAGTAACCAGCCTCATTTTCTCCCCCGGAGTCATCTGGGTCCAGTGGCAAGATACAGATCAGGAGGAGTGGAGGTGGCCCTGGATGCAGTGGGAGACCTTGACCTTTTTAAGCTAAGATCTTTAACAGGTCTCAGTTTGACTGAGGCAATACCCATTCAGTGATTAAGGGTAGGTAAGAAATTAGCAGAGAATGGCTTCTATTACCTAGTCCAAAAAAAAAAAGTGCCACTATATCCCAGTTTCCTACCCTTGCTGTGTTAGGACAAAATAAATCTCTGGGTGTTAAATGTTCAGTGACTTAAGAGTGCCTCATTTCATCTGGACATCAAACCAGAAAAAAGAGATTATGGGCGATAGGGTCACCTCTAAACATTAGGGACCCACTTGCTTGTACTTGTATCCTTCTAGCATGTCACCCTCCCAAGGGATACCTCTCTTTACATTGAGAAAGAAAAGCTGGGAGGGTAAATCTTAATGGCACCATTGCAAAACAGAAGCCAAATGGGCTTCCTTCCTGCTGTTACTTTCCACCAACTCACCTACTTGCCTGCCTATCCATTTGTCATAAAAACAAAAGGAAGCACCCCAGTCAGAGATTATAATATCTAAAATGTGAAATTTATCTTTAGAAAAGCTCTCTTTGTATTTAATACTATGTCTAAAGATTTCTGTTAGTTTTAGTTCAGTGTAAAACATTATTTTTATTCTCAAGGGTTCTCAAACAAGAGTAAAGTGTTGAAAAATTCCCTGAATGACTGAGACAAAAGATAACCAAGAATGGAATAATTTAAAATTTTCAAAGAATAATTTGGGTCTTTGCCTGAAAATTTGGAGATAATTTCAAATAACCAGTCCTTTACTCTCTTCGCCTGTCAGACATGTCCTTTAAATGCACTCTTAAAGAGAAAAGAGCTTTCATGGAATGATCTAATATTTTTTATCTCTTTCTACTTTTCTCTGTATTACATACATAGAACCTGGCCATTAAGGAAATCTTGTTTTAATGCAGCTTTCCTAGTAATTGAAAACTGAGTCATAATGACTACCCTGAACCAAAGAAGTACATGTTGTTAAGTTAATTAGGTTGCATTTATTATCACCATTTTAAAAATTTTACTATATGTTTAACTGGGGCAGATGGGTGGCACAGTCAAGAGAGTGCTGGATCTAAAGTCAGAAAGGCTCATCTTCCTGGGTTCAAATCTGGCCTCAGATACTTACTAGCTGTGTGACCCTGGGCAAGTCGATTAACCATCTTTTAGCTTTACTTCCTCAACCGAAAAATGAGCTGGAGAAGGAAATGGCCAACTACTCTAGTTTCTTTGCCAAGAAAACACCAAATGGGGTCCCAAAGAGTCAGACATGACTGAACAACAACAACAGATATATTTACTCACGTCTATAAGCCAACTCCAGCTGGTATTTTAGGAAAGGAGACATTGCTTACACTTACAGAATTTATCCCACTCAAATTCACAGAGTCAAAGAATTAAAAACTGGTAGGGACCTTGAGGTCTTCTAATCCAACCACTCATTTTATACATGAGGAAATTCAGAAGGGAAGTGGTTTGTTCAAAGTCACGCAGGCAATATCTGGCAGAACTGAGATTTGAACCAGGCCTTATGACTCCCAATTCAGTGTCCCTTCCACTATAATCTGCTACTTCCTGCCTCTATTTATTTGGATCCATATATCACAGCAAATTTTTGTACCTTTCTAATTTTATGAATTACACATTAAAATACTGGTAAAAACTATAAATTTATAACCAAAAATCTAGAAAACAGCTATTAAGTTTCTCACAAATAAAAATAGTCGAAAGAAGACAGAAACACCTTTTTTGATAATGTGGGAAAAGAAGAAAAAAATCTTAATGAAATTCAGAGATGATACTAAATTGAGAAGTGTTAGAAACAAGAACAGAGTGAACATATCAAAAAGTCACAGATTAAAATTAATTATGTGAAATAAGAAAATCCAACTTTGTTTTTAAAAGAATACTAAAGATCAATATGGAAAAAAAAATTAAAAGCCTAAATTGGTAAATGCAAGGAAAATGTGAAAATTACATTAAATCTAAAACTGCTTTGGAAATAATAGTGAATGGCAAATTATGTCATGGCAGTTGTTTGAAGAAAGAAAATGTGATGAAGGGGAAGGTATACAGGAGCAGAACTAAGGAAAACACAGGTTCTGATCTTAAGTCTGCCATTAAATAGCTATGGGACCTTGGGCAAACTGCTCTTCCTACTGACCTCTGTTCTCTTTGTTTCTCTGTTCTCTGAGCAGACGTATCCCTCACACTTAGCATAGTTCCTGGCACGTAGTGAGCACTTAACAAATGCTTTTTGATTAAAAACTGACTAAATGATCTCTGAGGCCCGTCACCCCACCCACGCAAAGCACCAAGATGTTGTGATTCCTAGTGCCTGTGCCTACTGGTCCTTTAGCTTTGGCTGCGGGATAATGACGTCCAGCTAGCGTTTAGAACCAAGTGGGTCTGCACACGTGCTCTCTTACTTGATCCCGCACAACAACCCTGTTTTACAGACGAGGAAACTGGAACCAAAAGAGGTTATGAGGCTGTCCTAGAGCCGCACAGCTGGTAAGTGGCCAAGGCGGGGCCTGAGCTCAGGTGTGGCGCTCTTCCCCCGGAGCCACCCACCTCCTGAGTTCATCTGCTGCAACGTCCATTAACGTGTAAGAACAAGGACTTTTGAGACTGAGACTAGTAAGATTTATTTTTGAAGCAGTTGCCCTTTTCAGTTGCATTTATTTTGTTGTTGTTTAGTTGTTTTAGTCATGGCCTATTCTTTGTGAACCCATTTAGGGTTTTCTCGGCAAAGATACTGGAGTGGCTTACCATTTCCTTCTCCAGCTCATTTTACAGACGCAGAAACTGAGGCAAACAGGGTTACGTGACTTGCCCAGGGTCATACTAGGAGGTGTGAGTAGCTAGGGAGTGTCTGAGGCCAGACATAAACTCAGGAAGGTGGTCTTGTTGACTCTAGGCATGGCAGTCTACTCACTGTGCCACCTAGCTGCCCTGTGTTTATTTTTTCCCTTTCCTTTTTTTTTTCTCCTTTCCTTGTTCCCTGACATGTGTTATGCTAACCATGAAAAAAAATGCAGGGTAATCAAACAATAGGTTATATCTACCTGAGAATATCCTCGATGGTAATTTTTAAAAGCTCATAGTGACTTTTCAGAAAAGGATTTAGTGACAACATCTGTCCCTTACGAATTCTTTTTCATAGTATATTCTATCATTTTAATAATGTGGCATACATTTGTGATGTGAAGTCACCTGAGATATTGGCACATGTGTAGTGGCCGTAGAGCTAAAAGAAAATCCAGTCAAGGGGTTTGAATTAACTTGGCATGCTATATCTGAGTTAGTCCCCAGGAGGGACTCTTCTATAAATTGTTGCTCCCCTCACTCCGAGGGTTACCTTGCCCAGGTTGCTAAAATTCTTCAACAAGCTGCAATATCTCCTCTGGTCACTAGAGGACCCTTGGAACCAGCAATTACCTGAGCTCTTCCCCTCTCCCCTCAAACAGCAGCCATTCAGAAAGTCATTTTGCACCCTTGCTTTCTTGGGTCTGTCATGGTAAAGAGCACAGCTTGGTATTTTTGAGAAGCTTTTATTCAGGAGTATAGAAACATACACCTGTAGCAATAAAAGGACTCAGGAAAGAAAGTTCCTTTGAACAGAGTTTAAGGGGAACTATTTATACATTCAGAAATATGCCTTCTTTCTGCCATAGCTTTGTAGATTGGCCTGTGTACACCTAGAATTTATCACTTTGTGCAGCACTGATATGGGATTATCTATTTATCAGTCTTGTAGGAGAAACAGGTGGGTACAGTTTTGAGTGCAAGAATTAAAAAAAAAAAAAAAGGTGTCTGATGCCATGCTTTGACTGAAATGGAGGCCATTTTCCAAGGAAGAAAAGACAGATGAAGTGGGGAGAGGTGAGCAGAGAGAGAGAGAGAATATCCATGACCCCCTTCTCTTTGTCTCCCTCCCACCTAATTTAGGTGATAAAATGAAATATTAAAATGTGGAATGTAATTATATTTTGGCTCTGTCTTCCACCCTTTGAAGGTTCACTCTTGTAGTATCTTACCTTTGTATCAAAATGATTGGTTCAGGCACTGAATAAGTGCATTTATTGCAGCTTTATGAACACTGAATTTAAATGAAGAAAAAACAGGGAATACTGTCCTTCACCAGAGCACCCAGATAGTAATCACTCTGTCTTTCCATAACATCCACTTCTGTGTCAGATCTTCCCTGAGGACTAGAAGCTATCTTAGAATCCATAGTTTATAAAGGGGAAATGGGAGGAGAGGGAGAGAATGTATGTTCTTCCCCTCCTATTCCAGGAACAAAATTCAGGAGTAGTTCTTCTCAGGTAATCTGCATGATGGCAAATAGAATTCATTAGTAGTTGGTGCTCCCTGCAAACTCTGCTCCCCACAGAACAAATCCAGGGTCCCTGGGTAACACTTGTTGCTCAGGCGACAGTGTGGGTCTCCAAAACCACCAGTCCTGCAATCCTTTCAGAAGTCCTAACAAGGTAAGTTGCTGACCCCTTTTATCATGTTATATAGCTTCAACTCTGTCTGCACTCCTATGAGAAATACACTAGATAAAATAATACTTGTTATGAAGCCAGGAAAGTTTTCATTTTATTTTACATTCATTCCAAATGAATGGGTAGCTCCATAATGGGGTACACTTGCTCAGACAAATGTAACCCCTTTTATGCTGTCCCCAATTCGAATTTTCCCCCTTGCTTTCCATTGGCTAGATGCAACCTCCTGAACTGCCCACTTCATGTTCTCTTACTTGATGTGTTTCCCCTCAAACAGCTCGTTAAGCATGCATACAAGCTTCTGACCTTTTACCTGATCAGAAGCCTGGTTCTGCCAGGTCACAGCTCACCTCTTAGACCCAGTCACCACTGACTTACATTCCGTTATTACACAAAGCTGGGAGTAGTTTTAATCCTATAGAAACAGAATTCCTTTTTTTGTTCCTCCTACTCCTTAGTAGACCCAATCCCCACCATGGTGAAGAGGAAAACCATTTTATTCCCAGTAAGAAGTCCTCAGAATTGCTCCTGATTTTGGCTAGAACCTGCTGGCTCACACTGAAACTGCCCTCACTAGTGGGTCTTCCTCTACCTTCAACAGCCTACCTCCTTGATGAACCAACCACACACCATGGAATAGTTTTCTACAAGGCCTGCCCCATTTCTCAAAGTGTTTGAATTCTTCCTGGAGCCTAGATTTTATGAAGGGGCTAAGGTTGGCCTGCTTTCATTGTTCTGCAGACCCTGTTCCTTGCTTCTTCTGGAATTTAGAACTATTTCTTCCTTCCTTCCTTCTCTTTCTTCCTCCCTTCCTCTCTTCCCTCCTCCTTTCCTCTCTGCCTCCCTTCCTCTGTCCCTTCTTTCCTTCTTCCCTCCCTCCCTCTATTCCTTCTTTCCTTCCTTCCTTCTTTCCTTCCTTCCTACTTCCTTCCTGCCTCCACTGGGTCCCATTCTATGAAGAAGCCTCTTTCTTTAGTCTCCCTCCATCCCACCCTGTATACACATATTCATACATATTAAGGACTCAAAATATGAAGGGCTTAACTCTAAGATCTGCTTGCTTCTCTGCTTCAGTGTTGTCCTATCTCCTGGATACCTCTGTCTCTCTGTGTGGCTGCATAGTTGCCCCTTGGAAAACACTACTTCTGCCATAGCTAAATGATCTAAGAGAATCCTTTTCTTCATCTCTCTACACATGCACCAGCTTTTCCCCATCCTCTTTCAGCATTAAGAGATAGGGTTTCAGAACTGTTCAGTTCCTTTTGGCTTTGGACCTATAATATCACAGAAAGATTACCCAAATCTTTTTGGTATTTGTCTGATACTCTCATAAGAGTTTTCCTCCCATAATGTGGGAGCAGCTGTAGAAAATAGATAACCTTTCATCAATATATTTTATATCCCAAGTAAAAATTATTCTCAAAACTCTGAATAATTCTTTTAATTGGGAGTTCTCTTAGTATGTTTATGGACCATCCACACCATCTACTCACCAGCAGATACTAGCATTTCCACTTGTTTCCCAACTGCAATGAAGTTATATTGCTTCGGATCTGATTTTAGCAAATGTTTCCAGTATTTTGTATAACTTACTTGAGTCTGTCTACTCTGAGTTAACTGACTGACTATCAAACAAACAAACCAACCATCATTTGGGAATTCAAGGGGAAGAATGTTTTCACAAGATGTCAAGGAAGTATATGCAGCCTGGAGTTGTGACCAGAATACTTTTAGGAACCAAAAATATCTTTCATCCCCCTACATCTGATCAGAAAACTGCATCTCTAAATGATGTTTTTTAAAAGTATCAGGAAGGCAGTAGGGTAAAGGGCAGAGGATGAGGGGAAATAGACCTAGTCTACATAATCTTAATATAAAAGGTCATATCATAAAAAATAGAGAAGAGGGGTGGCTAGGTGGCCCAGTGAATAGAGCACCGGCCCTGGAGTCAGGAGGACCCGAGTTAAAATCCTGTCTCAGACACTTGACACAAAAACTAGCTGTGTGGCCTTGGGCAAGTCACTTAACACCAATTGCCCTACCTTCCCTCCTCCAAAAAAGCAAAAACAATAGAGAAGAAAACATTATAGATTTAGAGACTGAAGTGACCTCCAGTCACTTTTCAGATGAGCTACCTCACAGTCATGTGAGCACATGGCTTCCATATCTCTCTTTGTGTTTGTTCATTGCTGATCTTAGATTAGTGATCACTCCACAATAGTTCCAAAAGGGTCAAAGAGCCTGTGAGATGGCAGCTTTGATATCACTAGACAGGCAGGGACTGGTAAAGGTAATCCTGAATTGAAAATGGAAAGACACACCAGGGACTGGTACATGCAGAGGAAAGGCAGCTTCAAGAAGTATGATCCATCATGGCAAGAAAAGTTTCAGCTATGAACTCAAGAAAGGCACAGCACCAGCTAAGAAAGCTGCCTGCCCACCAGAAAAGAGCATCCAAGGGAAGCTACTTGAGGGTTCTCTTAAGGAAGAAAAGGATTTTCAGGGCCAGGAATTATCCCTTTGCTCATTGGGTTCCCTACAGGTGCACATCATCACCACTGTAGTTGAAGTGTGAGTCCACTCTCCCCTATGGACATTGTGCACATTTGTGGGAGATTATATCCCAGACTTTGGAAGAAATATTTTATACAAACTCTTCTTACTATTTAACTTCTTAGTAAATGCCTTTGCTAAAATCAGAATGTTGGCTATGATGGCCATGAAGTACTAGGTGACCAGGTCTCCTGTGAGTCAGGAAGCAACATTGTTCTCCATCTGTGACAGCTAGCAAATGAGGGAGAGCTAAGAGGGATCAAGAGCTTTGGGTGTGAAGAAGCCTGGTAAGTGTCCCTGCCTTGTCCCCAGTGCCTCTCCAAGAGGGTCATGAGCTCAGTCCCATGACTGCACCCCCTGACTGCTGCCGTAATCATTGCTATCTCAGGCAAAGAGTAGCTGGAACACCAGTTAGTCCCAGGCCTCTCACTCAGCCTGGCCCAACCCAGACTCTCCATTCTGGCCTAGGGGCCGCAATCACATCACACATAACAATATGCACCTTAGCTGGATGAAAAAACACAATATCCAAATAACATTCTTAGAAAACCGTGAAGTCAAGCCCAGGAAATCATTCAGTCATCATGGCATAGATTCTGTGACATGGAACTTCATCCCCTTCTTGCTGAAAATAAAAATTATGATTCTTCTTCCTCATCTTCTAAAGCTGACATAGCAGACAGGATTTGGTTCATCTGTCATAGCTAAGGTAAGATCTATAGTCAAAGGTATCAAACATGTAACCCTTGTGCCTCAACACACCTAGTGTGACCAGAACCAAATTAAAATGTTGGGAAATATTTAACAAAATAAATAAAAACACAATAGAACATAGATAACATTCATATGTGGTTTTCTAAGTCAACATACAGCTCACAAGGATCTTGATGGACATTGTGATGGCCATTTCTATTTGAGTTTGATACCACCGATCTACATTGTCATGATGATGGAATCCTAATAAAGCTGCCCCCAGCCCCAGTATTCTAATTTCATTATAGGCCAGGCCCCACTGAACAGCAGGCCCACGGTACCTAATCGACCCTCCACTGCCCGCCCCCCCTGCCCCGGCCAATGTCGTAACTTCTTCACATAGGCCTCACTGCTCACTGGAACAACAGGTGTGTCCATGTGATGAGAACCTAGCTACTGCCTCTACCTGGCCACTGCCCCCCAAACCCATTCCCATAGAAACAGGTGTGTTGTTGTATTCAATCACAATCACATCATCCATCTAGCCCAAGACAGGACCACAATACCTAACTATCTGTCTTAACCAGACAGGACCACAATAGGTAGCCAGTTGGAGGGCAGAATGACCAGAATGTTTAACCATTGAACCATAGATGGGACGCCTCATCCATTACTTAATCCTTTAACAAACTCCTCCTGCCTTTTTAATATTAATGATACTCCTCTATTCTATGTAAATTTCTGTTATGTTATGAGTTGAGGAAAACTAGTAAAGACAATGTTTTGTAAGAAAGATCTTTGATGTGCTCCCTATTTTTTTTTTAGTTCTACTGCAGTGACTGAAATGTCCATGTAGAATATGGTGAAAAAGCGAATTTCTCATTAGATCTTTGGATTACTTAAATTCTACATATTGCTGTGCATACAGTTTCTGCAGGACTACACGTTTCCTCTTGGAGTTTTGACCTTTCACGTTCAGACAGTTAGAAAAATGAGTTTTCAATTACTCCCCCTGCCTTCAATTTGAGAAAACCTAAGGATTCATTTAAGTCCAAAACAAAGCTAAGCACATCGGAGGTAATATATGAGTTGAAAAAGAATAGTAAAAATAAAGCTGTATATGAAAGATCTTTGATGTGCTCGCTGTTGCTGTTGAGTTACACTGAAGTGTACTTTGTATGGACTGAAATGGACCTGTTGAAAAAGATGAAAATGCGAATTTCTCAAGAGGTATGTGGATTACTTGCATTCTATTGATTTTCGTGCATAAAGTTCCTGTAGCACTACACATTTCCCCTTAGAGCCTAGAGCTTTCTCTTTCAGTCAGTTTGGAAAATGAATCTTCATCTACTTCCACCGAACTCAATCTGAGAAAATCTAAGTCTACATTTAAATCCAAAGGAAAGCAAAGCAAACTGGATGCCATATATGGCATCTTTACCCTATAAAAATCCATCTTGCTTTCTCTGAACTTGCTGGTTCCTCTTGGAACTTAGCCTGCTTCATCAGAGGCATCAATCTCAACAAATGCCTATACTTGGATTACAGGTGGTCTGACTGACTTCTTTGAGACAGTTCCACTACAACACATCAGGAAACCACAACGGTTTTAGGGTAGTTAGAGACCCTCCCTCAACAACTTTTTGACATTCCCTGGGTTTAAACCAAAACAATGACATGACTTCTAGCTGTCTATGCAGACTTTGTTGTGTCTTTTGTCATGTTGTTGCTGTTTTTGATATTCTTGTGAGAAATGATTAAGACTTTTGTTTCCACAGAAATTACGCAGTACATGACTTATGAAATCCATACATACCAGAAAGTCTGTTGACTTGCAGTAAATGCAGGAAAATAAATTGATTGTGAAGAAACTAGTGGTGGGGATGTTGATTAGACATTTTCACTCAGGCTGATCAGCATACCTAAGAGTGAACATTCTATCCTTTGTTCTCTAAGTAAACCCAAGAATTGCCTCTCTTTTGTCAACAATGAGGGCCAACTAAGAGCATTTCTCTGCCTATGGGCCCAGGACACTATCAACATAGATTAGTACTAGATTACCTTCGAAGAAGAGGGGCACTTGAGGAGTAAAATGAAGGAGTTATGTCTTACACAGAAGATAACTCTCAAAGCAGGATCCAACTGGCTAGACGTCAAAGGAGGGTAAAAGTCAAGTCTTGCCTGGAGTACTCATGTGTTTTAAGTTCATGAACATTAACTTCTCCTCCCCTGGGAAGACTAAAGGTTAATTTTAATGGTCACACAATGCATGTAACAGGAGGGAGAACATATCAAGGGGAACTGTGTAATAGGCATATCGGAAAATTGCACACCCTGTATTACCCAGCCAATGGGGAGACAGAGGAAGGACTTCACAGTGGGCATAGGTTTTTAAGGTTTGCTTCTGCTTCTATAAGATGTGTCTACCCAATGAGACACCCGACACTACAGTTGCATAATAAACATTTTTTTATCTTCACCCCTCCTGAGCCTGAGTTATTTCTCACACTCTATGATTAACAGTGTTGTTTTTAACTGCTTTGCAGTTTTATCTCTATCATCTCATCTGCTGTTCAGTCATTTCAGTCATCTCTGTCTCTCCATGACCCCATTTGGGATTTTCTTGGCAAGGATACTAGGTTTGCTATTTCCTTCTCCAGCTCATTTTACAGATGAGGAGACTGAGGCAAACAAGGTTAAGTGACTTGCCCAGGGTCATACAGCTAGTACCTCACTCCAGGTCTGGCACTCTATCCACTGTACCACTGGGCAGGCTGTCATCTCATCTAAGAACTATGCAAATTGACCCTGGGTTATACTCAAAGAAAATGCTACTAAAGAATATGTGGACAGTTTCCAGCTAAAACCTGGTGAAGTGATCTATAAGGTACCCTAAGTATTGTTGTATCAAGCCTGGATGTACACACACCTATAATATTTGTTAAGTGATGTATTTGAAAGATGAATCTCCACTGCACGTGGATGAACAATTGTGTGGGAGAAAAATGTCAAAGGCATTTTTGCTCTTCCCCTCCTGGCCCTGTTTCTGACTTTTTGGACTTCAAAATCAAGCCGCTATTCCTGTCTCATCCTAGAACTTCCCTGAGCACCTGGGCCTCCCCTCAGCCTGGACCACCCTTTCATCACTGCAACTTGCATACCATGGAACAGCCTTCTCCAAGGCCCAATCAATCCCCTCCTTCTGCTAGTGATTTCCTCCTGGAACCTCCACTACCTTCATCCTCCTCCCCTTCTTTTTCAGCTCCCTCTTATGTATTCCTCCATCAAAATGTAAACTCCGTGAGAGAAAGTCTTTTTGCTTATATTTGTATACTTAACTGTGCTTAGCACAGTGTCTGGTACATAAGAGTACTTAAGAAGTCCTCCTTTCCTTCCTTTTTTCCTTCCATATATATATAGCTCAGCTCAGCTCAGTTCTTATCCTATGTGGATTTGTATGTGTGTGTGTGCATTTTCTCCTGTGTCTGAGGGCAGTGGACTTAATACAGTGAGTTTTTTTCTGTGTCTGCATTTATTGATTTTCTTGTGCCTTGAGGACCTTCTGTTTCTCACTTTCACAACAGTTATATTTGTCACCTAGAAACATTCACTATGAAATTAATGGAATAGGAAATTGAAAGACTGAAAAGTGAAAAACCAATTTGGGAATGAAGGCTCTGACAGCAAGAACTGAAATCTCCAATCCTATGAAGGAAAACTTTCATAAAATTTCAAATCAGGAGATTCCTATTAAAATCAAAGAGAAGTGGTCCAGAGTTTTCTGTGGAAATTTTCCCCCAGCAGAATTTATAAATGCACTCCATGATCTTTATTTGGAGTTTAAAAGTCTATCATCATAGCATCTGTGAGCATGAGGAATGAACCAACATAAACCAGTTGTTTGTAGCAAGCAAATGTAAGGTTGCTGTGTGCTGTCTTTTGCCCATGTACTTTATTTGTGCCCACATGAGTCTGTCTAGATGTGGCTTGAAGGCAGGAATGAATAGATAGCTCTAAAGTTTTTTTCCACCCATTCTTCTCCAAGGGCAATCTTGATTCCTCCCAGGAGAAGAAGCAAGAAGTCTGGGCCGGAGGCTGATCACTCTGTTCTCCTCAGAGAAAGGCTACTAGGCTAGAATAATATCTATTTGTTCTCCACCACCACCACCATCCACACACAATATTACTAATCTAGAGGAGATAATTTTTAGGTTCAGCCTGGGCTCCTTATAGCTTGGGAGTGTCCCAAGTTATATATCCAAAGCGTGACTACCTTCCCATCAACTGCCAGTTTCACAATGAACACAAATTGCACATAGCCAATAAATCTATTTATTCACACTGTAAGGAAACAGAAATCATATATAGATGAGAATATGCCAGAAAACACACGAAGTGAATGAGCATTCTCATTGAGATAACAGCGCAACTGAGAGAGAGTCTTGGATCTCATTCTAACGGGAAATTCTCTGAAGTCCATAGAGTAGTAAGCTGGGAATGATTGAGATGCCAGCTCCTCACTTGTTAGCTTCTTCCCAGTCTTTCTCTCCTTTCAGAGACCTGAAGAGAGTCTGGAACCATGCATCTTCTTTCTTGACACTAGAAGTCAGAAGACTTTTCTCTTAAGCTCTTTCCAACTCTGACCTTTTCACAGGCACAGAACGTTAAGTAATAAATCTCTACCAACAAGTAGAGTTCCATACAAATGGGATTTGAATGCTGAGTTTTTTATTTTAAAGAAATAAATACCCATAGTATCAGTTACTTTTTTGTGTGACTATTAGAAGAAAGTAGATTTGTAATTATCCTAGTAATAAATAGATATTAAACTGAACTACCAGAATGCTTATAGAAAGACTGATTGAAAAAACAGGAACCTGTTGCACTGTAATTTTTGCCTTTGTGGACAGTATGAGGAGGGCCATGATTGAATAATCAATTACTTTTTTAAAAGTTCTCCTGTCTTCAAGAGTGAAATGGGAGATAGAATTATACACATCACAAATTAGATATTTGAAGTCTAGGAGTATGGAGCTCTTTTGGGGTTTGGAATAAAGGCCACTTTCCCAGGTCACTCCAGACTGGGAGGGTCATAGCTTAACTAGATACAGTTTAGCTTCCCTCTCACCAAACAATTATTACATGCTAGACAATCACAGATATCAAGGGAGAATATTTATCAAAGAAAGCAGCAAAATGGCAATTGGGGAAGTTATACAGATTAGGCTAGGTATCAGGAAACACAAGAGTCATGGGACCCTGCACTTCAGGAGCAAGGCAGAATCTCAGCTCAGTCAAGGAAAGTCTGCTCTTAGCAATTTCTGTGGGTACAAGTATTGAGAATTAACAGTTGCAGACTTTCCCTTCATGCCTATGGCAACCAAGGAGGACTCCCACCTACCAAAGTCCATGCCCTGCCAACTTGCCTCTGCTCACCTGTTTCATCTCTATCTTCAGCTTCTCTTTCAAACTCTACTTCTCTTCTGTCTAAAAACTTTCCACCAACCAGGAGTTATATCTCCTTCCACATATGCAACACACAGAGTCACAGGGTTAACCTTCAGGGGATCACCAAATCCATCTAATTATCAAAGGAGTGGAGATGGGGCCGCAAACAGACGAAGAATTGAGGCCCCAAGAGGTTAAGGGATTTGTCCATGGGCACACAGATCATATGGAACAGTACTACAATTCAAACCAGGTCCTCTAATTTCAAATCTAATATTCTTCTCATTGTGAAGAGGGATTGTCACCCTAAATGTATTCTGTCACAGAAGAGATCACAGAGATGGAGTGAGGCAGGCAGAAGTGGAGTCTCTTTGATCCTCCGCCAAATGTCAGACAGGTCAAGTCTTGACATCACAACTGCATTGTCAAAAAAAGAAAAGAAAAGAAAAAGAATAAACAACATAAACTAAGGTCAGGACTCACTGGTTTTGAGTCATTACAAAAGACTTAAGGTCTTCCCTGAATCTCAGTAATTTCTAACTCCCTCCCCTTGGTTATCCAACACTTGGACTAATCTCCTTAGGAAACTTCTTTCTCTTTCGCCTCAATTTTCCACCTTCTGACACTACTCCAAGCATTAAAAACATCAACACACCTCTGAAACTAACAGACAGAATATGCCTCCCTATACTAGATAACAAAAGGAACTAATCCATTTACATTATTTTTCCTGCAGAAGTGGAGAAAGGTACATTTTCAGTTTGCTATTTCCCCTTAAATCCTGGCAACCACAATTACCCAGAGTAGTAGTAATCAATGGAGGAATAGGATAGATATACAAGAATTCCTATAGCTCCCATATATTCCTAAAAATAGTGATAGCAGGAGGAGCAGACCAGGACAAGATGAAAGCAGCTGAGAGTACAAGGATAATTTTGTACTGAAAATGAATATGCCCTCAGAATCCAAATAGGTGTTATTCTGACATCTAATTTGATGGAGTAGAATCTGAATGTTTTGAGAAATTGACTTAAACTCACAAAGAACAGAACCAAATCAATATTTTCCCCCATATTATATGTAATCTGCTTCTCCCCTGAAGCTCTATTGTGAGTACTTTATCATGTTGTGGAGGTAACCCTGCATTCCCAAAGGTTACAGTAGTGGGAATCAATCAATGATCTATCATGTGCCAATCCCTGAGCATCCAAAGACAAAAATGAAATAATCTCTGCCCTATAGGGGCTTATATTCTATTGAGAAATAGCATGTGCACAAGTAAACAGATATAAGATATTTACAAAATCCATGCAAGTTAAAGCAGAAGCTGAATAATTCAAGCCCTTAATAAACTAGAAATGTCTGAAAATGGAATGGATGCTTTGTAAGATAGCGAGATCTCTGTCACCAGAAATACTTTAAGCAGAAGCTAGTTGACCAATTCTTACATATACTATAAAGAAGATTTATTAAAAAAGTAATAATGGCTTATATTTATATAATGATCTCAGTCCTTACCAGGTATTCCAGCAGTCAGGAGACTTAAAGAAGGGGAGGGGATGGATTGCAAAAGGTTTGGACAGACCAGTGTTTCTGTATAAAGTAATAGGCCTTTTATTACAGTACGCTTGTATACATATATGGTCAGGTAAAGGCCAAAATGCTTGAGGGCAGGTAGGTGGAGAAACCAGTATAAGGTGGGAAGGAATGCCATTGAGTCAGTTGGAACCTTCAGAATGTTGGTCTTCAGACCAGTAGGTGAATAGGAAGAAGAGTCTGCTGTCCATACGTAAAATCTCTTCTTGAACTCAGCATACTCAGCTTAGTCAGACTAGGTGTTCATTTCTCCTAGTTTGCATGCAGAATACATGGATTCACTCCAGGGCTTGACTGATATTCCTATGAATTTTCCTCATAGGATCTCTTTTAAATGGTGGTTTTTTTTCTATTTCTACTTTCCCCACTTGTTCTAGTGTTTCAGGACAATTTTCTTTGATTATTTCTTGTACTATCGTAGCAACATTCTTTTTTTATCCTAACTTTTGGTTAGTCCAATTACTTTTATATTTTCTCTTTTTTTTCTTTTGCTTTTTGGACGGGGGAAGGCAGGGGAATAGGGGTTAAGTGACTTGCCCAAAGTCACACGGCTAATTTTGTGTTAAGTATCTGAGGCCAGATTTGAACTGACTCCAGGACCAGTGCTCTATTCACTGTGCCACCTAGCCGCCCTTATTTTTCTCTTCTTGATCTATTCTCCAACTCTGTTGTTTTTCTTATAAGAAGTTTCACTTCCTCTTCTATTTTTTCATTATTCTCATTTTGTTTAATCATTTCTTGATCTCTCATAACTTCACTGGCTTCACTTTTCCCAATTCTAATTTTCAAGGTGTCATTTTCTTCCTTAAGATTCTGGCTCTCCTCTTTTAGTTGGTTAACTTTCCTTTCATACCCTTCTTGTTTTTCTTGGATTATTCTTATTTTCTTTTTTAGTTTTTCTTCCATCTCTGTCATTTGATTTTTGAAGTCTTTTTTAAGATCTTCTTTGAATTATTTTTGGGCAGGTGACCATTTGACATTACTCTTTGGGGGTTTCTTTACTTCAATATCCTCTTCTGAAGATGAACCCTGGTTTTCTCTATTCTGGTTAGGTTCTTTCTCCTTTACCTGTGCATTTTTTGCTTAATTATTTGTAGTCACCTCTAACCCTCTGGATGTGGGAAATGATGCCTCTTGCCCCAGATCTCCAGTTCTTCCCTCTAGCCTAGAACCAAAGCCAAACCTCCAGCCTCCTGTAAGTGCCCACAGCCTGGGGCTTCCTGCCCCACTGCTTCTGCACTCACTGGGTGTGTGCTGGTTCCTTCTCATCCCACTGTGGCAACACAGCTGGGTCTGGCCTTCCTGGCCAGCAGAGGTTCCCTCGATCTTCCCAGGCTCAGACGTCCAGCTCCCCTTTCAATAAAATTCAGCTGGCTGGGGCTGTGGGCAGCCTCTCACACCAACTAACCCCAGGGCTTTCTGACAGTTGTTTAAGAGGCTTGCCACTTGCTGTTTAAGGGAACGTAGCCTGAAGGTGTTTACTCTTCACAAGGATCAAATCTTGTCCTGGGATTTTTCTGGTGGTCTTCTCAAATTGTCCCAAGAGGACCCTGGTTATGCCTCTGTTTTTATTTATCTTCACCCATACTTTGTTTGTCCTAAGGTGCTATTTTAACTCTTTTGTGGGGGAAAATCTGAGAGCTCAGCATTTTCTGCCATCTTCCCAGAATCCTCTGGACAAGTCATTTGACCTTTGCTCAGCCTCAGTTCCACTTACATAGGCTTGAAGTGCTATATAAATGCTAGCTATCATGTGGGAGAATTCACTGAATCAGATAGGAAGTACAAGCATAAGATAGGAGAAATATCCAGAAAATGACAAGGCAAGGGTGTTAGGAAGGAAGATGTTGCATATTGAGTATTGCTACAAAAGAACCTCGAGAGTAAGACAGGCCTATAGGCTCTAAGATTTTTTAGATTGTCACTTTTAACTTCCATCTGAAGAAATTTCTACATCAACCAGAAACTATTATTTTTCTCTTAAAATTTTCTGGGTTGTTTTGGTGCCAGGGAAGATTCTGGGCATATAACAGAAATAATAACATAAATGAGTGGGACACTGAAAAAGAGGCACCGTGCTTTTAGGCCACAAGAGACAAAACAGAGGTGCCCAAGGTCAGCAAGAGAAGATGGCAACTGGTCGCAGACACTCATATTCCTGGAGGGTAGCAGATGCATCTTACGAGAAGATGCAGAAAAAGAATCTGGATATATTCCCTACACTAACAGGATGAGTTATCCATTAGTGGGTGGCTAGCAGCTAAGAGCAGTTACCATGAAACTGGGAGTCAGAAGGTTTTGCCTAGTTTGCTAGCCAGGAGTGGCGCCATGAAGGTAGTAAAATAATTATTCCTTCCATTGTGACTTTGATGTGTATGGGTAAGAAAATACTGTGAGTTCCTGCTTACAGAGTTCTGTGGTGTACTCAGGCAAAAAGGTGTGGAGGAACCTGGAAAGTTTAGATTCTAACACTATGGCAGTGGCTATGGCTTACTCAAGTAAGTCACAGTGGGTTTTAACATTACACCCCTTAATTTTCTGTATTTTTTCCCTTGCATTATGGTATTTAGGTTTTTATAAAACTTGTTATGTCGTTTGGGGACAGCTTAAGTTGTCTCTACAAATTCTGTCTTTGAGATCTCTATGTTTTATTTGTATAGAAATCATATATTCTTTCTCAATACTGTTTTTTTTGCTTTCCTTTCAGACTGTCCTCCATTTCTATGTATTTGTATCTCTACTTGGTTGTTCTCTCTTTTGTTTCTTTGGAGAGATTCCCCACCATAGATTCAAGTTTTTATATTATTTTTACTGTGCAAACTCTAAATTCTGCTTTCTTATTTTTCCACCAAAACACTTTCCTCTTCCTACTATTACTGTTAAGGTTCCTACCATTATCCTAGTCATCCCAGCTTACATGTCATTCTCCATTCTCCATTCTCTCTCCACTCCCCACTCCCAAATCCAATCTGTTGCCACAGTCTGTTAATTTAAAAAAATCTCTTGAATATACCTTCTTCTTTCCTCTGATACTGCCACCACCCTTATTCCCTGGCAGCCCCTCATCACCTTATTCCTGGATTGTTGCAACAGCCTACTGGCTGGTCTCCCTGTATCAAGTCTCTGCCCATTCCAATCTATCATCTTCCTAAGGCATAGGTCTGACAATGTCATTCCTCCCACAACTCCAGTGGATTCACTTTTCACTGGCCTTGGTGCCTGCTTCAGGTGACTTCTGGGTGGGGACAGAACTGGTCCCAACTGTATACCAGTCCCCTTGCCTTCAGGCCTGATGCATCCCATACACATACTGGTACCCTGCCCCAGTCCCCACTTTTCTTCAGTTCTTTGGCTGAGTACTACTGCCATGCAGCATGCTGCCACTCTAGGCATATATCTTCTGTATTTCACTTTCTACTTAGTCTTCTGTTGTTTATTGCTACATAATAGTAAAGTGAGGACAAGTGCAACATGTGCTGGCAGAATGCAGCAGCAGGAGGGAATTGCTGAGTGGATTCCAAAACATGTCTATGTGTCAGATTGGGCCACCCTGCCAGAGCATCTGGGTGGTTAGAGGAGGGGTTTCTGAGCTAGTACATTAGGAATTAGCAATTATCCTTCTCTAGTGTTAATTCATCAAATTGTTACCTCATTAGGTTTCTTGGTGTCTTGGCTTATGGAAACAGCTGCAATTATTTTACCTCTTGCATATAATTCTTATTTGGGGGAATTCTGAGAATTTGGAAGGATCAAAGAAAATTTTAGTCCTTCATCTTGGTCATATGACTGACTACCCCTTGATTTTTAATTTTGCTGCAGAAAATGCACTTAATTTATTTGTAAGTGCATATTACTTTCTGGGCAATGCTGACATAGGATAGATTAAGCTCAATCAACAAACATTTATTAAGTACCTACTATTTACCAGGCACCATGCTAGGCACTAGGGATATAACAACAAAAATAGAAGTCTCCAACCTCAAGAAATTTATATTCTATGTAAGATCCTATAAGAATAAAGGACAGATCCATCTGATAAGTTATGAAGCACTGTTGGGAATTATTCATACCCTTAGAAAAGAAAAAAACATATAAAAAGGCACTAGGAGAAAAAAGGCTAAAAGACACAGAGAGAGTGGTCTTGCTGATGCACGCATACAATGAATGAGCTTGAATATCAGGGTCTTGTTTATGCGTGCAAGCTTACTCAAGCTAGTAATTGCTACTTGTTGGCTTGCCCAAGGATAGCACCACAAAAAGCTAATCTGATCTCACTTCCTTTAGTGCCTATGTAGAGCAAATGTTTTGTGCTTATTAGCACATGCCCTTTAAATATAATCATGTTTTAGGGTTTACAAAGCATTTTTCCCCAATCATTCTGTGAGGTAGGTAGTGCAAGTATTATTATCTACATTTTATAGGTGAAGAAAATGAGTTTCAGATAGGGTAACAGACTAACTGAAGGTCCTACAACTATTAATAGTCATACTAGGATTAAAACCCTGGTCTGACTCCAAGTTCAATGCTCTTTCCAAAAGACCACCTCTAGATGCTTTCTATTATTCCTTTCAACTCTAAGATTCAGACTTTCATCAGAGCAGTTTCATGAAAATATTTTTCTCCAGGTTATAACTTTTCTTTTTACTCCAGTTGCACTTACTTTATTTGTGCAAAACGTTTGTATATTCATTTACTTGAAATAGTCTATTTTGAAGGAAGTATGACATAGAAGATAGAGTACTAAGCTTGAAGTCATGAAGATATGGGCTTTAATCCTGTCCCTGATGGCTACTAGCAGTATCACCTTAAGCCAGTAATTTATACCTCAAGGAGTTCCTTAGGATTTCTTTAGCAAGTCATAGATATGTTGTGAGCTGGTAAGAGATGGGATTTCCCTAAAATGATGAAATTATACATCACTCATGGACTCACATATTTTGTCTTTTATAACATGTAGTGTATACATTATGGCTAATTGCAAATTCAACTACTATCTACAGTTGTGAAAAATAAAACTTTTGGCTCTCCTTAACTTTTTAATGGTATGACTTTCAGTATTTCATTTGTTTATTAACTGGGAATTTATTGTGGTATAGAGAATAAGATTCTGTTCCAAATGTACTTTCCAACAAACTGCTCTGAGGAATTTAACAAAATGTGCAAAGACTTAAACTGACAAAAAGTAAAGTAAACCAAGCCAGCAAAACAATGTCTATAGTAGCTTCTGCTGGTAGAGGAGAAGGTTGTTCCATCTTTTGCCTGTGGGGTACAGAGAGAAAACACTGTTCTGTAGCACCAGGTCTCCTGCCTTGTCTCCAGCTTCCCTTGGGAAGAGGTGAAACATGATTACATAATTCCAGTTCTCCTGACTGGTGTCCAGCCTCCTCCATCACACACTAGTCTTTTTCCTTTGTTTTAGGGGAGTGGAAGGGAAGAAGCATTTATACAGCGTCTATATGGGCCTGGCACTGTTCAACACTTTTACAAATTTCTCATTTGATCTGATCTGATCTGAAGGGAAGAAAACACCACTCCATTGGGCAGATCTCCTGCCTGGACTCCTTCTGAAGAGGAAAAATACTATTCCATCTTCTCCTTTCCAGGGAAAAGGAGGAAGGTCATTCCATCGAGTCTTCAGCCTTGTCTCCTGCCTTGGGAGGAGAGCAGCACCAATCCTTCAGCTCCAAGTGCCAGTTCCCTCCTCTGAACTACCTATGTCTCTGAAAGCACTGCATCCAAAGGCCAAACCCTGTAGACAATGAAAATCTACCTAAACTCATTCCTCATAACGAACAAACTCCTCTATGATCATACCCTCTCTCCCCAGTGATTCTGAACCCTCAGCAGTCATTTAAACCACACTCCCCAGTTCCTCAGTAAGATCCTTTTACTCCTATTCACCTCAACCGAACCCCCCCAATGCCCTACCCAAAAGCTACTCACCCTTCCCATTACACTCTCCTCCTTCACCTGTCTCACTTGAAGTATCCCTTTTCCATCCCATCTCCTCCAACAGATTGCCTCTTCTATCACGCCTTCTCTCACCTCTGTTTAATCTCTCCCTGTCTACTGACTACTGCCCTATTGCCTACACATATACCCATGTCTCCCCCATCTTCAAAAAAACCCCTTACTTGATCCAACCATCCCTGCTAGCTACCATCCCACCTTTCTACTCTCTTTACGGTAAAACTCCTTGAGAAGGCCATCTACAAAAGCTACCTCCATTTTCTTTCCTCATCGTTTTCTTCCTTTTCTTTCCTTTTCACTTTCTCCTTAACTCTATAACCGAAACTGCTCTCTCCAAAGTTGCTAACAATATTTTGGCCTTTTTCTCAGTCCTCATCTTTGACCTACTGGCAATGTTTGACACCGATTACCATCTTCTCCTTGATACTCTCTTTTCTCTAGGTTTTCACGACATGATTCTTTCTTGGTTCTTCTCCTACCTATCTGACCACTCTCTCTCAGTTCCTTTTGCTGGGTCTTTATCCAGGTCTTTCCCACTAACTGTGGGTATCTAACAGGGCTCTGTCCTGGGCCCTCTTCTCTTCCCCCTCTATATTATTTCATCTGGTGATGTCATCACTTCCTAGGGATTCAATTATCATCTCTGCTGAAGAATCACAGTCTCTTTATCTAGCTCTAACCTCTCTGCCGACCTCCAGTTTCACATCTCCACTTGCCTATTGGGCATCTTAAACTGTATATCCTGGAGGTATCTTAAACTCAACATGTCCAAAATTGAAGTCATTATCTTTTTCCTTAAAATCCCCACCCCCTCTTCCAAACTTCTCTACTACCATTGAAGATAACACCATCATCCTCCCAGTCACCAAAACTTGCTACGTTGGTGTCGTCCTCAGCTTCTATTACTTACTTTCTCTTACTTCCCATATATAATCTGTTCCTAAGCCCTATAAGTTTTACCTGTCACTTTTGCCCCCTTCTCTGTCCTTGCGCTGGCTCCAATCATCTCATACCTGGACCACTGTAATAGCCTGCTGGTTGGTCTCCCTGCATCAAGTTTCTCCCACTCCATTTCATCTTCCACTCATCTGTCACAACAGTCTTCCTAAAGAAAAGGTCTGGCCATGTCATCCTCCCTCACTCCATTAACTCTAGTGGCTCCCAATCACCTCTAGGATCAAATATAAAATCCTCTATTAGTCAGTCAATAAACATATTAAGTGCCAGGCACTGTGCTAAATGCTGAGATGATAAAGACAAAAGACAATACCTGCCCTCAAGGAGCTCACGATCTAAAATTTGATACTCAAAGCCCCTCATAACCTGCCCCCCCAACCTTTCCAGTCTTTTTATACTCCCCCCCTTCCACATACTCTTTGATTCAGTGACACTGGCCTCCTTTCTGTTCCTCAAACAAGACCCTCCGTCTGCAGACTCCAGGCATCTGCACTGGCTGACCCCCATGCCTAGAAGCCTCTCCCTGCTCACTTCTACCTGTTGGCTTCCCTGGTTTCCTTCAAGTTTCAGCTATAATTCTACCTTCTATAAGAGATCTTTCCTGACTTCTCTCAATCCTAGCCCCTCCCTGTGTGTAGTACTTCTGATTTATGTTGCCTATAGCGTATCTGTAGATAGCTGCTTGCATGTAGTCTCCCCCATCAGACTGTGAGCTCCTTGAGAGCCAGGACTGCCTCTTACCTCGCTCTGTATTCCCAGCACTCAGCACAGTGCTGGGCACGTATTAGGGGCTTCATAAGTATCTGTTGACTGATTGACTGAGACTCTTGACCTTTTGTTCCTCCAGATGTTTTATAAATTATTCCTCTGAAAGTCTGAATGGTATCACACCAAGTAAGTAAATTAATTTAGGTAGCTTTGTCACTTTTATTATATTGGCTCAACCCTACCCATAATCAATGAATATTTCTACAGTTATTCACGTTAACTTTTTTTCCTGGCACTCCCTCCCCCAAAGCATATTTTATGGCAACTAGGTGGCACAGTGGATAGAGGGCTGGGGTCTGGAGTAAGGAAGGCCTGACTTCAAATACTCTAGGCAAGTCTCTTCACCCTGCTTATCTCAGTTTACTCATCTGTAAAATGAGCTGGAGAAGGAAATGGCAAAATACTCCAGTATCTTTGCCAAGAAGACCCCAAATAAGGTCATGAAGAGTTGGACACAACTGAACAGCAACAACAATTCATATAGTCCTGGTATACAACTTATTGGGTAAACTCCTAGGCGTTTTATACATCCTATAGTTCAAAAGAAGTGTTTAGCAATTGCTTTTTTGAGAGGAGGAAGAGAAAAGTAAAGAGGACAGGCAAAGTTTCCATTTTTTTTTTGGACAAACTTTTTTTCCTCTTATACCAACATTCATAGATTCCACTACATGAAAATGTAAAGAAATTCAAACAGTATCTATTTGCTCTAGCTCTGAACTTCTTGCTTCTCCTGTATTTGTTCAAGATTCTACTTTGTGTTTTGACCATGTAGTTTTGCTTATAGCTAGACTGTAACCTTTGACTTTTGCTTCTAACTCAACTATGACATTTCCTGGACTCTGAACATATTTTGGTTTCTTTTGTCTCTGCTTCTGACTTTCTGGACTTCAAAACTATGCACTGAAATCTTATCCTGAAGCTCCCCTCAGACTCGGGGCCTCCTCACCCTAGAACATTCTTTGGTCCTTGCTATCTTCTCACCTTGGATCATCCCTTTAAGGGATTAGCCCCCTATTCCCAAAGGTAAATTCCTTTCAGGTACTTTCATTTTGACAGCTATATGGTGAAGTGGATAGAGGGATAGGCCTGATGCCAGCAAAAACTCATCTTCCTGACTTCAAATCTGACCTCAAATACTTACTAGCTGTGTGACCCTGGGCATGTCACCCTGTTTGCCTCAGTTTCTCATATGTAAAAAATAAGCTGAAGAAGGAAATGGTAAACTACTACAGTATCTTTGTCAAGAAAACACTAAATGAGAAATGCTAGGGAAGGTGGCCTAGCCTTACCAGATTTTAATCTGTATTACAAAGCAGCAGTTATCAAAACTGCTTGGTACTGGCTAAGGGATAGAGTAGTAGATCAATGGAATAGATTGGGTACAAAAGACTCAATCATCAAT
>CM053580.1:403402050-403418795 GCA_028627135.1 Pseudochirops cupreus
CTTTCTTCAGCTCATCTCTAGCTTTAAGGCATTCTTCATGTTTATTGGAGGCCCCTGGTGGGGGAGCTCTGGCTGTGCTCTCCTCCTCCCTCTCTCTGCCATGATCTTTCTTTTCCCCAAAGAAGGAATCAAGGGTTTGGGAGCTGTTCTTACTTTGCTTTTTATGCTTATTCTTACTCATGGTTGTTCAGACCGTGATTTTTTTTTAAATCTCTGTGGAGCTCTGCTTCCAGAAGGGAAAGCTCTGTCCCAAATCACTGGGGTCCTCCCGGCTGCAGTAGCTCTCAGGAAGATGCTGGGACTCTTCCCAATTACTTCCAGCTGACTGGATAGTGAAGACTGCAAGACCGCGGCAAGATGGTGATCCGGATCCAGGCCGCTCAACACGAGAGCACTGGCCTGAGCACAATCGCTAAGTCCCCCTGCTATCTGCAGGCCGTGGGCGGGAAGCTACAACGTGGAGGCGGGTGCAGAACCTCTGCCTTTCGCTTTTCCACTCTGGAGGCCTTCTGGCCGGACTGCTTATCTCCCCCTTTCGCAATCCTCACTCGCAGCTGCCGCTAATCTGCTCACTTGAGAGGCTCCTCCGCTCCTCCCGTCCAGCCGCCCCCGGGGCACAGCCCCGGCTTCAGGGCAGGCTGGTTTCGGTTCGCAGTGCTGATATGGTTCCTCATAGCCGAGCTGACTTTAGTGGGAAGTGTCTTTGTGTGCGTTTTGGAGTTCTAGGATTGGTTTAGAGTCCTGTTTTATGGGTATTTTGGGGTGGCTATGTGAGAGCTGTGATATGTTGCTGCTGTTACGCCACCATCTTGGCTCCACCCCCCAGAATAACATAAAAAATTAATGAATTAAAAAAAAACCAACCGGTAGGCATTTAATAAATGCTTCAGATAGACTTGTTGAGAATTTAACCTAACATGAATGACCTGAAAATAATAATTCCCAGGGGTATTTTAATTTCATGACCAATCATTAATTTTAATATGAGAAAAAAAAACATTTTAAATTGCTACCAACCTCTTCTAAGAGCTTATACCCTCTGACAAAGAAAGGGAAGTCAAAGGAAACATAAGGTTCTATCATGCAGTAATGATACTTTTTGGGACTAGGCTCAATTGTTCAGGCTATCAGAACATTAATGTTTTTCAGAAAAAAAATCTAAATATTAAGGGAAGCCGGAAGCTGAGAAGAAAATTTGGTAGAGTTAAATAAACATAACTCTAGAATGCAAAAAAATGAGATAAATCCCTATAGAAAAAAATAAGATGAACTCCTATTTCTTCAGTCAGGTTGTTGACTCTCTTTTCATGATTTTCTTGCATCATTCTTATTTCTCTTCCCAATTTTTCTTCCACTTCTCTCATTTGGTTTTCAAAATCTTTTTTAAGCTGATCTCTAGCTTTTAGGAAGCTTTTGGTGCAGGAGTTCTAACTGTGTTGTCTTCCTCTTGTTCCCTGCTTTGATCCTTCTTTTCCCCAAAGAAGGAGTCTAAAGTTTGGTTACTTTTCTTACTTTGCTTCCTATGCTTATTCATGGCTGGCCGGTCAGTGAATTTTTTTTTTTAGCTCTGTGGAACTCTGCTTCCAGAGGGGAAAGCTCTGTCCCAAATCGCTGGGTTTTCCCAGCTGCCGGAGTTTTTAGGAGGCTGCTGGGTCCCTCCCCAACTCCAGCTTACTGAAAAGACACCCTAGGATCCCCGCCCAAGACCGCAATCTGGATCCAGGCCGCTCAACCCAAGAGTAGTTGGCCTCTGAACGATCACTTGGTCCCCCTGCAGTCTGCAGGCCAGGAGCTCTGAAGCAGCAGTGTGGAGGCAGGTGCAAGACCTTCATTTCTGCGGCTTCCTTACCCTGGAGGCAGTTTGGCTGGACCCGCTTTTCTCCCCCGATTTAGCTGAGCTCCACTAACCTTTCTCTTAGTCCTTTTTTTTCCCCTTATGGCTTGATAATTCTGGAAACTGCCACAGCTGCCACAGATCCGCTCTCCCGAAGCTCCAGCCAGGGCTTGGTTCGTCTCGTCCAGCTGCCTCCAGGGCAAAGCCATGGTTTCAGGCTAGGCTGGTTTCAGCTCCCAGAGCTGAGATGGTTCCTCCTACCCGAGCTGCCTTTAGTGGAAAGTATATTTGTGTGCATTTTGGAGTTCTAGAATTTGTTTAGAGTCATATTTTATGGATATTTTGAGGTGGCTATGTGAGAGCTGCAATGTGTTGCTGCTCCTATGCTGCCAGCTTGGCTCCGCCCCTCACAATTCAGATGAACTCCTATAAGAAAGACCATAGGAACTGGGTGTGGTGAGTAAACAGCTCACAAAGCAACAATAGGCATGTTTTATCTGTTATTAATTTACTGTTGCACATATGAAAATAGCATGGTCATTAAAAACTTAACTGTGATATAGACAACATTTTACTATCTGTATGTTTATTTAAAATTTCATAAATAAAATTTATTTTTAAAAATCCCAATATCCCAGTACTCATCAGTTATGTTCTAAGGACTTGCTCTTCCTCTGCCATGTCCTTGTCCTCTTCCTGGTCCTCACCCTTGATTTATTCCTGAAACTACAAATTCAAATCACAAATTAAATGTGCTTCTATTTTGAATAAGTTATTTAGAAAAGAACACACATATTGAGGAAGATCTGAGGTATTTTAAAATAATTAGTTAAAAGTATGACAAAATATTTTTTAACAGTGCTTTCTAGAGAACACAGTATATCACAAACATATATGTAATATCCCAGGTATCATAGTTCAGTGGACTAAAAGTAGAAATATTTGTTTCTCGTCCCAGCTGCAAATAAATTAACTTCTCTTTGAGCCTCCATAAATTTCCTTAATTGCAAAATGGTATTAATAGAGGTGGCTAGGTGACGCAGTAAATAGAGCACAAGCCCTGGAGTCAGGAGGACCTGAGTTCAAATCTGTTCTCAGACACTTAACACTTACTAACCTTGGGAAAGTCACTTAATCCCAATTGCCCTGCCTTCCCCCCTCCAAAAAGCAAAAAAAAAATTGTTTTTACTTTTTAAAAATCGTATTAATAATTTGCTAATTTCAAGGTGCTGCATGGATCCATTGTAATTGGGAAAGGAAAAAATGCTTTGTAAATTGTAAGTGTCGTGTACAAAGGTAAGGTATGATTTCCTTTTCAGAAATTTTGTGGAACAAAATGTTGCCTCTAAAAATCATTGCACTCTTGCCAAGCAATAATGTTTAAGGGTGAGTGGGATTCCAAATCCAAGAATATAAAGCCATTCTTAAAATATACTGTAGGTAGAAAATGTTAAGAGCAATGGTTCTGGAAGCAGGACAACCTCAGTTCAAATTCAACCCTAGACACTTACTAGCTATTTGATCCTTTTGTCAATTAACTACTTTCTGCCTCAATTTTCTCATCTGTAAAATTGGGATAACAATAGCACCAGTCTCCCAGAGTTGTTGTGAGCATAAAATGAGATAATAAGCCTTTATTAAGTGGCTATATAAATGCTAATTATTATCATTGTTATTATCTCTGTACAAGGTGCTCACTCTTTCTAGTTACTTTTAATTGATGGAGAGTTCCTCCCTACATAGCATAAAATTTACCTCTCTGTAACTTAAAATTACTGGTCCTTGTTCCACTCTGGAATAGTCAAATTCTTCTTCTACATTCCTGACTTTCAGATATTTCAAGGGAGCTACCATTTTTTTTCCCTCCACTCCCCACCCATCATCTTCTCTTTTCTGGGCTAAACATTTCTAATTCTTCTAATGTTTCTTAAAATAATGTGGTCTTTAGATCTTTCCCCATTATGATCACCTTCCCCTGAAAATGATCCATTTTATCAGTGTCTTGTTTTTAAAACAGAAATACGGAACTAAATGTAATACTTTAGCAAAGATTATACAACCTTAATCCCTGATTTCAAATCTGCTCTTACCTTGAGTTAATTCCCTAGTCCTCCACCTTAATATCCCCTTAGTCAGAAGGTATTTTTTTCCAAATTGATACTGTTGTAATATATGATAGTTCCTATTTAAAACAACAACATTTAAGTTTTGCTACATATTTAAATCGTCATCGCCTTGCCCATCCCTCACAAAGAAAAATACCAGCTATTATTATTTTATTCACTGTATAAGATGTAATGCCATTGCAGTTAAATAATGTAGAATGTAAACTCCTTTTAGGGACTGTATCACTTCTGTATTTGTATCCCAATCACACATGGGATCAGAGATTCAGAGCTAAATGGGCATCCTTTTTACGAATGAGGAAACTGAAGTCAGACAAGTCCACCTCAATGGTAAACATTAAAGGTGAAATCTGAATCCAAGTCCTTGGGCTGTGGAGCCAATATTATTTCCACTGTACCAACAGCAAGTACTTATAATAAATACTGTTGAATGATTAATCATAATGCCATAAGTGCAAAGTTCCTCCCATTACCTGTCTTGATTAGTTTCTGGCTGCAATCATGAGGGAACATTCTTTTCCAAAGACTATTTTCACAGGTAGCTCCTCTCCCTCGCTGTATCTGCTATATTCTAAAACTGTGCTAGTAGGGCACAAACAATTTTTATTGCAATGTGAGGGAATTTCAGAGTACAAACTACATCCAGCTGAATTCTTTCCAATATCTTCCCATTAATCATTAGTCAGGTTGTGAAGAAGGATTGTAACTGATGCAATGATCAGTGGGAAGAGGAAACAAAACAAAACAAGAACAAGAAACAGAACAAGTAGTTTTTTCAATCTGTACTCAGACATCTCCTTCTCTGGATGTGGGCATCTCCTTCAATCATGAGTCTTTTGGAGTTGTCCTATAACCTTGTATTGCTGAGAGGAGCCCAGTCTATTGACATACATCGTGTCTGTGATTGTGTACAAATTTCTCCTGGTTCTGCTCTTCTCGCTCAGCATCAGTTTATATAAGTCTCTCCAGGTTACTATGAAGTCCATCTGCTCCTCATTTCTTATAGCACAGTAGTATTCCATTACATTCGTATACCACAACTTGTTCAGCCATCCCCTAATTGATGGGCATCCCCTTGTTTTCCAATTTTTTGCCACCACAAAAGAGCTGCTATAAATATTTTTGTACTTAAGGATCCTCTTCCCACTTCTCTGATCTCTTTAGGATATAACCCTAGAAGTGGTATTGCTGAGTCAAAGGGTATACCCTTTATTTATAGCCCTTTGGGCATAGTTCCAGATTGCTCTCCAGAATGGCTGGATCAGTTCACAGCTCCACCAACAATGCATTAGTGTTCTGATTTTTTCCACATCCTCTCCAGCATTTATCATTTTGCTGTTTTGTCATCTTAGCAAGTCTGGCCAGTGAGATGTGGTACCTCAGAGTTGTTTTGATTTGCATTTCTCTAATCACTAGTGATTTGGAATATTTTTTCATATGCTTATAGATGTCTTTAATTTCATCTTCTGAAAACTGCATGTTCATATCCTTTGACCACTTATGAATTGGGGAGTGGCTTGTATTCTTATAAATTTGACTCAATTCTTTGTATATTTTAGAAATGAGGCCTTTATCAGAGATCCTGGTTGTAAAAATTCTTTCCTAATCTTCCACTTCCCTTTTAATCTTGGTAACATTGGCTTTGTTTGTACAGAAGCTTTTCAATTTAATATAATCAAAATTAACCATTTTGCATTTTGTAATGCTCTCTAATTCTTGTTTCATCATGAAGTCTTCCCCTCTCCATAGATCTGACAGGTAAACTATCCCTTGCTCTCCCAGATTGCTTACAATATCAACCTTTATACCTAGATCATGCACCCATTTCGACTTTATTTTGGTGTACAGTGTGAGATATTTGTCTACGCCCAATTTCTGCCATACTATGTTCCAGTTTTCCCAGCAGTTTTTGTCAAATAGTGCATTCTTATCCCAAAAACTGGCGTCTTTGGGTTTGTCAAACAGTGGATTACTATAGTCATTGGCTGCTGAGTCTTGTGTACCCAATCTATTCCATCGATCCACTGCTCTATTCCTCAGCCAGTACCAAGTAGATGGTAGCTATAAAGATGACTGCTGCTATGTAGTACAGATTAAAATCTGGTATGGTTAGGCCACCTTCTCTAGCATTTCTTTTCATTAGTTGTCTTGATATTCTGGGCCTTTTATTCTTCCAGATGAACTTTGCTACTATTTTTTTTAGCTTTACAAAGTAATTTTTTGACAGATTGATTGGTATAGAACTAAATATGTAATTTTATTTAGGTAAGATTGTCGTTTTTATTATATTAGCTCAACCCAGTCATGAGCAACAGATGTTTTTCCAGTGAGTTAGATCTGATTTTATTTGTGTGAAAAGTGTTTTGTAATTGTGTTCACATAAGTCCTGGGTTTGTTTTGGCAGGTAGATTCCCAGATATTTTATAATGTCTATAGTAACTTTAAATGGAATTTATCTTTCTATCTCTTGCTGTTGGATTTCATTAGAGATATAGAGGAATGCCAAGGATTGATGTGGGTTTATTTTATATCCTGCAACTTTGCCAAATTTGTTTATTATCTCAAGTAGTTTTTTACTTGATTCTCTAGGATTCTGTATATCATCATATCATCTGCAAAGAGGGATAGCTTAGTCTCTTCTTTGCTTAATTTGATTCCTTCGATTTCCTTTTCTTCTCTTATTGCTACTACTAACATTTCTAGTACCAAATTGAATAGGAGGGGTGATAATGGACATCCTTGTTTCACTCCTGATCTTACTGGAAATGCTTCTAGCTTATCCCCATTACGTATAATACTTGCTGATGGTTTTAGATAGATACTACTTATTATTTTAAGGAAGACTCCTTTTATTCCTATACTTTCTAGTGTTTTTAATAGGAATGGCTATTGTATTTTGTCAAAAGCCTTTGCTGCATCTATTGAGATAATCATATGGTTTCTGCTAGTTTTGTTGCTGATGTGATCAATTATACTGATAGTTTTCCTGATATTGAACCACCCTTGCATTCCTAGAATAAATCCTACCTGATCAAAGTGTATTATTCTTGTGATGATTTGCTGTACTCTTTTTGCTAATATTTTATTTAGAATTTTTGCATCTATATTCATAAGGGAAATTGGTCTGTAATTTTCTTTCTCTGTTTTGTCTCTTCCCAATTTAGGTATCTGTACCAGATTTGTCTCATAAATAGACTTTAGTAGGACTCCTTCTTCTCTAATTTTCCCAAATAGTTTGTAAAGTATTGGAGTCAATTGTTCTTTAAATGTTTGGTAGAATTCACTAGCAAAGCCATCTGTCCCTGGAGATTTTTTTCCTAAGGAGGTCATTGATGGCTTGTTCAATTTCTTTTTCTGAGATAGGGTTGTTTAAGTAGTTTACTTCCTCTTCAGTTAAGTCTAGGCAGCTTGTATTTTTGTAAATATTCATCCATTTCACTAAGATTGTCAAATTTATGTGCATGCAATTGGGCAAAATAATTCCTAATTATTGTTTTAATTTTCTCTTCATTGGAGGTAGATTCACCCTTTTCATTTTTGATATTTGTAATTTGGTTTTCTTCTTTTTTTTTTTTTTTATCATATTGTCTAAAGGTCTATCAATTTTATTGGCTTTTTCATAATACCAGCTCTTAGTTTTGTTTATTAATTCAATATTTTTCTTGAATTCAATTTTATTAATCTCTCCTTTGGTTCTCATTATTTCTAATTTAGTATTTAATTGAGGATTTTCAATTTGTTCTTTTTCTAGCTTTTTCAATTGCATGCCCAATTCATTGATCTCCATTTTCTCTAATTTATTCATATATGCATTCAGGGATATAAAACTTCCCCTAAGAATTGCCTTTGCTGCATCCCACGAGTTTTGGTATGTTGTCTCCTTATTGTCATTCTCTTGAATGAAGTTACTGATTGTTTCTATAATTTCTTGTTTGACCCATTCATTCTTTAGGATTAAGTTATTTAGTTTCCAGTTAGTTTTTCATCTATCCTTCCATGGCCCTTTATTACATATAATTTTTATTGCATCATGATCTGAGAAGGATGCATTTAATATTTCTGCCTTTCTGCACTGAATTGTGTGGTTTTTATGCCCTAGTACATGGTCAATTTTTGTGTATGTGCCATGTACTGCTGAGAAGAAGGTATATTCCTTTTTATCCCCATTCAATTTTCTCCAGAAGTCTACCATATCTATCTTCTCTAAGATTCTATTTACCTCCTTAACTTCTTTCTTGTTTATTTTGAGATTAGATTTATCAGTCTCAGAGAGGGGGAGATTGAAGTCCCCCACTAGTATAGTTTTGCTATCTATTTCTTCCTCTAGCATCCTTAATTTCTCCTTAGGAATGTGGATGCTGTACCACTTGGTGAATAAATGTTTAGTAATGATATTGCCTCATTTTGATGGTGTCTTTTAGCAGGATATAGTTTCCTCCCTTATCTCTTTTAATTAGATCTATTTTTGCTTTTGCTTTGTCTGAGATAAGGATTGCTACCCCTGCTTTTTTTTGCTTTAGCTCAGGCATTTTACCTTTTTTTACCTTTTTTTTATCAGCCTTTTACCTTTACCCTGTGTGTATCCCCCTGTTCTTATGAGTTTCTTGTAAACAGCATATGGTAGGATTATGGTTTTTAATCCATTCTGCTGTCCGCCTCCATTTTATGGGAGAGTTCATCCCATTCACATTCACAGTTATGATTACTATCTGTGTCTTTCCCTCCATCCTATTCCCTCCCGTTTATGCTTTTATTTTTCCCTTCTCCCTTCCCTTTCTTAAGAGTTTTCCTTTTGACTTCCGCCTCTCTCAGTATTCCTTTCTTAACAGGCCCCCTCCATTTTCCTGCCCTTCTCTCTTACTACTTCTTCCCTCCCTTCTAAATGCCCCCCTTTCATGGCCCTTCCCCTTTCCTACTGCCTGTAGGATATCATCGATTTTTATACTTAATGTAGTATGTTATTACTTCCTCGAACCAAGATTGATGAGAATAGATCTCATGCAGTGCTCCTCTCCCTCCCCTCTTTCTCTCTATTATGATAACTTTTATGTCTCTTCTCAATAGAGTCCTTTACTTAACTGATTGTGTTATTCCCTCCTTGCACCGGAACCAATTTGGGAAAAGCTCATATAATGGTCACCTCCCTCCCTTCTTTTCCTCTACTATAATGTTTTTATGCCTCTTTGTGTGGCCTAATTTACCCTTTTCTGCTTCATTCTTTCTTCTTCTTCCATTGCAGCCCCTTAATAAGGTTTTTTAATCATCATTTTGTGTAATTTATACCCACACCCTCTATTTATGTATATCCTTTTTAGATGTCGTCGTAGGTATAGAATTCACAATATTAACAGATATCAGCTTCCCATATAGGGATGTTTGCTCTTGTTAAATAACAAGTTATGCGTGTGTGTATGTGTGTGTGTTTTTTCCTTATTTACCTATGTCTCTCTTGGGTCTTGTAATTGGAGACTGAATTTTCCATTGAGCTCTGGCTTTTTCATCAGGAAGGTCTGGAATTCTGTTATGTCACTGAATGTCCATCTCCTTGCCTGGTAGATTATGCTCAGTTTCACTGGATAGGTGATCCTTGGTTGTAGCCCAAGCTCTTTTGCCTTGCGAAAAAATCGTATTCCAGTTACTCTGATCTTTCAATGTTGAAGCTGCCAGATCCCGTGTGATCCTCACTGTGGTTCTGCGATATCTGAATTGTTTCTTTCTGGCTGCTTGTAGTATTTTCTTCTTTACCTGATAGTTCTGGAATTTGGCCACAACGTTTTTCAGACTTTTCAATTTGGGGTCTCTTTCAGGAGGTGTCTGGTGGATTCTCTCAATTTCTATTTTACCCTCTAGTTCTAGGATCTCAGGGAAGTCTTCCTTGATGAGCTCTTGGAAGATATTGTGCAGACTCATTTTTTCATCATGATTTTCTGGTAGAACAATAATTCTCAGATTATCGCTCCTGGATGTGTTTTACAGGTCAGTTATTTTTCCATTGAGATATTTTACCTCTTTTTCTAATTTTTCAGTCTTGATGTTTTGTTTCACTGATTCTTGGTTCCTCATATAGTCATTTGCTTCAATTTGGTTGATTCTAATTTTTAGTGAATTATTTTCCTCAGTTAGATTTTGCAGCTCCTTTTCCAGATTTCATTTTTAGTTTTACTTTTTAAGGAGTTGTTTTCTTCATTGTGATGTTTTTCTAATTTTGCCATTTTGATTTTAAAAGAAGTGTTGATTTTATCTTCTACCTCTCTAACTCGGATTTCAAAGTTCTTTTTGAGCTCATTTAGGACTGCTTTTTGTGCCTGTGACCAGTTCCTAATCCCTGTTAAGGCTTCAGCTGTGGGTGTGGAGTCAATACTGTCTCCATCTGAATTTGGTTCCTCCCTCTCACAGTAATAGGATTCCAGAGTCTTTGTCTTTGTAGCCTGCTTTCTTCCCATTTTGAGGCAGGACCTTAGCCATGCCCTTCCTCCACGGTTCCTAAACCTTTACTGCTTAAAATTTTTCTCTGGGGCAATAATTGCTGTGTTTTCAGGGTCAGAGTGAAGGATTGGAGCTGCAGAGGTTCACTTTGCCATCCTGGTCCCTGGAAGTTCAGATAGAACTTTTTAAATTTCCAGGCAGTGGACGGGTAGTCCCAGGAATAGCTGCTGCCCCTGCCACAGGCTCTGCCTTTGTCTCTTACCCAGCTCCATCCGATCCCCGCCCTGTGGTGATAGGCCTGGGAATGGCCCTTGTGGTTGGTGGATCAGCAGGCCTTGTCCAGGGGCCTCTAGACATGCACCACATCCTTAGGGGGGCCTCTCATGAGTGTCAGAACAGTAATCACTTTAGCAGATACTTAGCCCTTGGTAACTTAGGGCTAAGTACCTCTTAAGAGAGGCAGAAGGTGCAAACTGTGTTTCCTGTGTGAAGCAGGAGGTATAAACTCTGTCTCCTATGTGAGCAGAGGGCATGAACTCTGTCTCCTGTTGCTGACATGACAGGAGGGGGTTGGCCAGTGTTTATATAAGAAGAATTCCAGAGACAGAGAATCAGAATCGGGAATCTTCCTCCTGGTGGCTCCTGGTGGAGGAAGCATCTGAGAGCTGGGCTGCTGGACTGAGAACTGAGTTGGTGTTTTCTATGAGACCAGAATCTGGTGAAGGCCACCTAGAAGGCTGAGAGGGCTGCTTGGAAGGCCTTCTGAAAAGCCGAGATTTGAGAAATTTGAGAAAGATTTGGGAAATCTCGGCCTTCCAGGTCGCCTTCCAGGCAGCCCTCTCAGAAGAAATAAAATGGTAAGGGGATAGGAGGGGGCAGATAATAAAGGAGGGATTTCTGGAGGGGAGGGTAATGGAATAGGTTAAAGGTGGAGTATAGAAGGGTGCTTAGATTTATGGGAAATAGGAGGATAAGGGAGGAAACCTTGGACGGGAGTAAACCAAGTAACAGGAGGGCAAGGTATCAGATAGAAGTAAACTAGAGGAGTCAGGAAGGATAGGAAGTAAGAGACACCCACAAACTAAAAACAAAGATCAGGTGTAGAATTTTTTAGGGAAAGTATATGTCTATATATGTACATATGAATATATATATGTACATATATATGTATATGTGTGTGTGTGTGTGTGTATCTAAATAGATCCACACTTCATTGTAGTCTGGGGGGGGGGGTGAAGAAGAAGGCAGGAAAAAAAGTACAAAGTAAAAAGCACACAACAGAACAAAAGAAAACTTACAAGGAGGCAGAGAGAAGATGGACAGCTCTCAACACAATGGGGAGTATTTATCATACAGTCTTTCTTGAAATGAAAATTTATTGCTATGTATTTTGAATCTTCTCCTATGTTCTGCTATGCATATGACATACTTTTTTTCTTTTCTTACTTTGTATTTAAGTTTCAATATGTAAGTTTATGATATGTTTCTTTTTCTTTTCTTTTTTCTGTATTTGAATTTTGGTGTTTGAGTCTAAAATAAAAAAAAAAGAATAATAAAGAAAGTTTTTAAAAGATGCTTCAATCTACATTCACACTCCATTAGTTCTTTCTCTACAGGTGGAGAGAATTTTTCATCACAGGTCCTTCAAAACTGAAAGAATTTATTTAGATAATCTACATTTGATAAGTGGGAAATTATGAGGATAGAATGTTGTTTATAGTTTTTGTTTAAACCATTTTTTTGTTGTTGTTACAAGAAAAGGTTTAAGGTGAGTTGAGGAAGCTAGATCCGGAAATGACTGTGATGTAAAAATAAAAGGTATAAAATAAGCTTACCTTTAGAATAAATTGATTTTCTGTCCCCATCCCCTCCCCCCCCAAAAAACTTACAAAGCTGAATTTGATAAATATTCCCCTAGATCTAGTCAAGTAAATCACTCCAAATTTACCAGGATTATTGAATGTTTTCATCACAAACATGTACCAAAATGATGAAGAAAAGAATTCCTAGAAAAACACTCAAGAGTGATTTTTTTTCTTGATAGACATTCTACAGAGAGATTTGGATGGTTCATTATGCCTCAAGGCAATACACAAAAAGGATATATAGACCTAAATGAAGTTCCTGGCAAGAAATTAGGGGAATCAGTTAACTTAATCTAACGCAGAGTATATTTGTTTATCAGTTATCTTTCTTTTTTTTGTTTAGTAGTTTCAGTTGTGTCCAGCTTTTCAGAACCCCTTTTGGGGTTTTCTTGGCAAAGGTACTAGAGTGGTTTGTCATTTCCTTCTCTAGCTCATTTTACATGTGAGGAAACTGAGGCAAACATAGTTAAGTGACTTGTCCAGAGTCACACAGCTAGTAAGTATTTAAGACTGAATTTGAACTCAGGTCTTCCTAACTCCAGACCAGGCAACCTATCCACAGTGCCACCTAGCTGTCCCATATGCCTTCCAATATTATTATAATGCAGAGAATAATTTGCACCAAAAATCTTTACTAGCTAACAACAATACAATTTTAGTCATTAACTAAGAGTTCATGTGGGTCCTTCCACAACAGCAACAAAAGGAAGAGGAAGAAAAGAAGGAGACCTAAGAGGCGACCAAGGCAGAGGAGAAGCCAAGCTAAGAGCATGCAACGGCTGTGTTTTGCTCTGGCTGTGCTGTCTCTTGGGGGTGAGGCTTGTCAATGTGGCCAGCCTCATAGCAATGACTCCTGTCCAGGGACGTACTTTTGGCCTCCCATTCCATCCTGTTTCTCAGCTATTGTGACTATTGTTGACTCTTACAGAGGGATTATTTTGGTGCAGGAGCTTAGCTGGCAAGACTTTAACATTGTCAAGTGGACTTCCAGTTGTGTCACCTCCTCCCCTTACCGTGCTACCAGACTGCAATGGGAAACCATTGAACACCACCTGCATGGCCTTGTGGAACAAAGTGGTTTGTCAACTGATGGTGAATTGATGTGGGACATGGGTTGTGCTGACCATGGGGGCTTGTCCCCACAGGTTGTGCTGACTTATTGAACAAATTGAAGACTGTGTCATGGTGGGCTTGGAATTGGAAATTGATTATTGATTTTTGGATTGCTAGTGTTTTGCTTTCTTGTTTTGTTATTCTGTATTTCCATGGATATTAGACATACTGTTAGCACATTGAAAAATTCTTTAAGTTTACTCAAAACCCAGATCACACTCCAGTGTGAGCACAACACGCAAAACAAAAAAGGGGCTGTGTGAGGATCATAAAATATGTGCAAGATTACAAGTGGTGATGTTGAGGCACAGGGAAGTGTGAGGCCCGGGAATTAGTTGGGTCACGTGGAAGTCAGAGCATATTGCACCATCCCTGGCCAAGGGATATTGCATTGCTCAAGATTCTCTTACGTGGAATACCTGAGGTTCCCGACTAGTGTCTCCACACCCTGGAGCCTTCATGCCCTTGCATGGAAGGACCCGGACCCTTCTGACAGGATACCAGCATGGCCCATGTTCTCTGGAGACACAAACATACCCTTCTCTCCAGTTGGTTATTTCATATGGGCCCATCCATACTTCTCCTTTCTGGACCATAGCTTCTTCCCCATCTTTTGATCCCAACATCTTCTCCTTATATCTGGGTTTGATCTAGGACCTCTAACCAGGGGGAATTAAAAAAGATTTCTCTATCGACAACAGGAGCACACATGGATTTGGAAGCTAAAGGAAAGATTTCTTAATACTTTGTTATGGAATATGCTTTGATAATTTGAATCTGTGACTTCATCAATGTGGGTACTTCTTCCAGTGGTTAGTAAACAACACATTCATGCTTACTAGTCTTGTGCTACTACTCTATCTTTCCCCATAAATCCTCCATAAATTTCCCCATAAATTCAGTGCACTTGGGGCCTTCCTCTAGCTTTCTTGACATTGCCTGAACAGAAAATGTAAATTATCCATCAGTTATCACTCACTGTACAACATGACTAGCCCATCTTCTCTTCGGGTCATTTAGCTTGATGACATTTTTAATGTTGCTTTCACTGAAAAATTCTTTGTTGGTAGCATGTTATACCTTGGTCATGCCCACCATATGACTTTCTGTAGCCTTTTGTCTGACCTGTAACTTTAATTCTAAAGACACTATGGTGTTCCATGACTTTCACATAATACCAACATAAAAATAGCAATATTTTTAAAATGGCCCTTTGTTTCAGAAAGTTTGAGGTCATTAAAGGCACTGTAGAGTTCACCAAAGGCAAGACAACCCACTTTCCTCTTCCTGTTCAATTCCAAGACCAAATGACTGTCCACTAAAGATTAAAAACATCTCTGTATATATACGTATATGTATGTATACAACATACTCACTAACAAAAGGGCTCTAAAGATTGGCTAAGGCAGTTAGATGGCTCAAGCCTCAGACACTAGCTGAAACCCTGGGAAAGTCATTTTTCTGTTTAACTCAGTTTTCTCATCTGTAAAATGAGCGTGCCAAAAAAACCTATATGGGGTCATGAAGAGTTGGACATGACTAAAACAACTGAACAACAGAAAAGGTTTGGCTATCCATTAAAGACTGAGAAAGAGGCATACTTCCCCTGTTTTATTTTGTTTTTTTCTCCTATGTTGATAGAACAACATTTTTGGAGTAATTATGGTTCTTATAAGGAAGCTCTGCAACATTCCAAGACATAAGGCAATCAGCACAACATATGCAGTAATAACTAGCATTTGTATAGTACTTTAAGATTTGCAAAGTGCTTTCCAAAAATCATCTCATTTTATTCTTATAACTACCTGAAAGATGGGTATTATAATTATACCCATTTTAAAGATGAGGAAACTGAGGCAGACAGAAGCTATTTGCCTTGCTCAGGGTCAAACTTTAGTTAGCCTTGGAAACTGAATTTGAACTCCTCTTACTCACTCCAAAGCCAGTGCTTTGTCTGCACAGCACCACCTAGTAGCCAAAATGGGAACAGAAGCAAGTTGAGTACACCCAGAATCTCTCTGCCATTTAAGATTCTGTGCTAGACAAAATGTTCAGTTACCTTTGAGCACATTTCTCCCTGTTTTATGATTTCATATCAATAATCAGAGGACTACATAAACAAAGTTATCTCTGTTAACATCTTTACATATATTTTGTGTGATTCTGACATATACTGAGAAACACTGATGGAGGAGGAGCCTTAGAGTCTTTACCAAATCAAATGTTTTTTAAAATAGTCAACAAATAACCACGATGGGATATTATGTTTTCTACACTTTAGTTAATTATGTGACAGAAGGCATGATTTCCTATGGAATATCATTTGTAAAGGTCTTATTCCTTTCTCATACCTTTGACAAGGCTGTCCCCTATGAAGAGAAGGGAAAAAGAATAAGCATTTATCCAGTGCCTACTATGTGTCAAGCACTGGGCTAAGTGCTAGAGATGCAAAAGGAGAAAAAAGACAGTTCCTGTCCTCAAGGGGCTCATAATCTAATGGGGGAGACAAAATACAACCATACACACAAACAAATTACATACAGGAATATGATATCATTTGATCCTTACAACATCCCTAGGAGGTAGGTGCTATTATTAACCCCATTTTACAGGTGAGGAAACGAAGACAAGCAATGTGTTCAGGGCCACACAGCTAGTAAGTATATGAGGCTACAATTGAACTCAGCTTTTCCTGACTGCAGAACCAGTCATCTATTTACTGTGCCACCAACTGCCTCATAAAAATCTAGTAGGCTCCTCTCATGAAGATTTTAACTGGAAAAGTTGGTATTTCCATCAATAAGGTTTCCATAACTGCCTGACTTAAGAAATATCAATATTTATTCTACACCTTTCTATCCCACCCCTCAAGCCTTGGTGTTCTCTCCTCTTTCAAGTGACACTCCCAGCATAGACTTGTGGGTACTCTAGTCTGGTTCCACTGTTCTTATCACCATTGATTTCATTAGTGTCATTTCTATTTTCTCATGTAATACATTGACATTTGTGACAGTAGAGTCCAAATATGTTGATTACACTGTTATTGATAGAGAATATAATTTCTAATAAAAAATCTGACCAGTCTTGTTTTTTCATCTTGCCAGTTTCATCTTTAAAAACCTTCAGGATGATAGGGCTTAGATAAGTCTCTCACTAAGCACTCTGAAAACTTGTTTTCCCTCTTATTCCCTAATTCTCATCATTTTGTAAGGTAGCAGTGTTTAGAAAATTCCACTTTCTGAAAAGGTCCCATATGTACAAAAATATTTATTGCAGCTCTCTTTGTGGTCGCAAAAAACTGGAAATATAGGGGATGCCCATCAATTGGGGAATGGCTGAACAAGCTATGGTATATAAATGTAATGGAATACTATTGTGCTA
>CM053580.1:403419295-403461322 GCA_028627135.1 Pseudochirops cupreus
TATCTATCTATCTATCTATCTATCTATGCAATTATTATTATTATTATTGACTACATCCACCTGGAACTTGAGATACACAGGCACTGCTGTTGGGAGATCCATCCTGCCCTACCAAAAAGTGACATAGGAGAGAATAGACTGGGGGAGGGGGAATGCACCGTGATGGCTGTTTTGGGGCGGTGGGTGGGGGAGGGACGGGGAGAAAATATGTAACTCAAAATCTTGTGGAAATGAATGATGCAAACTATAATAAAATTTAAAAAACATTTTTTTATGTTATTCTAGAAATTAAATTATCTTGGCAGTAATTTTCAATCATACTCCTTCAGAAATGTGTTTCTTATTAAAAGTCCATTGAACAAAGCCTGATGGGACCAGCCTTCTGAATTAATGAGAAGATTTACCTCTCTAGTTATTTTGAATTCAATAAATATCAACTCTGATATTTCTGTTTTCTTTGAGTCTGCAAGCCTCTTAAAAAGTATCACCTTACCTTCAAACTTTTAAAAAATCATTTGATCATATGCTTTTTAAAGTACCTTCCTTAACAGATCTTAATTTTATCCATTTCAGAAACAGAAAAGTATGAAACTAAGGGAAAAGATTTTTTTTCCTACCCTAAATATTATGTATTTTGTAAAGAAATAGAATAAGCTATATTAAGAATGTTTCCAAAATTTGGATTAGGAGCATGACATTGACCATGACTGCCCATTCGCAAATTATTAAGCAATACAAATGCAATGGAGAATTTTTTTTTTAGGAGGGAAGGCAGGGCAATTGGGGTTAAGTGACTTGCCCAAGGTCACACAGTTAATATGTGTCTGAGGCCATATTTGAATTCAGGTCCTCCTGACTCCGGGACCAGTGCTCTATTCACTTGTGCCACCTAGCTGCATCTAGAGAGGATTTTTTGCAGAGTATTAGTTTTCATTTCTAAATTATAGAAAGGTGACACAATTCAAGAATATTCTCCTCTGAAGATATAAACTAACTGCCAAGCACAATTACATTTCAAATCATAGTCTCACAATTTTTTGAAAGCAACTTGATGGTTTAGAAAAATGACCTGATCTCTTTCTTACAGACTAGGTTATAATGCCTCACCTAGAATAGGCATGGACAAAAAAACCCCTACTCAGGGTCCCATGAATTCAGAAGGTGGTAACTTGGTCTAAGAACCAGGTGGAAGGAAATTCAAAATATGACTTTTCTATGTAGCTAATGGCAAATGTATCTACGTGCCCTGTGAAGCACAGAATGGGCTAATAGTTGTGCCCCAAATTCTCTAGTTCAGAGCTGGTAACAGTATTCTAGGTATACTCAAACTTTTTTTTTTAACCAAAGCTTTTCATACTCTTATAAAATAAATATTAAATAATTTGTTAGTTAAGTTCTATATATGTTATCTATCTTTATACACACGTATGTATAGATAGATTACAAACATCTGAAATATGTATCTATCTGGATATAGATACACAGATATATGTGTGTATTTAGCTCAGATATTTCAGTATACATATATAGTTCAATAACATATCTCTATCTGTATCTATCTATCTATCTATATGTATATAGATATCAATAACTTTAGCTGCTAAAAATTCCACTAAGACTTTTGGGACATTCTGTATAATGGCTACCAAGGACTACTCGGATGCTACAACATGGTGTAAAGGTAGCTATGGATTCTCAAAGGCTTTGCTGGCAGACAGCAAGTTCAGACAGAGTCTCCTATACCAGAAAGTTCAGAAAGTATGGTCCTACCAGTAGCCTAAAAGCCCAGCTAAATACTGAAAAACTCATCATCAGTAGGCTGGCCACTGGTGATAAATTCTTTGGCCATACCCTTCTACTTCTGTAGTGGTGGTGGCAGAGTATTAGAAAAGCTGGCAGAGGGTACTGAGAATTACATTGTTTTAAATATTATAGAAATTTTTACTTAGCTGTTCATCTAAATGTGAGTTCCTTGTCTTTTAACCAACAAGAGAACTAAGTAGTAGAGGAAATCAGTCATATCAATCAATCAATCAAATCAATCAGTCTGACTATGAACTAAACTGGAAGACAAAAGAAAGTTGTAACTAAGTGCAAGGATGGTTTATCGTTTCCCAGAGAGGTTAGGTACACAGAACTGGAATAACAAATTAATATCAAGTCAAAAATTAAGGCAATTATAACTTTCAACTATGAGAAATATTCAGTTGATAACTTGTTTTTTTAGTTGTGAGAGTGGTAATTCCTATAAAAGTTATTAAATTTTCATTTAAAAATACTTCATATATAGTTTCCATAACATAATATTCAAAGCAATTTCCACTTTCAGGACGTTGAAAACACAGCTGGAAGTAGGTCTCCTGCAGCCCGAGGCTGGGGACGGAGATGAATTACACAATTGAGTGTTCACAGCTTTATACTGGATGTCAAAAAAGAGGAAACACATTTTTCACAAAAGGTCCAATGAACACCTAACAAGCCTGATATCTGCTTAAAAGTAAAAGCTTTATTAAAAAGATAAATGCAGTAACATTCTGCATAGGGTAGAAAGTATCAACATTTGTAGAAGAAAAGATTCTTACCGGATTTGTCTCTAAAATATGAAAAATTTTTAAATATTTTTTTTCTTTAGCCAAGGCTTCACACTGCTTTGAAGGTTTTGAATTTTTTTTAAAACTGCCTTAAGATCTGAGAGTTGGATGGTAATGTCAGAGAAAAGAAACCCCTCTTCAGCCTGCCAGAGAAGTCATCCAACCGCTATTTGAAGAAGCAGCCTCCTGTATGTGTGGACATCTGACTTCTAGGATATCTTTTCTCAGATGGAACCAAAAACTACCTTTCTGCAACTTCTACTGATGCTACCCTTGGGGCCCAAATATCCTTTAATCCCTTTTCAACGTGACATCCTTTTAAGTGTTTGAAGACAGGTATTATGTCCCATATAAGCCTTCTTTTTTCTAGGCCAAACATCCACAATTCCTTCAACCAAATCCTTATATAACATAACATCTAGGCTTTTCAACTTCTACGTATTATCTGCTCTAGACGTTTTCCTTGTTAATGGTCTTCTTACAATATATACCCCATAGTGAACATAATACTCCAAATGTAGTCTAACCAAGGTGCACTATAGCAAGCCTGTCACCTCCCACTATGTCTTTTTAAATACTTAGCATCATATTAGCTTTGGCACTTGTTAACTGTTGGTATTGTGGAGGTTACAGACCGTAAAAGCCTCATATTTTTCAGATGAATTGTTGTCTAGCTACGAACTGCTCATCTTATTGCCTATTGCCAGTTATCTTTTGTGAAATCTCAGCCTTGGATTACTCCCACTATCATCCTTCTCCATTCCTCACCAGCTCCTAACAAAACTGGAGGAAGTCTCACAACTATGCTGACAACTGGGTCCTCACTGCAGGAAGGTAGTCCTTTTATTTCCCTCAATTGATTCCCTATTTCACTACCTCCTTAAATTTCTCACGCCTTCCTCTTATCTCTATTAGCTAAGGAACTTGCCTCTTAACTTTACTAAAAAAAATTGAGGGTATTTAATGTGAACTCCCTTTTTCTTAGGCAATAATCATTTATTATTATTTATTAAACATTTTCTACCATTCTCTTCACCTCAAAACTTACGGCTCTCATTCTCTCTATTCTTTCCTCCAGTTTCTGACAAAAAGGAGGCCTTCTCCAAGCCAAGGTCAGCCCCTCTGTGTGTGTGTCTAATCTCATTCTCTTCCTACCTTCTCCCAAAGACTGCAACTGCAATTATCACCCACTCTAAATCTTCAATCTTTCCTTCCCTATAACTTTCAAACATGTCTAGGTTTTTACCCTTAAAAACCTTCATTCTACCATCTCCTCAATTTATCATCCTCTGTCTCTCCTTTTCTCAGCAAACTCCTAGGAAAAGTTATCAACATAATGTCCTCACTTCCTGTCTTCAACTCTTTGCATCTGGCTTCCAAACCATCACTCCCTCCAAGGTTACCAAGTCTCTTCATTACCAAATCTGATGGCCTTTTTTTTCCTGGAAAACATGTTATTGTAGGTGGAGTGGGACAGCTGGACACAGGATAGATGATTCCAATTCTTTTGACAACATCTAAAGCATTGTAGTTTGGAGCAAGTTGGACATAGGCCTTCTTCTCTCCATCAGGTCAGATCAGCGTGTTGACCTTGGCCATGTAAATGTCATATAGCTTCTTTACAGCCTGCTTGATCTGATGCTTGTTGGCCTTGACATCCACAACGAAGACTTGGGTGTTGTTGTCTTCAATCTTCTTCATAGCAGACTCAGTGGTCAAGGGAAACTTAATGATGGCATAGTGATCAAGCTTGTTTCTCTGAGGAGCACTTTTCTGAGGGTATTTGGGCTGCCTTTGAAGTCTTAGTGTCTTGGGTCACCAAGACGGAAGGTGGGGGATGTTTGGATCTTCTTCTTTTTGTGGCTATGGACACCCTTCAATACTGCCTTCTTGGCCTTCAAGGCCTTGGACTTGGCTTCTGTCTTAGGGGAACAATGGCTTCCTTCTCTACCATCAGCGCCATCTTGGGGGAAAGGCTGATGGTCTTTTTTTTATCCTTCTCAACCCACTTAACTGCATTTGATGCCTTTGACCACCTTCTTTTCCCAGATACTCGGCCCTCAGTTTTCATGACACTCCTCTCTCCCAGCTCTCTTCCTATTCAACTGCTCCTTTTACTTTATGACTTTTGCTGGCTCATCATCCCTATCACACCCTCTAACTGGAGTATTATGTAAAGTTCTCTTCTAGGCCCTCTTTTCTTCTCCCTCTTAGTAACCTCATCAGCTTCCATGGATTTAACTATCATGTACGTTCCTAGATTTACACATCTAGCCTGAGAGTCTATCCTGAGCTTGCTTCAATCCCACCATTCGGTGCCTATAGAATATTTCAAATTAGGTGTCCCAAAGACATCTCAAATTTGGTATGTCCAAAACAGAACCTATTATTTTTATCCCTAAACCACCCCATTTTAAAAATCTTCCTATTTCTGTCAAAGGCACCCTTATTTTTCTAGTCCTCCAAATTTGTAACCTCCACAATATCCTTGATGCTTCATTGCCCAATCTTAGCATCTCTCTCTATATATTCTCTCTTGCATCAGACCCATTCACTTACATAGCTACCACCTTTGTTCTGGACTTCATTACTTCTCACCTAGATTTTCAAGACAACTTCCTAATTATTTTTCCTGCCTCAAGTGTTTCCTCAAATCAGCACATCCTACACACCGTATCCAAAGTGATTTTCCTTAAGTGCAAGGCTGACCATGCCACTCCTCTACTCAGTAAATTCCAGTGGCTCCTTATTACCCTCTATTTAAATCTTAAAGTCTTTTGCAACCTGGTTTCAACACGTCTATCCAAATATACCCTTCAAGAAACTACTTAGAAATATAGCATATAGACGCTGGTCCGTCCTTTCACTTTTTAGTGATGTGGTGTTACTGCTTACCCTATAACCATGTAGATGCTGCTAAAAGTTAGGGAATGAATAGGAAAGACCTCTTGTTGTTATCAGAGAAGTATCAGAGACCTATTGTTGTTATTTTCCTTCATTCTTGAAGATCAATGACATCAGGAGGATGATATCTTGACTTGCAAGTGAATTGGATTTAAGTGAGGCAGTGTGCAAAGTTATCAGCCTTGTTTTCTCCTCCAGAGCCCGTTTAGAGTCAGTGGCAAGGCACAGGTCAAGAGGGCTGGGTATGGCCCCAGATGCAGTGACTTTTTAAAGCTAAGGTCTTTCCCAGATCTCAGTTTATCTGAGGCAACACCCATTCAGTAATTAAAGGCTAGGTGAGAACTGAGGTAAAAGATGGCCTAGTTGGCCTACATAAAAGAATCAGTCTGGGAGGGGAACACCCTCAGTTTCTAGCCAGGACAGGAACAGTTGCTATTTATACTCTCTCCCAGCCATCAAAACTCAATGAGCTTTGGAGTTGGGACCTGTTACTGGCCAATCAGTGAAAGTCAGAGTGATTTGGGTTTAAAGGTATAGTCAAGTATCTTCCTTTGAATTATCACAGGCTTTAACTAAGCCTGGTTTTCTAGAGTTTTATTTCAAGAAATGAAAATTATATGAGACAAGAGTTAATTGTCCCAGTTTTTTTTAAAACAAAAACAATGAAAGAAAATTATAGAAAAAAAAATCTAATTCCCAAACCCCAAGTTACCCTGTGAAGTATAAGCAATCAAAATTTATATTCATTTGGACAGAGCACCCAATGAGGCATGCATTTTCAGATGTGATCAATGTGTTGGTTTATTTTATTCTATTTAAAAAAATTTTTTGAATGGTCTTAATCAGCCCAATCCATCTTCTTGTCTTCCCATGACAAACTGGCTAGGTTACAAAGGACTCTGAATGCCAAACAGAGCACTTTGAACTTGATCCTGGAGGCAACAGGCAGTCACTGGAGTTAATGGCAGTAGTCCAAGGCATGAGGTGATGAGGATGAGTTACCAGTGGTGATAGGGTCAGAAGAGAGAAGGAAGGAGGCTGGATTCAGGAGAGGTTGCAAAGGTGAAATGGACAGGCCTTGACAACAGCTTAGATACTGGAGGACGGCAATGGGGTGGGGTGGGGTGCGGTGGAGTGGGGTGAGAGAGAGTGAGGAGGCCAGAATGACTCCTAGGTTGCAAGCCTGAGGGACTGGAGGATAGTACTGCCCTCTATAATAATAGAGAAGGTGGGGTGGAGAGGTTTTAGGAGGAAAGTTAGTGATAAAGATAAATGTAAAGTATAGAATACATTTGCAAACAAGTGAAAAAGGAGGCAAGAGGAAGAAATATCTGTATAAGGGGCAAAGTATTCTGGCAGTAGGAAAACTAAAAAAAAAAATCTTTTGAACTTTCATACCAATTTGCCCCCAAATTGTTTTTATACATGATAGTGTTCACTAAAACACTTTATGTTTCCTTTATGGTTGTCAGATAATTAGGAAACCCATATAGTAATGGTTTAAATAGAAGAATTTATTTTAATAGATATATGTACATATACTATTTTAAAATAATCATGAAAATAAAAATAATTATTATTATAAAACTGAAACCAGCCCTAATTTAGTAACTCTCACAGGGTAAAATAACAAGTATAGAAGTCAGTCTAATACTTCTGCAATATTTTTAAAGCTAAGACATGAAAGATTAAATGTACTGCATTTAATTTCTTCTTAAATTCATTTTTACATTTTTTATTAGACATAAGTACCCTTAGGAATGTGCCAACATGTAACATACTTCAAATTCCATTGAAAATATCATAGTAGTTATTGAAATATTATGAAACAAGTCATTTAAATTGGGTAACCTAAATTAAAACCCTGAGGAATTAAAATCTGTTTACACAATGGTTTTCAGTTAAGTGCAATTTAATGAATGTAGAGTGCTACTTTATTTAAGGTCATTCTTGGTAAGGCATATTGAAAATAAGATCTACATAAGTGAATCTAATATACTATTACTTCATTTCCTCCTACAAAGTAGTTTTTCCTTAAAAAGTAGTTTTTGCACATAATTCTGGACCTCTTCATCCTCTTGCTGGCATATTTGCTTTATATACAGTAGTTAAAATTTGTGCACTAAGCTGAGCTGCCTTTGTCAGAACTTGCCACTGCGGTAAAATGGTGGTCCAGACAAGATACACCTACATGCTAGAGTTCGTGTCCATGCTCAACTATGGCTTGTACAAACTGCTTGAAGACTCGATCCATGTAAGTGGACTGTCTTGGCCATATTCCCTCCAGAAAGCCAATATGGCCTCCATAAGATGTAAGGACCAAAGCAACATTTGGATTTTGTTTCGCTATTTCTATTGGGATAGCTGAAGAGGAAGAGAAAGAGAAAAAATATATATCATTACCAACTTTTCCCAACTGGTCATATCTACCTAGAAAAATTTGTACTTTTATCATTTTTACTCAATACAATTATTATATATTACCATTAAAATATTCCATCAAAACACAGTAATAACACATTTACACAATGTTTTAAAGTTCACAAAGTGCTTTCCTTACCACAATGCTGTGAGGTAGGCAGTATAAATATTATTATTTGCATAACATGATCTCTATATTAATAGGGAAGGTAGGGGGTGGAGAGGTTTTAGGAGGAAAGACAGTGATAAAAATAAATGTAATGTATAGAATACATTTGCAAACAGGTGAAAAAGGAGGCAAGAGGAAGAAATATCTGAATGGGGGCAAAGTATTCTGGGAATAGCGAATGGGAAAATGAGGAACAGAAGAGTTCAGTGACTTGCCCATGATCTTCACACAGCCAATAAAGGTCTGAAATGGGTTTCAACTTTAGTTCTCCTGACTCCCAGGTCACATCACCTCTAATTAGAGCTCAGACTGAAAAAGAAGTTGGGTATAGTTGTCTAGGTGTTAAATAGGGGAGGGGAGGAAAGGAGAGGAGAGGGGAGGGGTAACCTCCAAACAATCTGCCATAGCAATTTTCTAAGGAAACTACCAACCAGAAATAAAAAGGGCTCAGAGCCTCACCTGCAGGAGTTATAGAAAAAAGAGAGAATTTGGCAGTTACGGTGAATGGAGGAAGGGCCCTCTGAGTAGGGGTGGAATACCAGAATGAGGAGCAGTGATGGGCCCATGTAATAAAGAAGGAATGAGTCCAAAACCAAGCAGTAGTTGTATGGCTTGGACTTCAGGAGCATAGCAGTTTCTCATGTCTAGTTTCTAGCCCAGTTTAAAGCCTACAAAAGAATAAGGAGAACAGGAATCCCAGATTAATGGGAAACTTATAGGTCTATCACTCTGAACCAGCAGTTTCCTAACTGACTGACTGGGGCTGATCCAGTACGTCCAATGAAAAGACCAAAACTACATAGAAACTCTGAAGTGTAAACAGAGATCAAAAGAAACACCAAGTAAGTGAGCAAATAATTATAAGGGACTAACCAAGGATAAATTGCTGATATGGGGGGAGATGATACCTGTGTCGCTCTAAACACCATCACAGGGGTCACAGAGGTAATCTAATTAGATATATTTGTAAATATCATGATGATTTAAAACGACAGAATGGAAAGGGAGGAGAAGAGGAATATACTGAGGTCTGGAAGGGAAAGGAAAGTGAGGGAAAATTATCTCACATAATTGGGGAACACAAGTAGAAGTCTACAAAAAAGAAGGCGAGCAAGGGGTGGCTGACACTTGAACCTCACTCTCATCTTAACAGGTCAAAGGAGGAAGGAATACAGAGTTGAATATGGTAATATGTATCAACAGGAGGAAAAGGTACGAAGGGAGAAAGGAGGTATTAGAGGGAGGATAGATTAAAGGGAAGATTAGTTTCAGGCAAAATAAACTCTGAGGGTACACAAAAATATTTGTAGATTTTTGGGGGTAACAAAGAATTAGAATCTGAGATGCTGCCCCTCAATTGGGAAATGAATGGCTGAATAAGTTATGGTATGTTGATATAACATAGAACTGTTGTGGTGTAAGAAATGATGAAGGGGATGGTTTCAGAGAAACCTGGAAAGACTTGTATGACCTAACACAGAGTGAAGTGAACAATTTATACATGACAATATTGTAAAGATAAACAACTTTGGAAGACTTAGAATAACGAGCATAATGAGCAATCACAATCCCAAAGGGCTAATAATGACGCATACTACTTGTGACCTCTGAGGAATCTGAGTAAGGGAATTGTCAGTTCTTCCTTTGGGAGAGCATCAATGTGGTGTATGGTGAGGTGCACTAAATGTGGAATCTGAGGCCTAGGTCTGAATGTCATCTCTGGCACTGGCTCATTATATAACCACGGGCAAATCCCTTACCCCTCAGGGCCTAAGAGGTTTTCAAGTTAGAAGGAAACGTAGAAATCATCTCATATTTTACAACTGGGGAAATAAGTACAAAACTGCTCCCGATTCGCAGTGTGACCAACTCTGCCACCCCCCCTTTCCACCTTAGTTAATAAGTAAGCACAGCTCATATTTGAATTAAAGAACTCAAACTCTAAACAGATTGTTCTTTTTTTTAAACCTATTGTTCTTGACACTATGACATTACAGTTGCCTTGGGTATAAAACGGAGGTAATTATACTTAATTTGTTCTAGGACTCTCTCACACTGTGATTGTAAGTAAAAGGCTTTGCAAACCTTAAAATCTTATATAAATGTAACCTATTATTAACTCCACTGTTGGCCTGTACTACTTTCAGGTCAGTTATTCTTAACATAAATCATACAGTATATGTATTAACTGGCTACTATAAGTTAATTAGCCCAGCTTAAAATTATATTCTTGAGGCTAAATAGTTGCTATAATTAATATAATTTAACTATATATTATCTTTGCTATTCTTTAAAAAAATCTGACTTCATTGGGAGTTAAAGTTCAACCTAATTAAAACGGTTTTACATATATTATTAGCAGTAAAGCATGCATAGGACAAATTTTTCTGTTGAAAAAATTAAAGTTTTTTGGAATCATGAGGGTAATTCTTTGTTTTGCATAGAACTAATCTTTTCATTAATGTGCGCTTCTTTTGTTCTGTGATTTCTCAGTCATGTCTGACTCTTTAGGACCCCATCTGAGATTTTCTTGTTAAAGATGCTAGAGTGGTTTGTCATTTCCTTCTCTAATTTATTTTACAGATGGGGAACTAAGGCAAACGTTAAATGACTTGCCTAGGGTCACACAACTAGTGTCTCAGGCTAGATCTGAACTCAGGAGGAAGAGTCTTCCTGACTCCAGGCTCAGTACTCTATCCACTAGGCAACCTACCCTCTTCCTAATTTCTCCTTTCCCTTCACTCCTTTCTCCCCTATTTCCCTATTGAAAGAAATATATTTCTATACTCAACTCTGTGGATGTATTCTTTTTTCCTTTGACCAATTCAGATGAGACTGAACTAGAAGCTGGAATTAAGACCATGCCCTGCTCCTGGGGGTCTAAGTTACACAGCTGATGGAATTTGCTCCTTGTCAGGGTACAGATTAGGGCCCACATTATCTCCTCACACTGGAGTTCATCTTTACATGCAGATCTCCTCTTCCATTTGTCCAAGATTTATGACTCAGAACTGGACAGTCAATAACAAAGATGCTGGTTGGTACCTGTTCCTGCATCCTTTAGAGCAGAGGTTCCCAAACTTCTTTGGCCTACTGTTTCCTTTAAAAAAAAATTACTCAGCACCCCACTGGAAATCTATTGTCTTTAACCCTTTAACTTTTTAGAAAATTTGCATCATTTCAAAAATATAAATTTTTTAAAATAACATCTTAAATTTAATAATTTATTGTAAATTTGTGGATTTTTTCCTGCATTGAAATTTTGATGACACAATACTGCTTCATGTAACCATATGGTATTATCTTGGAAAGCAAGTCATTACACTCATATATTTCTGCCCATGCTTGCTGGACTCCCCAACAATACACGACACACTCACCTGCCAACAGGTGCTTGTTAAGACCTATTGGTGGATTTGACTACTGATAACTTGCATTTTGTGTGTTTGGAAAATAATGTAGTCACTACGACTTTAACTCTTTACACAACAGATGAAACATGTACGAATGGTTTTTCAAAATTTTCTTATCTTCTCTTTTTTCCTCATGTTTCCACTACCTCCTTATTTTTATTCAACTCCCCCTAACTGCACCCGAGGTTGCAACCACCCTCCCTGGATTGTTCCAGCATCTCCCCAGGGAGCAGTATCACCCATTTTGGGAACATATGCTTCCGAGATTCAAGCCCCTCTGTGCTGGATCTGGGACCCCTTCCTGTCTAGGTACACATATCGCTCTGCAATATTCTGTGGCATACTATACTCCTGGCCTAACCCTGGGTGAGCAGAACTTTGTCTGTCTCCCTCTTGTGATATTTTTCTTGGATATCCTATAAGGATTCAGTCTCTTGCATTTTTTAGATCTGTTTGGAGGAGTCTGAAGGTGGAGCTCACTGTACTTCCTCCATGCTACTCTACTGTCTTGGCTCTGCCGCAAGCTATGTGTAAATTTGTCAAACAAGTTTTAACTGACTAAACACTACTTATTTTCTCTTTATATTTCTGAGAAGCAGGCCTTTTACCTCAATATTTGGAGCTAAGAGAAAGCCCACATTTTGTGAACTATGTCTAATATTTGAGAAAAAAAGAAGAAATCCACATAAGACAGATAATTTCAAAAATCCTGGGACATAAGGATCACAAAGATAGGATGTATACAGAAAGTTCTTAAATACTAATTGCAGCAATATCATGAAAATCACAGAATCTCAACCTTTCAAAGGTAGAAGGGCCATCTTCAAAGTCCATTACAAAAAACCAAATCCCCATTTTAATATATTCTCAAAAGGGTCCTCCTGTTTTTGCTTGAACATTTCCAAGTAAGAAGAACCTACTGTCTCTCAAGGCAGCACATTCCACTTCTGGATATCTCTAATTGTTCAGAGGTTTTTCTATCATACTCAAAATGACCTCATTGAAACTTCTTCAGTTCTCCTAGTTCTTCCTTAAAATGAAAGGCTGTCGGGGCAGCTAGGTGGTGCAGTGAATAGAGCACCGGCCCTGGCGTCAGGAGGACCTGAGTTCAAATCGGAATTTGGACACTTAACACCTACTAGCTATGTGACCTTGGGCAAGTCATTTAACCCCAACTGCCCTGCATCCCTCCTCAAAACAAAACAAAAAAACAGAATAAGAGGCTGTGTCATGTATCTGATAAAAACTACTTAAAGACCTACTGGAATATGAGTGTTAATGGTTTCTAATTTCAACTAAATTTAGATTGAAATTTAGGACAAATTTATGTTGATAAAAGCATCGGCAAAACATTGAAACTGTGGAGGAAATATTAAGACTGTTGCTTAATCTCTTTATTGCAATGAAAAGCAAATTAGTTTGGACAAACACTTGAAAAACATGGTTTGACTGAATCACAGGGAGTAAAAGAATAGTCAATAGCTTGAATTTTCCAGTCCCGCTTTTCCAATTTGTGACAAAGGGTCAGATTTTCCCAACACAAATGTCCATTTTAAAACTATACACTAATAATAAATACAGATATCTTAATTTTCAGAGAGATTCAAATTTTTGGTGTTAATTGCTGAGGGAAAAGTTTTTATGGAACTTAAAACATGCAAGAAATTATTTTATATAGTTCTTTAATAACCATTAAGGTACTATAATTACTTCAAACCACCTTATGGTATACATAGTCTATCTACAGTATTTAAATCTATAAATGCAATCATATACAATGCTTTAAGTTTTAATAGCTTAAAACTGCACTAAAACTTTGAGGACATTCTATATGTTTTATACACATGTAAACTTGGTAACTGATTTCTAAGCTCCTTGATTTAAAAGACATGTACGACCAAAGAGAGATGAGAAAGAGAGAAGATGGATTTTTGTTCACTGAAAAAATATGTAAGGGGTGGCTAGGTGGCGCAGTGAATAGAGCCCTGGCCCTGGAGTCAGGAGGATCTGAGTTCAAATGTGATCTCAGATACTTAACACTTACTAGCCAGGTGACCTCAGGCAAGTCACTTAACACCAACTGCCCTGCCTTCTCCCCTCCAAAAAAAAAATTAAGTAATTGTTAAAAAGGAAGTAAGAATAAATAAACTTTCCTCTCTGCTGCACAACTGTTTAGCTTTTTTCGTCTACAGAAGAATTAGTTTTTTGGCAGAATTCCTTCTTATGCTGTTCTCATAAAAATAACAAACAAGTTAGGAGTGTTTCCTTGTAATATTATTTTTATAGTTCAAATGTATAATCTTCTAATATTTAAAAGGTATTTAGTGTTATCCTGCTTGGGATGCCTTAAAGATTCCTTCCTTAGTTAAACAGAAAGGGTAAAAAACCTTACAGAAAGTAATTTTATTAAGATCCATCACAGCAAGAGACACCCTGTGCCAAGGTACTGTACAAGTACCATATAATCAGTTCAAAGAACAGTGTATTTTTCAAGGAGGAAATGCAACAAAAATGCAAACAGGCAAAAACATCGAAGGCCATATCTTTCCCTTGACCATTCATGCTAACCACAACAGAGGTTTAACAAAATGATAACATCTAAAAGAAAAATGTGGCAGTCAACACTGACATGCTTTATTGGATCTATCTGGTTCCTATTTATCATAATGTTCTTACGTAGCATTCAAAACATCAAGATGTTTTAGAACATTGTGATGTCACCATTTACTTATTTCTTAAAACTAAGAATATTTTGGAAATAGTTGATTTCTATCCAGATAGATCTAAAAAGAAGTTAAACGCACCATGATGGGGAGAGAATACATCATCCACGGAATTTAGGCAAAGCACAGGAATTCCTACTGACTTCAGCCTAAGATTTGGACTGGCATCGGCATAATAATCGTCAATGGAACGGTACCCAAACATAACCGATGTGAATCGTTTATCAAACTCTCTGATGGACTTTGCCTGAAGAAACAGAAATCAAATAAATGTCACCTATTTTTCTTAAATAAAAAGACTAAAGAAAATTGACATAAGGTTTCTCATACCTTCATGACATGATCCACATCAACTTGTTTCACAAACATATGTCGATGCCTAAAAACAAATAATTGCAAAAGAAAAAATAAAGACCATTCCCACCTTGCACCTCAACTAAAACACTATACAAACTGACTGAACAAAAAAAAGTTACCATTTTAAACCTACAGAATGTACTGAATTACCAAAGATAAAAACAGAATTCAACTCTTTGCATACATTTCACTTAATTATATAATTATGAGCTAAGAATACTTATATTATGAATCTGAAAAAATGAAATAATTTAAAGAGCTAAGAATACACAGTGGGCATAAGCAGACTACAGAATGTTACCAACAATGACGTACATACAAGAACTGATATAAAAGGAATAAAGGCCAGAAAAAGGTGGTCCTGTCAAGTAACAAAATCCAGGAATAACACTACCCAGACTGATAAAAGAGCTAGAGGAAAGCCAAAGCCTCCACCATGTGTCAGAGATCCCCTGTGAAGAACACTCACTTGGACCTAAGTCTTGTAGTAAGGCACGGATACATTGTAATTTGGGTAACTGCAATGAGTGCTCACATCAATGTGATGATAGATAGCCTCACTGGAGAATAAGTACTAAAATAAAGATATTTGTTTTTCCTTAACCAATCAACTTTCAAGTTACTTCTCGCTAGCTGTATTCTGTCTTGGTTATTTAACTTATCATTAGTACTAACCACAAAAATTTTTTTTGCCACTTTCAGTGAGATGAGTTCAGTGAGATAAATTTATTCTAATAGTCAAGATCAAGTTTTTAGGTAGTTATAGTTTTCAGTCAGTACTTCTCTTAATAAAGATAAGAAATGGCTTTATTTTGTGATTGAAGCTAATAATTCTTTGAGCCTTGTTTATCTGTAAAATTTAAAAATTTGGTTCCTCTAGTTCTAACATTCTTTGATTTAGAGAACAAAACTTCTTTGATCCTTTAGAAAACAAACTCTGCTCATTTGGCTTAAAATATAAATCCAAGTAAACTTAGCAGAGAATATATAAAAAACCTATTTTGAAAAAACAAAGCACAGATGACAAAAACAGTATTTGAGTACTATCAGAAATAGAAGTACTAAAAATCCTTAAGAGTAAATAACTCAAAGTTTATTGCATTGTTTTGAGTGATACTTCAGGGAATCCAGTTTACTATTTAAGAGCACAGGGAGGATATAATTAATCTAGCCTGTATAAATATATAAACCCTAACTTATTAGCAGGAAGTGACTTAAGACACTTTAAAGTGAAAATTAGAAGAAGACTCTTACAACATCACATCAGAATATCTTTTTTTGCTTTCTGGAAGAGTTTGAAGAGATGACTCACTTGTTAACAGCAGACTGTAGACAGGATGTCAAATAGTAGTTAAAAAGCAGCCAGTTAAGTGGTTTCTCCAATGAGTCTGCACAAGCAAAAGTATTCCAGCCAACAGAAAACGTCGCAGCTGCCATCAAAGGAGTTTTGGTGCCAATTTTGCCCAGATAATTTAAAAGTAGCATACTAAATCAAAGGACAAATGGCACACAAATAAAAATAAGTAACTCACTTAAATGAAATTAAATTTGAGCACAATGAACTACTACTTGCCCTCTACATGACTGAAGACATTACAACGGTTTTAGGAAAATCTTTGTGGGTTAAGAAATTTAAAAGCATTTACATCAATTCCTCTTCACACTCAGACATTCAATTCCCCAAGTTCAACATATAGCTTAATTACATTGATATGATGTGGAAAAGTGTTCTATGACTTTTAGCAAAAAGGGTAGGTAGAAAATATTAAATTATAAATCTTGTTTCACATTATATTTGGCTTTCCATTGTTTCATTTCCTAAATAGCCTAGCTCCTAAATCAGAAGGAATGGGTAGATATCATTTTATCTTCCCACCATTCTTGCAACACAAATGAGTTAATTATAGGACAAATACATTTTCAAAAATTCTCAAAAAAGTAATGTTTTCATAATGACTTTTAATAACAAATATTATTCCGTCCCAGGGTTTTCCCATACTAACAAAATCACAGGTCCACACCCTACTGCTACCCCTCCTTACCAAAAAAAAAAAATCAATGCTTGTAAATAGTATTATTGATTACTAGGGCTGTTTTTAAGGCTTTTCACTGGGGCTGGTCCAAGATCTGGTAGTACTAAATCAGGTGAAGTTCAAGCTTTGGTGAATATACACTGAAAAAAAACGGAGCCTCAATAGTGAAGTCCAGGATGACTGATGACTCAATACTATAGTTCTGGGTTATATATATTCAGGGAGCAGCAGTTTTACATAATTTGTTGCTTCTTTGACACAGAGGGAGGCAGCAGGCCAGTGTTTCATGAGTTCTTGAGGGGGTGGATTTTGATAACACTGCTTTCTGGGAAAGAACTCAAAAACGCTCATCCTCAGCTAGCCATTGCTGAAGTGATTCAATCTAGCAACAAACTGGTCCTTTATAGAGGACTGTATATTTAGAGCTGGAAGGGAACTCATCTAGTCTAACCCCTTTCTTTAACAGACCAACAGACCAAATCCCTATGAATGTCACAAGGTTTTAAGTCATACCACACACTGGAGTATAGTACTACGCACAGAGCAAGTACTCAGTAAATGTTTGTTGATTAACCCAATGTTATCAGTAGAAGCTGGTCAGGTTTCCCAGCTCCTGCATCGATTCCACAGGTTCTATGGTATTGGCAACTGCAGACTTGGGTTATATCCCAATCTGGTAGCAACAACTCATATCTGTATTTGGCCTGGAGATGCTCAATAGAGTAGTGCTTTTTGACTGAAGCATTCAAGTGAAAAAGCGTAACCCTATTTGGTGAACCCACATGGGAATGTGTCACAATGCTAGGCAACAAAAAAGGGCATTTTCTTCAAACTCATTACAAGGCATTAATATTCAACCAGCTGCAGAGGCTAATGGTCAAGTCCTGCCTTCAGGCACTGCAGATTCATTGTGACATGAATAGGCATTTCTCTTGATCATATGAATAGAGAATCTAGTCTTGTTTATGTAAGGATGTGTCCCACAATAATAAGTTAGACACTTATATGATTAAAGGAACAACTTTCAGCTGGCATCTTTTCCTTTAAAGTAAGAGGTAAGGGGGGAAAAAAAGAACAACCAAGCTGAACACTGTTGGTTAAAGACAATTCAGAAACTTTGCCCAATTTTCTGTCTTTAATTCAGGCCTCTTCTTTTTGTAGGTCAAGGCAGACTTTCCATGCTAATGCAAGATTTTCCCCCCCTTTTTTTTCTTTCCTGAGGGAAATGTTTTATTCTTTAAGATAAATAGATGCTGAATTGAATTCTGAGCAGTATAGCTATCAGGGTATTGGTTAAAGAACCTATCTATTATATGCTTGGATGAATCTGTAATTTATAAAGATTATGGATTACTACATAAATACAGCATTTTGGTGTTTTAAACTAAAAACAAGGGTATAAACAGAGAATTACAAAATTAAGAAAAATGTGTATTCAATTTCAGAAGTTTACCAATTAAACTAGGTTATGACCTTTGGTTCTGAACCACAATTAACACTAGGGAACATTTTAGTTTTCTTAAGCTCTCCTCTAAAAAAAATTAAAAATAGATTGAGTGGCAATAGCAATATCACAAAGATATAAACACACAAAACGAGCCATTTTTAGTCTTCCTTGGCTCTCCCCTGGGATAATGAAAAACAGAATGATTAGCAATAGTATCAAAATATAAACATAATTGCTCAAATCAAATTCAAAATCAATTTCAAACTCCATGCATGACAGCATTTAAAAATAAAACAGTGCCAAACAGCCCAAATCGGAAGTTTAGAGATCAGAAAGCGTAAAGCCGACAACACAGGAGCACCAACCAATGCAATGGAAAAGCACGATTTAGGAGAAGGCAGCGAGTGAAACTCTATTCTTGCCTCGCTTCCACTATGGACCTACGGCACCCAGCTCCACAGCAAACCTGAACCCCAAGTATGTGTGGTCTTTTGATTTCAAGTGCAGAAGTCCAAAAGGGGTAACAGCTGAGTAACAGAAGTCAACCCCATGGGAAATGAAAAACGGACGCAAGTCAAGCCTATATAATCTATGTCTCTTTTACCGCAGGGACCAATGTAAATGGATTGTTTTCACAGGTTCCAGCAAACATACAGAAGGCACAAGGAATGTCACTTAATGAATGAAGGAGTGAATGAACCAAAAGCTGTTAAGAAAAATCAAACTTTTAAAAATGCCTATGTACTGATGTTACTCTGAACATAAGACACAATTCATATTATAGTTCAATTAAAGAGCTCATTAAAAAAACAAACCAAACTTACCCTCCCATAGACACACCTGCTGCCAGAAATGGGGCTGATGGGTACAGGCTATGTACGTGTTGAATAACAGTTTCCAGATCTTCAGTATTAGCGCAACAATAAGTCCTTGGTGTCTGTAAGCAGTCATAGATAAAACAAACAAAGATTTGCACTACAAACTAGAATATAAATAAAAATTAGTTTCACGGTATATAAAAAATAAAATTTTAAAACAGAAATGTATCACAAAATTTTGTGTTTGACATGCTGGCTGCTGATTATGGTAATTTTTCATTTGCATATGGATGGAGCATAGTCTGCAAAGGTAAAAATAATTGCGGCTGTTTTTTAACAAGACTATTTTCAACAATGGCCTATTTTTTTTTTTTTGGTCAATGAGGAAAATACAGTTAAAAAACCTCAAGAAATTGAGACTGTATTTAGCACACACTAGGTGCCTGGTAAACCTTGTTCACTTGGCCATAGATTCACACTCAAATTTCTTTTCAGTCATCTATGACAACAGTTTCAGTCTAGGAATAAGAAAACAAACGATACTTCCAAAGAAATCACATAAAAATAAGCATAAAATACTTCCTTATGGAAAGCATTCCATGAATACAAAATAGGTACTGCGACAAAATTTTATTATTAGATAGTTTTAAAGGAAGAATTCCTTATAAATCTTTTAATTTCCTTCAAGGCATTAAATCCTGAAAGAAAAGTAGTATTCTAGGACAGTTCTTTTGATAAAGTAACCCTCATACAACAACTGAGAATTTCTTTTGCCCTTCAGAAATAGTAGAATCCTCTCCGCTTTACATCATAGTATATTCTTATGATGCTAAAACATGTAAAACTGATTATGTTCACATATAATACACTAAAACAAGGAATCTTTTCATATGTTGAATTTGAACTTAATAAAGACTCTGTTCATAGCAGAAGGGCTTCATTAAAAGCTCTCTCAAGATACGCAAAAAATGAATGTGTGAATAGTGTATATCTTTGGTTAGCAGATTCACCAACTAATCCCGAAAGAAAACAATAATTACAAGACTTTCTGAAACTAACTTTGTAGAGTGCCGTTAGTGCCAGTGGTATGCTTTTTTTTTTAAACAAAAAGCAAGCTATCACTCGGTTCTTGACCAGAACAGTAGGCAAGCCTTCACAAGCCACTTCCCTGTAGCTTGTTGAGGTAAAACTCCTTGGGATGGCTTCATTTAACAAGTTCACCCTCACAATGGTTGCACCGTCACCTTTATAAGAACCTAAGTGGAGCAGGGAGAGGAATTCCCTGAAGGGGAGATACCAGCTTGACAGTCTGTATATAATACAATCCAAATGATTTAAGATAAAAACCAGCTTGAGCATTTTTTGGCTCGAAGTCAGGGGGGAAATGCAAACAGAACAATATCTGCTTTTATGCTCATTCATAATGGCCACTGAATTTGTCAGCAGGATTTGTGTTAAAAAAAAAAAAGACAACTTATTCAGCACTTTTTTGCACATGTGGGTCTATTTGTTAAAAAAGCTTAGCTTTAAAATTTTGAGTTATTTATGGGTAACCCCTAATATCACTTACTGCTACAGAGGTCTTGTACATATAAAACCTTAAACTAGTAAGACAAAAAGACCCATGGAAAATTATTACTTATCTCTTTAAAGTAACAGGATATTTTATATTTGGCATGGTAAAAAAGCTAATTTAAGTAAATTAGGTGGTACATGAGTCAGTTCATCCTAGATATATGAATATTTTACTCTCTCAAAATGCTTTATTCTCCATGAACTAGCACAAGAGTAAGCTACTACCATATTAAGCTACTGAGAGAAATTAAAGAGAAAGAAATAAGGAACCAAATGTGAGAAATTAATGTGGAAATAGATAAAACCTGGCAACTGATTGGATGTGTGGGATGAAGAGGAGGGAAGAGTCAAAGATGGCTCTAACTGTAACAAATCTGGAAGCTTGGAGAGATGATGGCATCATTAACAGAAAGCTATTGTGAGAGAAGACAGGTTTCACTAGGTGAACTCCATTTTTTAAATACTGAGTTGGATCCAGACAGAGTTAGAGAAGGTAAACAGAAACAGGCATTAGAAGAGAAAAATCACAGATTCACTTAGGTAGATGGTTTGAAGGCATAGCAGAATCAAAAGAAAGTATTTTTAACATCTTGTAAGATAAATTAGATTTTAGGCCATTAATATCCTACAAAACCAAACTTTTTAGCTAGGTGAATTAAGGGAGGGTGGGTTTACCAATGGCTTGGTCAGAGAATAAAAGGGAATGGCCAAGGTTCAACATTAAGCTGATGACAGAAAGTGAAAGAAGGAAACCTTTGGGCTAGATCCAAAGAGCGCCCATTAATGGAGTAATCTCAAATTGGAAAAAAGTCTCTCCTGGAGTTCCCCAGGGATGTGTGCTCAGTTTTGTGCTATTTAACATTTTTTAATAGTGCCTTAGATAACGGTGCAAATGACACAACCATAGAAAGGATAAGCTAACATCACCAACGACAGAGTCAGGATCCAAAACGACTGAGATAACCTGGAACACAGGCCCAATCTAAAAAGGATGAAATTCAACAGGAAGAAATGTAAACTCTTGCTTGGGTTCAAGAAACTTAACTTAGAGGATGGAAGTCATATGGCTGGATAGCAATTTATCTGAAATAGATCTAGGTATTTAAATGATACTGCTAGTTATGAATCAACAAGAAGACATGACAGCCAAAAAGTAATGTGTTCTTTCTTGGTCATGGTAGTCAAGACTAGGTAGGAGTCCTGTTATACTCTGCTCCATTCAGAGTCTATCTGAAGTAATGCATTCAGTTTGGGGAGTCACGTTTTAGGAAGGGCACTGATAATTTAGAGAGCATCCAGTGGTGCATAAGCAAGATGATGAAAAACCCTGAGACTATGCCATATAGCATTCAATTCAAGCACCTACTAAGTGCCAAAATAAAACATTCCTTGCTCTCAAGGAGCCTACATCCTACTGGGGGAAAACAACATAACCATATATACTCTGGTCACCAGTGTCTGTCATGAGGCCCACATCCTCCTCTTTCTCTGGGTTGGCTTGCTTGGCCTGCATTTACAATTGACAGGTCTGGGGTTTCCAAAGGAGCATACCAATTCTATCAAATGACAACTCAACTCTCTCAAGGTTTTATGGGTAATTCTAGTAGGGGTATAGAGAGGAGAAGGATGCCACACTCCTACTATTCTATTCAGGACACTGCTGGGACTGGCGCGCTTCCCATTTATACCAAACCAGTCACATAAACAGCACTAACTCTTAATCATGAAACATTCACTAAATTAGAAGGCAAAAATAGTTATAATCAAAATAAAAGTCTACTTATAAACCTGGTCCACACTCTGCCACCAATGCACACAGATTCCACGGAAGAGACCGAACATACACTTAAGAAATCTAGCAGGAAGGCATATGATAAGGGAAATTCATGTGACAAGGGCAAGCTGTAATTCTGTACAGCAGGCCTTGATATCCTTGATCTCTTTTGGGAACAGTCGGTACCATCTGTCATCTTCTGGGTAAAACTGCTTCTCTGCTTGCCCTTCTCCTCACATCTCTACCACAGGGCAAAACTACTGAAGCAGTATCACATTCTTTTAGCCTGCAACCTCCCTTTGTGAGGTGTTGAGAAAAAAATTCACATTCTTTCAGCAAAATATATCAAAATTGTTCAAAACAGTTGCAAAGTCTGTCTTTCTTCTTCTCCCAATCTTCAGTTATAGAGGGCAGGAAAAAAGCAATACAAGCATCCCTGAGAATTTTCTCCTCTCTCAGGTTCTGTAAGACCAGATAGATCTACACGTAGCAATACAAGTCAGCTCCTCTCCGATCATTTCCCAGCAACTGTAGCACCTATCTGGCTTCAGTTAGTTCTCTTAGCTTACACAGCCTTTTTCCAGTCAACTAACAAAGTAATGCCTCTCTTTCTGTCTGTATGGTTTTCATTAAACAGGTGCAGAGCCTGCCTGTTAGCTCAACTCAGCTTCAGTATTCTATTTCTTCCATCTCCACCTTCTGTGCTCTTTTGCTTCCACCTTCATCAAGTCATCTCTTATCTCCTCTCCTGGCTTGTAACGTCTCAGATCAGGATGTGACCTTGCTTTCACTTATGATATGAAACTCAAAAACTCCACTTTTCTGTCACGTACGACCCCATCAGTCTTTATGTAAAAACCCCACATTTTCCCAAAAGTAATTTATTTATATTTTCTCAGTCATAACCTTCCAACCACTGAAAAGAGTCACATATCATTGAGCTAATGGACCACAATGCAATGTAGCCATCTTTAAATTAGCCAGTGCTCTGCCTTCAAATACGTAGTATTTGAGGGGCAGTGTTCTCTAAGTCCTCAGAACAGACAATCTCTCCCCAAGCATTTTTATCTGAGAGATGTTTCCTTCTCAAGCTGATTTTGTCAATGTTCCTTATACAAATACTTTTTTTCTGCCCCTTTCAGCCACCACAATATCCATATAAGAAAGGGGCAGTACCTTCCACACAGATGAGTAAAACTCTATGTAGAAAACAAAAAAAAAATTATTTTCGTTTGAGCCTAAAATCGCTGACTGAAAATGGTTGAATGAATGCATCATTTGATGCCTTGCATCAAATGGAAAAGTTTAACCTTATTTACTTTTTTCTTTAGCATAAGCAAAAGATACATGAATACGTTTTGGTTTTGTTCCACAAAGCTATTTTGCTCAAATTATTCTTTAAGAGGCATGAACTTAAATCTATATAATGTAATATCTAACCATAGTAAGGGAAACAGGCTATAGATCAGAAACTTAAACAAACTCATAATAGACTTTGGTAACAAGCAATCTAATGCCTGATGGCAGGTACATGACACAGTATTTAGGACACTAGATATGGAGTCAGGAAGACCTGGGTGTTAATCCAGCCTCACATACTTACTATATGTGTGATCCTGGGCAAGTCACTTAACTGCCATCTGCCTTAGTTTCCTCATCTGTAAAATGAGAATAATCATAGCTCCTAGCCCCCAGGATTGTTGTGAGATAGTGAATGTATAAGGGCTATATATTATTATCATCATTATTGATGGAGGCAGTCGTGTAGAAGAATTAAAGGTGAAAGTCATCCAATGGGTAAGGAAGAGAAACATGACAGATAAGTTAGGCGGAGCATATTATCAGCAAAGAACTGAGCAGAAGCAATGTATATCTGATCAGATGGCTGTTTGACTACAAGAGGAGCGGACAACACAGGAAGGAAGAGCAAGGGAAAACTGATGTTAGCTCCTATTTGCTCCACTAGAAACCATGCAATGTCAAGAGATCCAGGGCTGGGGTTCTCAACCCTTTTTGCGTCTGTCATGGACCCTTTTGTGTCATGGAGCCCTTTGGCAGTCTAGATCCCTTCCCAGAACAATGTTTTTAAATGTGCAAGATAAAAGAGCATGAGATTATGATGGAAACCAATTATAGTGAAAAAAATATTAAGAAAACTAAGTTCCAAGACACCAGGTTAAGAAGTTCCAAGAGCCTAGGTTAAGGACTCTTGATCTAGAGTATGGACCCCAAAATTATGGCTGGAAAATTTATAGGACAATAAGCTCATTAAAAGTAAAGGCTATTTCCTTCTTTGTATGTTTATTCCCATTACCTAGCATAGGGCTTGGAATACCATATGCACTTGATAAATTCTTGTTGAATGATTGAAGAGTCAAACAGAATGATGAGTGTGAATGGGTTGAGATCTCTCTTTTACTGAAGGAAATATCTATATTGCTTAGATCACATGTAAATTGCAGTATTAGAGTATAAGGAAGGACTTCCTGACAATCGCAGTGGTCCAGAAATGAAATAGGCTGCCTCATGAGGTAATGGGCTCTCTCTCTTTACTGATGGTGTTTAAACAGACTGGATAATCATTCATCAAGGACCCTAGAGAGGACATTCATATTCTGGATAAGCATCCAACTACTAGTGGTGTCCAATAGAAATGAATCCCTGTAAGCCACATGTTGACTTAGAAAACCACAAATTAACATTATCTTTTGTTGCATTATATGATTATTTTGCTAAACATTTCCTGATTACATTTTGATCTGATTCTAGCTGTACTGAGGGAGTTTTGCATGCTGCTTGCAAGGTTTGAGTTTGACGCTTTTGATCTAGACCTCTGATGCTTTCCCATTCCAAAAAACATTCTTATCTTCAGAGTAGTAGCATGATATATGGTAAAAACATTAGGGGTTAAAAACAAAACAAAACAAAATTACTCTGGACATGTACTTTAATCTCTCAATCCCCCAGGCAACTCTCTTAACACTATTAATGACAGAGAAAGTGCCATCTCTGCATTAGTTGAGATGGTTCCTTACTGGGTATGGTAAAATCAGATAGTCCAGTCCAAAAAAAGGGGTCAATAATCAGGAGATCTGGGTTCCAGTCCAGATCTGCCACAAATAGCTTCATAATTTTGAGTACAAAACTAATTATTTTGGGCCATAGGTGAAAGATGAGGCAGGAAAGAGTTCACAAAACATTTCAGATACCACCTAGTCCAACTCTTTTATCCTTGGGATGAGGAAGGTGACGTCCGGAGAAGTTACCTGTTTTGCTCAAAGTCACAGTAAGTTGTGGCAAACCTGGGGCTAAAATACAGGTCTCCTAACTCTTCAAGTATTCTTTTCATTGAACAGAAGAAAGGTTATTTCACATTTAGATTTGGGTATTCAAATATGTTCTAAATAATAAGCTTTTCTATAGACACATGGGCTCACATAGGTGCATTTAACACTCAATCAACCTTGATACAAAGTCATTTTCTATTCAAAGGTTAGAAGAGGTACTATTGAACCATACTTCTGAAAAACAGCTATGCATCTCAAAATAGAACATGCTTTTAAGAAAGTTCTGAGCTTGAAAAACTGAAATGCTATGTATAAAAAATTTGACCTTTTTATTTAAAGTCATTCTTACCAGAAGATTCTCACCCGACACTCCTCTGTTGTTAAAAACCACACATCTAAAAATCAAGAAAGTAATTTTCATTATTTCAAACTTTTTTTGGTCACAAAGTGTATGAAAATATTAATTAAGCTATATTTTTAAAGTCATTAAAGGTGCAAACAAATCTGAAAGTGATTACTTTATGTAGCTGTCTGCAAACCTCATCTGACTGAACTTCTGTGCATGTAAGGTACACCACTGAATTCAACAGAATAGGCGCTTAAAGTATTGTTTAGTGTTCCTAATAAAAGAATATTTTTACTAATTTCCTCCTATATTATGTAGAGTAATACATACATACATGCATATGTGTGTATGTGTTTACGTATGTATATTTGTTAAAAACCATTATAAATGAGAGATTTCAGTTTCAAGTAACAAAGTACTTACTGTAAGAACAAATTTGTTTGTCTGTTCTAAAAAACATCTCCTGCTTACACGTATGCACATGGTGATTTTCTCTGGCCATCTCACCATTTTCCAGCTTCACGTCAGCACAAAAAAAGTGGGGCCTGACACTTCTCTATTTTCTGACATAACTCAGGGTAGAATTTTTTTTCCCATTAGTAAGGGACCTTTCAGCTACAAATATTTTTGCTTAAAGCCAAAATCATTCCATCTAGGAACATACCTTTTAAATTACAGCTATCAAACCATCATTTTTTAAAAAACAAAAATTCATTTTTCAAACAAAATAGAAGCAGACTGGTGGAGTGGTGTGTGGGGAGGAGGTCTAATGATGATTCACCTAGACAGTCTGCCTAAACCTACAACCTAGTCTACGAGTTTTGTTGCAATTGTCTCTGCACACTAGTGAACAATTCTCTCCCCAGCAGGCATTTTATATGACACTTTGCTAATAGGAAGGACAGTAAGGTACAGTGGAAAAAAATGATGGATTTGAAGTTAACCTGAGTTTAAATTTTGGCACTGTCACTACCAGTGTGGCTTTGGACAAGTCCCTTAACCTCTCAGGGTATGTTTTCTCATCTGTAAAATGAAGAGTGTTGGACAATATGGCCTCTAAGGTCCCTTCAAACTAAATCTACAATCCCATGAAAAAGATGAATGCTATTCTGATTCATTCCCCTCTTTTGCTTACTTCTTCAAACCTTTTAGTATAGCACCACATTAGACTTGTATAGAATGCTGGCTGTGGGAGTCAGAAGTACCTGTTTTCAATCCCTCCTCAAACACTAGCTATACGACCCAATCTTGGTTAAGTTAATTAACTTCAGCCTGTTTTGTCATCATAAAATGGAGACAATAACAGTAGTACTTGTGTTACCAGATTGCTGTGAGGATCAAATGAAACAATTTATTTAAATCACTTTATGCTTTTAAGTGCCATCTCAATTTCAGTAATTATTTCATTCTGTTATACCACATATATCCTTAAACAAAAGATATCTAAGGAACCAATACCATGCATATAATAAAGGTACCTTGAACCTTTATCTTGCTGCCTTTGCTCAGGATTCATTATCTAATTTCCAGCAGAGATCTTGAGCTGATTTAGCTGACCTCAAAGTCTGACCCAGCCAATCGAAACTGGTAGCTGCTAGTTTCTATAAGCTATCATTTCTCCCTGATTCTCACCAACATTTAAAGTAGCAACAAAGTCAAGTATACCTTAAACTGTTTGTCAACTGAAATGAAGGCTCATGCCTGGAAATCAGTTATTTCCTTCAAGTGCCACCCTGACTTCTATTATGTAGGCACCCCAACTAATCACAGTCCAACAAACATCTTCTTCTTATGATTTATCAACAGGTTTCCTAATAAGATGCACACTATCTCAAAACAAAAGGTACTGGGCATGTACCACGTACATGGTAATATAACTGCCCTTCTACTCTTTGGTTCATCTGGACTTCTTTCGGCGTTAGTATGGTGTGACATGGAGAACTACTGGGGATAACCAAGTCTCTTCTAGGATAAATCCACTCTACTCTGAATTCCTACCACAGTTATAACCTGTCCCACATATTTGGACACTTCAAAAAAACTGCCCAAAACATTTCTAGTAAAGACCTAAACATCCATGAATGTGGTAAGGTTTATGCTTTCTATGTTCTATTTTTTGGATCTTAGGATGGAAGAGGATAAGTATTTTTACAGTACTTATTACACTATGCTAAGTAAGTACTTTACAAATATTGCCTCATTTGATCCTTACAACAAGCCTTTGAGGTAAGTGCTGTTATTATCCCAATTTTACAGTTGTGGAAACTGAGGTTAAGTGACTTGCCCAGTGTCCACTAGTTAGATATCTAAAAAGTGTTTGATGTCACATTCTAACTCAGGTCTTTCTGATTCTACACCTACCGCTCTATTCATTGCACTACCTAGCATCATGCCATTTTATTTTAAGTGCTATATGTAATTCCTATGTTTTCCCCTGCCATACACTCGCAAAAATCAATTTCATGTGTATACAGTTTACTTCTCCTCAAGTTAACTACCTTGCCCTTGTCCTTATTAAAATTAATCTTGCATTTGTCTGTTCATATCTCTAACTCACCTAAGTAATTTTAGGTTTAACTTTTTTCTTAAGGATAGTTTGTTATTGTGGGCACTCAAAAAAGCCTCAGTGAGGTAGATGGTGTACAAAACATACATATATATACATATATATCTATATATAATGAAGTCCCCTACTTTTAAGGCATACAACCTCCTCAGCCAATACAAAATTATCAGCATATGCTTTTGAAAGAGATTTATCTCTACAATTAAATCTGATAAGGAAAACTGGGGTAGCACTCAGAGAGAAGCAATATAAATATTTTAAAATCTAAGAAACAAGTTTTAGGACAAACGGTCAGAGGAATCAAATTTATTTATACTGCAAATATATGAAGAAACACTGCAGTACTGTTAACAAGTAAGCTGATTTTTCCTTCCCTTCACAGTAAAAGAGAAAAAAGCTTCACCTACATATAAATTAACTACTGTACGACACTACAGAAAGCTCTCCAAGTTACACAGCAATTAGCGACCAAATGAAATGTAACCTTGATCTCCTGGTCCCTCCCTTCCCTAGTCAGATTCTTTCCTTTGGTGAAGGCTGGGTGCAGCGTGGCTAAGCACAGCCACACTAAATCTGGAATCAAGAAGACCTGGCACAGAGATATGGCTCTACAATTTACTAGTAAGTCCTTAACCTCTCTAGAATTCAGTTTTCACATCTGTAAAATTAAAGCAACAACACTTCAAGAATCTACTTCAAAGTGCTGTTGTGAAGAAAGAATATTATAAATGGTAAAGCCCACATAACTATGAAATACTATTTGTCACAAGAAGAATCTTTAAAAAGCCTCTTACAGTGAAAAGGCTTTAAATACAAAAATACCCACTGAACCTACCATTGTGTCACTACTACTATCTAAAAATGGGACAAGACGAAAGATGACTGGAAAAAAAGAACTGAAGTACAGCAACAGTTACAAATGGAGTTTTCTTTCACATTTCAGGCATGAGGTAAAATCCCTCGTATAGAAGGAAGCAGGTAACTGCTTCCAAACTAGCTCAATGCTTTACCATTTCTTCCAGGGTTGGAAACACACTGACCCCTCCCTTCACCAAAAGACTTCCACACTGTGATAGGAGTACCAAAAATGTAGACCCAATCAGACCCAATCTCCAACGACATTACAGTATAATTGGGGGGACAAGATATATGCACAAGAAAAAAATTTAAATTACAGAATACAAAGCAAAGATAACAAAAACTAATTCTTGAGTAACTTTAAGGCTTACAAAGTAACAATACAAAAACTGACGGAGTCCATTATCCACATGATCTCAGACTTGGAAGGGACCTGGGACCATCCTAAAATCCTAGTTAAAGGAACACCTTTTGGATAGGTCTTCTTGGTAAGAAGTAATGTGAATTTAAAGAAGGAAGAGATTTTTGTGAGCTATGGTGGTCAAAGAAGGACACATGAAATAAGGGAGACCTGAAGTAGGACAAGAAGGATAAGGGAGACCAAAACAAGAAGTGTATGGATGACATTCCAGGTTGCAAAGAAGAGCATGGAAAAAAAATGACAGAAAGGTAGGAATGTGTAAAGCATGATAGAGGAACAGTGAACAGACCAGTCTCACTAAAGTAAGACAACAAAAAAGGTAGCAATGACTACCTTGATAAATTTAGGAAGGTAGGCTGGAGCCAGATTATGGAAGGCCTGATCACCAGTCATGACAGCAGGTGAACATTTCCTATTTTATTCTGTCAGAAAGCAGGAGAATTAAAATAAACATAACCATATGTACCTTTTCCCAAAACATGAAGTCCAAGATATCTAACATCATGTTTGAGATAAGCATGTCACACACTTTAATACAGTCAACTCTTGACTATCTGTCCTCCAGATTCATAAACTCACAATCCCTTAGAGTTCAAAGGGACCATAGAGATTGTCTAATATCACTTTTCATTACTCCAGTTGAGGAAACAAAGATAGATTAGTCAAATAACTTGTCTGTGGTAACACAGCAAGTCTATGGTACTGGGGAACGATGACAGAATTTATCACTGATCTTCACAATACCTCAAACTTTAATTCCTCCACTAGCTTCAACCTATTTCTCTGCCAACTCTATTTCCAGCGCAGAAATCTTAACTGGTTTGAATTCATCTGTAATTCTTCTGTCTACCAAAAAATGGCCAAAAGGAAAGAAGCAGAAAGATGTAAAAGACTCAGATAATCTATACATTTTTTTTCTGGGTTTGATTATAATACCTAGGCCAGACTGTCCTGCCAGGGGGCAGAAAGCAGGTTGTCTTTCTGTGATATGGAATCCCTACACAGGACTCACTTTACCTCATACCACTTCAGACAATTCCTAAAAAAAAATTCACATTCCTTCTTAATCATCTAGACTAGTCTGGTTGAAATGACAGGAGTTTTAACCCCTTCTTTGCAACTCACTTCAACAAGCATGTACTAAATGCTCACTAGGCACTGGGATTACTAAATTCCAAAATGGAACAGGTCCTGCCTCAAGCACTTTCTAAATACTTTAGCAATTATTTAGACTGATTCAATTCAAGACCTAAAGGAAGTGGTTATAACAGATCCATTGTTTCATCAAGAATGGGCACTCATTCTGTTTTCATCCATCATTTTGTGGATTTCTGTCCATTTGGGGTGGAGGGAATTGATTGTGAGATGCAGAAAAGATGAAGGAGGTAATGGCAAATACCTTTTATTTTTTCCAATAAAGTATGAGGTGAGGTCCTCAGCTCTTGGGGAGAGGGAAGAAAGAAGGTGGTATGCATGGCTTGAAGAGAGAATATGTGAGAAATATTGCTTGCTGCACTAAGAAGTATTGCTTGCTACACTAATTGAGATTAGATAACATAAATTTATAGTGGATTCAGTCAGCATGGTTGGGTGTCTCTAGCTACACTCAGCAGCATGTGAGTAGGAACAGAGAAGGCAGATGGGGACACCAACCCAGAGTTGGAGTTTGGCAAAGCATGAATAGTGACAGGATAAGGATGGGGCTCTGCAGCCTAAGAGCCATCCTTCCATTTACTCTAAATTCTTTGTTTTGTGGTTAATAATGATGCCAGTACAGATGTAGTTTAGTTTCTCTAATAGTCTATCAACATATTGGTTGTTAGACAAACATTTCAGTCAGAGAGTACCAATCTTTGCAGATAATCTACACAGAATAAATCTCAGCATCCTCCATCCTGCCTCTATCACTATGGAAGTACATAAGACTATGGGTCATTATACATTTCTCTGTCTGATAGGTTGCTATGGCCAAGGCATTCAGTTGTACTTACGTTGGTCCTCAGACAGCACATACAGTTTGTCACTGGTACTATATTCAAACCCTTTCCAGCTTGGTTGAAGTGCCAGGGTTTCAACTCTGTTTAGCTTCTGAGAACCTGTATATACCTTGCATGTACCTAGTTGTTTGCATATCTATTACCTATTGTCTCTCTTGTTAGAATGTGAGCTCCTTGATGGCAAGTACCATGTTTTTACCTTTCATTGTACCCCCAATATCTCCAGTGTGCCCAACCCCTGCAATCTAGCTTCCATTCTCAACAATTTACTGAAACTATTTTTAAAGGTTACCAGTGAAGGCCTCATTCAAAAAGAATCTCAGGCAAATAATTGAAAATCCTTTCTACAACATCCCAAATAAGTGGTCATCCAGCCTTACATGAAGAACTTCAGTGACAGTTAACAAGAGCACAGACTTAGAGCTAGAAGGGACCTAAAAGGTGTCCAATTCTCTCATTTTGCAGATGAGGACTCTGAGGCCAGGAAATTAATTAAGTGGTTTGTCCCAGGTCAAATAACTAGTAAGGTTGAGGTAGAATTTAAACCCAAGTCTTCCTTACTCCAAGTCCAGTGCTCTATTTACTAGCACCCCCTCCCAGGCTGCCTTAGAACTTACTACTTCCTGAGGCAGCCCACTCCACTCCACTTTGCAACAGTTCTAATAATTAGAAAGTTTTTCTTTACATGGAACCTAAATCTGCCTTTCTAAAAGTTATATCCATTGTTTTTGTTTTTTTCTCTGGGACAGAACAGAACAAATTTAATCTCTATTTCCTATGAGAGTCCTTCAAATTCTTGAAATAACTGAGAGTTAGAATCTCAAAGATTAACTGAATGTGCTTAAGAGTGATGGAAAGAGGCAGGGTAAATACTGAGTAGCAATATATTTACATTCACAGTGTAATGTAAGACATCATCAAATAAAGGCCTCATTTCTAAAATATACAGAGAACTGAGTCAAATTTCTAAGAATACAAGTCGTTCCCCAAATGATAAATGGTCAAAGTATATGAACAGGCAGTTTTCAGATAAAGAAATTAAAGCTACCTATAGTCATATGAAAAAATGCTCTAAATCACTATTGATTAGATAAATCAAAATTAAATCAACTCTGAGGTACCACATCACACCTATCAGACTGACTAACATGACAAAACAAAAAAATGATAAATGCTGGAGAATATGTGGGAAAATTGGAACACTAATGAATTGTAAGTGGAGTTGTGAACTGATCCAACCATTCAGCAATTTGGATCTCTGCCCAAAGGGCTTATCAAACTGTGCATACCCTTTAATCCAGCAATACCACTACTAGGTCTGTATCCCAAAGACAACATAAAAAAGGGAAAAGGACCCATGTGCACAAAAATATTTATAGCAGTTCTTTTTGTGGTGGCAAAGAGTTGGAAATTGAGCAGATGCTTATCAACTGGGGAATGACTAAACAAGTCATGGTATATGAATGTAATGGAATGCTATTGTTACATGAGAAATGATGAGCAGGCGGGATTTCAGAAAAATCTAGGAAGACTTCTATGAGCTGATGTGAAGTAAAGTGAACAGAACCAAGAGAACATTGTACACAGTAACAGCAACATTGTGTAACAATCAAGTTTGATAGACTTTTAGCTCTTCTCAGCAATGCAATGATCTAAGACAATTCCAAAACACTCATGATGGAAAATGCTATCTATCCATATCCGGAGAAAAACTATGGAGTCTGAATGCAGATTGAAGCATACTCTTTTCTCTCTTTGTTTTTTCTTTCTCATGGTTTTTCCCTTTTGTTCTGATTCTTCTTTCACAACATGACTAAGGTGGAAATATGTTTAAAATGATTGTATATGTATTGCCTCTATCAGATTACATGCTATCTTGGGGACAGTGGAGAGGAGTGGGGTGGAATTTAGAACTCAAAATCTTATAAAAGTAAATGTTGGGGGCAGCTAGGTGGTACAGTGAATAGAGCACTGGCCCTGGAGTCAGGAGGACCTGAGTTCAAATTTGACCTCAGACACTTAACACTTACTAGCCATGTGACCTTAGGCAAGTCACTTAACCCCAATTGCCCTGCCTTCCCCCCTCCAAAAAGCAAAAAAAAAAATTGAATGTTGAAAACAAAAAATAAATAATTTTTTTAAAAAAACATCATCAAAGACAACAGTGGTAAACTAGTCATGTAACAAGAATGAAAAACAGAATTTGAGTGATAAACTGGTACCATTAAGATATTAAAAGAACCAGAAAAAGACCTACAGTATGTTCAGTAGATATTCTAAGGATTATTTAGAGAAACATGTAGATAAGAATCACACAGAATGATAAAGTGTGAAGAGACTGTGACTTATACAAGTGGTAGTACCTGCACTCATGAGATCACGAGTCTAAGTAGTTAAATGAATAGCTAAATTAAGAACAACAGCAGCCTAGCATCCAGATGCTATCAGAATTTCCTTTCTTCCATATTTTGGAGTGAAAATACCAGCAAAATGTTCAAAGTAACTATATTACTTAAAAGTATATATGATAATATGAGTTAGATTAAGAGAACTCAATATAGTTTCTTGCGAAATCTGTTTTCATGATTTTCTAAGAATAACTCTCTCTAGAGAAGGAAATGGCAAACCACTCCAGAATTTTTGCCAAGAAAACCCCACGGACAGGATGGTCCAAGGGGTCACAAAGAGTGAGACACAATGGAACAGTAACAACAAAAATAACCTGTATACAAAGAGTGGCATGAGAGTCGTCATTAAGAAAATATGACTGAAAAAATATTAGGCCAGTCGTAGAGCAAGAAATCGCAAAGGAAAAGCCAAGCACTCTGCTGAGACCTCAGAGAAGGCTCAGCTCCGCTGCCTGCAGAGCGTTAAAAGTCCCAGGAGAGGCTCCCTCACTCTGGGTGTACCCTCTCTGGAGTATTGGTGGGGGGCTATGAAAAGCAATCACATGCAGTGTGTAGAGGCAGACGGACTGCAGTCTGCATTGGTAAGAGAGGATTTCACATAGACGAGAGCATGAATAGTGAGGTTTGATTTATAACTAACATATCTATTAATTGTTTGTAACCTAATTTGCTACTTCTAAAGGGATTCAAAATAGCTGTTCTCTTACGTAGGCCAGACATTCTACCTATAATCTTAAAATCAATGGTTAATAAACCCTTGTTTTATCATCAGTGTGAAAAACTTGAGCCATGTTCATTTAATTAAGTTTTAAATTCATTAGCATTCATGGGATTATAGAAATTTAGCATTAAAAGTTGAAGTTAAAGAGGCTTCAAGTGTAATATGCTTGAAAATAATAGGCATTAGTTTTTGTGTGTTTTAACTATAGAAAATTTGTTAACCCAAAGAATAAAAACTTTTTTTGAATCTAGTGTTTTACCCCACAAGCTAACAGCCAAACTCTAGTATTTGAATTACATCTAAACAGTAACAAATTAAATGACGCCACAATGAAAAGCAAGTTCATAAATTTCCTTAAATGCTGAACTTCATGTCAGGTGGTGGCTTAATTGTATTCCACTACATATGATGAAGCCCAATAACACCTCGTAATGAGATGAGCCGTCAGGAACGTAGAAAATAGAGAGTTAATCTCAGAATCAGGACAATTTAAGTTCAAGTCCTACTTCTGAAGCCTACAGACTGTGTGACCCTGGGCAAATGACATGACCTCTTAGTACCCTAAGCAGCTTGCTAAAATCACAAATTGCAGGACAGTTGCCTATTCATACCAGTACAGGGATTCTGACACATCTCTAACCACAGTCCCTACTCCCTCCATTTCAACAAGTCAGAGGCCTAGAACTGGTTTGCCCGCTAGGGCAGTGCAGTATAATGTCAAGTGCTAGACTGGGGATCAGGAAGACCTGAGTTCAAATCCTGCTTCAGACACTTATTAGCTATATGACCCTAGGTAAATCACTTAACCTCTCTCAGCCTCAGTTTCCTCATCAGTAAAATAAGGATAATAAGAGCACCTATATCACACTGTTGTTGTGAGGATCAAATTAGAGAAAAGGTTTAAAAAATTTTAAGCACGGTATTTATTATTGTTACTGTTGTTGTTAGTACTACTATTACTTAAGAGCCCAAGATTACCGCCTCCCAACCCTCCAGGCTGTTTTTAATTCAGTGACCTCTGAAACCCAGGTAGCAGGTCTTTCTATTATTTACCTGGCCTGGACCTGGATCCTAAGACTCCTCAGAGCTAAAAGGTGAGGTTACAGCTGAGGGCCAGTGAACAAGAAGGAGGATCATTGTTCCGCCTTCAAGCTCGGTCAGATGACGATCCAAAGTCTCTCAATCTAAAAATGTTTTCTCGGTAGGCTGAATCTACAGACATTAGAGTATGGTCTAGTCTTATCCCCCCATTCCATACGCCAAATTAAGAAATGCTTTCTTAAGACCAGGGGTTATTTCTTAAAAATGTGTATATTTCAATTTCTCCTGGTATTTAACACAGAGCACTGCGCACAGCAGATGCTCAATAAATGTCTGGTGACTGGATCATAGTGCTAACACCGGAGATACAAGCAAGCCAGAATCTCTCCTACTCCTTGGAAAGTCCAGGCAAAATTTTTAGCCTAAGGCTCCTGACACTGGTCTGTGACAATTCAGGTGAAGGAAGGAAGCTTTGCCTAGTGGTAACTTAGGGCTTATGTCCAGTCCCAAGACACTTTTAAAAATAGCTCTGACAATGATTCAGGCCAAGCCTAGAGGTAGCAATTTCAACATATACAAAAAAACCCTTCTTAATGCTTTCTGTACAAAGATTTAGATCTGCCATTATAGCTCAGCCTGATTGACTAAAGACTTTAAACAAACTTTAAACATCATCTAAAAGCTTTAAAAAGATTTGAAACTGAAATCATGCCTAAACATTTCCCTTCCACTACATTTCCGGTATTTAAAACTAATACAAATTCTAAGAGTGTTATCTGGTGCACAAGATATGTTTTATATATCAAAAAGGTACAAGGTAGCATAAGCATTGTGAATAGAAAGCTGATTTTGGAGCACAAAGCACTGGGTTCAAGCTCTGCTTCTAAGCCCCTTTGTTGTTGTTGTTCAGTCACATCTGACTCTTCATGGACCCCTTTTTGAGGTTTTCTTGGCAAAGATACTGGAGTGGTTTGCCATTTCCTTCCCTAGCTCATTTTACAGATGAGGAAACTGAGGCAAACAAGGTGAAGCAACTTGCCCAGGGTCACACAGCTAGTAAGTGTCTGAGACCAGATTTGAATTCAAGATGAGTCTTCCTAACTCCAAAGTCCAGCATTCTATCCATTTCACCACCTATATCTCCCTAAGCCCCTTACATAGTGGCTATATAATCCTTGGCAACTCATTTAACCTCTTAGTGTTACAGGCAACACTCTAATACTATGAGTCGCAGAGAAAAGAACTAACCTGCACTGACAGAGGAGGTTTCCTCACTGGGGAGTACTCTAAATCAATGAAATCACAAGTCTAGTCCCTATCTCTATACAAAAAAGTCAGTCAACCAGCTGATACAACTTTAGTGAAGAATTTCCTTTCCCTAGTGTATGAATAAAGATGTGTGGTGATTTTTATTGACAAGTCCATCCTTCATTTTCCCTAATATAATTGGTCTGAATTGGATAAAACCATTATTCAATTTTAGATGCTCCTCATATAAGATATCTATGTCCTTCCTCTTCAAAGTTAGCCTTGATAGGGATTACTATTTGTAAATCTGAGTTTGTTGAAATGACTTTACCACACATGTACAAGTTCCTTTCAACTTAATTCAACAAGTATTTTTGCCTGAGGATGCAGAGATAAATAGAAACAGGACTTAAAATGTGCTGTTGCCAAGGTACCTGTGCAAAATAAAATCATGCCTAGAAACTGGGCTAAGCATAGACACCAAAAAAAAAAAAAACAAACCCAACAAAACAAAACAAAAAAAAAACCACTGCAGCAGCATTTGCCATAAGTCCACAACCTTTGGTCAGACAAAAGAGAGGTGAATTATCTCTGAAACAATAAGAAGGACCTTGGAACAAGCTCTTTATGTTTTAAGTGTTTTTACATACTTGGGATATGGTCCCACACTAGAGAATGAAGTTGTGCCTTCCTAAACCAAGCACTTGGTGAAACATTAGGAATATAGCTGTGCTCTTAAAGGGCTGTAGTATGGTCCCTCGCAGTGCCAACTAGGTCACCATCTACTCCTGCTGCTCTGTCAGTCAACTCTAAAGTAAACAGCATTAGAGGTAAGGGAAGAAAGCATGTATAAAGGGATGTTCTAATTATGCCACTATATGAAATGTGTATTTATCATTATTATCATCATCGTGTATTTCGTCTATTTAATTTAAGTGGAACAAAAAACTCTATGATACCTGTATCCCAATTCTTCACTGAATTGGACCATATGAAGGATGTAAGATTCTTTGCTTGTTCCTGTGAGGCCAGGCAGCAGTAAGATAGTCGGCCGGGTGCTAGCATCCAAATAACACGTACTCTTATTATTATCAAACCAGTCCAGTGAAATCTGTCCTCCATCTGTTGTTTTAATAAGCTCACTTAAAAAAAATTCAAAAGATAAAAATGATTCTCTTTTGTAACCTTTACATTTGGTAACTATCACCTCTTCAATGAATCTTAATTTTATTATTATTATTAATCTTAATTTTATGAATCACAGGTCTACAACATTACTAGTTCATTTTAAAATGGTTATGCTTTTCTACATTTCTGCATGCTTCTGAGAAACTACATGAAAGCCACTTTCTTTCAACATAAGGTTATTATGATAAGTAATAACATTTTTTGAGTTATCTTCAGCAGCCTGACTAAAAAAGATGCTATGTATAACTATTATAACAATAACTAATATTTTCAAAGTGCCTGAAAACAGTCCCAATTCTTTCACATTTTCCCATCATTATGAAATGGATGAATAGCCAGTATTATTTGCAACTTGATTATGTTCATTTAGGATGTCAGAGAATTAGAAATAAATATAATTGATACCTTCTGCTTTTAGCTAAACCTTGTTATCTCCTATCAGTATCAAGTAATCAGATGCCACTTTAAAAATATTTTAAAGTACCCATCAAAAAGCACCAATGCACTCACACTATGTTCCCAAACAGTCCAAGTTCCAGGGACAACAAAAGGGACTCCAGAAGGACTAGATGACTAAGGAAAATTAATACTAGGCACCATCTCTGTCTCTTGGTTACTGCTACATTCTGGACTGTCTTTAGTGCCTGGAAGTCATTACTATCAGAATCAATTCATTCACCAATGTAAAGTGATCTCAGGATGTAAGTGAAGTTCACATCTCAAAGCTCATAGCAAATAGTATCTTTTGTGTTTTTTTTTTTGCATCATTAACTATCTATCTTTCTGTTACTATGATCAATATCACCAAAGGACTTAGGTACTCTGGGTCAGCTGAATCACTTCTTGGAAAACAGGTACAGAAACATTTCTTTAATTCTAGAAATAGTTTATTCAATCTAAGGTCAAAATTTAAGTAGAACGGCAGTAACTAGAAACATTACCATTCCACCTGAATTACTGTACCTATTTCTAGGCCCAGATGCCTTTCATTCACTCACCTTTATTAAACAAAAAATTTACTAAACAAAAGTACAAGGCCCAGACATTGGATGATGGTGGAGTCCCTTCCGGCAAGGCAGTAAGGATGGCTATGGAGGGGGGGAAAAAAGGCAAATTTACTTACTTTCTGTACTGCACCAGGGGCTTAGAAGTGATGAAAGGTCTCAGTAAAGTCTGCCCCCGGCTCTCCCAGCACCAAATGGTGGGATAGTAGGTTTCTGTCACTACAGGACAATGGTCCTGAAGGAAGCGGCTCAGACTCTCACCCCCTGTCACCAGCTGGGGTTTCTGGGAAAGGCCAATTATCAGTGAAAGGTTAAAAAAAAAAGTGTTGTTAGTATTCCAGTGAGTGCTCACTCACACACACTCATTCTCTCTTTCTCTACATTTGCTACGAGGCCTATGACAAAGAATTCACAATGAAATGGAAGTGAGGCTTGCAAGTTTTATTTCGGAAACGGCCCGGGAGAGTGTAGGTTGAGCAACGGAAGCCACACCAAAGCACCCAGAAGTTTCGGATTGACACACAGAACCGTGCTATGGTTCGTCAATAATAAAGCACCTTAGTGACAGCACGGCATGCATCCTAGCTGGGGGGTCTGGGGATGCTCTGAGGTCTACCAGGGTCGAGGACACTTCTTGGGGAAGAGACTTGGGCTGCTGCTCCTTAGCGCCATGAAGAAATTAATACGGGCAGCTTAGGAGATGCGGAGCGGGGAGATACGCCGCCTCTTCCTATTAAAAGCATTTAGTCTGGCAACAGCGTGAATGGCGATAGTTTGGAGAAAGCGGTCGTCCTTCCATTCTTTTTCAAACCAGGTACCTCCCGCTAGAGTCACCTGCATGCTGGCGTAGCAAGGTCCAAGTTTTATCCGCCCCACGAAGTACAACGGACCTAGTTTCCTCTCCCTCCGCTTCTCACCCCCACCCCCCGGCGCGCTCCGGTTCCTCTGTCCCCCGCCCCCACCTCACCTTGGCAATGCTGCTCAGGTAGTAGCAGGCGTAAGCGACGCTGAAGCCTAGGACCAGAGACAAACCCACGCCCGAGCCCAGGAACCCGACTCGGACTTGGTGCTCCAAATACAGGGAAAACTCCCGGGACAGCATCTCCAGGTCCATGGCTAGCCGCGGCTGCACCGTGCGCTGCCTGCCGATCGTGCGCCTGGTCCCGGGAAGATGGAAAGGACCGGAGCCCCTGGCGCCGAAGCAGGAAGACGTGCAGCGGCTACGGGGCTAAGCCGCTCTATAGCGGCTCCTACCGAGGAAATGGCCCGTTTCCGCCTACTGAAGCGGGGCGGGCAGAGCCGAGGAGACGTAACTGGAGCCACCCGTCACCGCCGCCCTTCCCGCTGCTGTCGCTGCGGCGGGCGCTGCCGGCTCCTCCCCAGTTTTACGGGGAGCCCCCCCCCCCTTCGACTACGGAACCTTCCAGAGGAGCAGGCAAGAGCCTAGGGCTGACCGGAGGGGTGGGAGAAGGAGTGGCCTGGGAGAGTGGGGGGCGGGGAACAGCAGAACCCGACCCCATTAAAAACCCTCCTGTGAAGGGAGTCAACTTGGGGTCACTGCTAAATAATAAAAAGATCACGCTATAGTCCCCATTCCTGGCCTCCGGGCAATGATATGCGGCTATGACCTTGAGCAGCTCCTGCTAGGAGGGGGTTAACCCTCGCGGGGAAAGGCTTTAGGAGTCTAGGGGCCAAGTCCGGGACTAAGGATGGGCTCCCGGGTTGGGGGGAAAAAGTGTTAGGAAAGTCGTTGCGTAAAGTGAAGAGAAAGACGCTTAGCTGTGGCCAGCAAAGAACAACAAAAGCGGAGGGGGGCAGCTAAGGGGAGAACCGAGAAAGCGGCTGGAAAGGTTACTCTCAATAGAAATGTTAACTCACAATCATGTTTAAATGCTGAGAGATTCTGCATCACAGGCACGGATCAGAAGTTAGTTCCTGATGTGTTCCCCTAAATAGATGAAATGTGTCAAAACAAAAACGAACTCCAAAATCTAAGTCTCTCGAACACTCAGAGTTCAGTATCCACACTGAATATGTCCTGCTTTTGTATTAAGTCTGGTCATCTAATACCAGTACACAGGAAAAAGTTTGGAAAGTAGATTTTCCAAAGTTTATTTATAGCAACAAGAAAAAAGCCAGGAAATTTAATTAGGCATATGAAAAGACTCTGAGGGAGAGATTAGAATTTTACATTTTGAGTTGTCTTCATGCTTGGGTGATTAACCCAAAATTAACCCAATGCTGAACTATGCATAGGTCTACCTCTAAATCTGTAGGGGTTCTGAGCAAAATTATGTACAGTCTGCCTACTAACAGCTATTAAAACCTGAAACTGCACTTACATTTTTTGGACGCCCTGTAAAATAAACCTTGGATTTTTTAAATTTTAAATTAAATTTTATTAAATTAAATTTTAAATTAAAAAACTTGGCATTTTAAAAAATTCAGATTAGATGAAACAACAGATGGCTCTTGAAAGTGGCAGGAATTCCACTCACAGAAAAGAAAATGATACTTTAGGCTTGCTTTAGGCGTGAGCATCCTTGATTTATCTAAACAGTTTTTTGAGTTCAGGCATTTTTTTTTGAGATTCTTTATTAAATTTTTTTGAGTTACATCTTTTCTCCCCGTCTTTCCCCCGCCCACCACCCCAAAACAGCCATCCCAGTATTTCCCCCCTCCCCCAGTCTATTCTCTCCTATGTCACTTTTTGGTAG
>CM053580.1:403461822-403476946 GCA_028627135.1 Pseudochirops cupreus
AAAAAAAAAAGAATTATTGGATTACCTGAAAGTCATGATGAAAAAATGAGGCTAGAAATCACATTTCAAGAAATTATCAAAGAAAACTGTCCCAATAAATATCCCAGAACCAGAGAGTAAAATAGAAACTGGAAGAATCCACTGATCGCCTCCTAAAAGAGATCCCAAAATGAAAACTCCTATCAATAATATAGTCAAATTCTAGAGCCCCCAGGGAAAGGTGAAAATACTTCAAGCAGCAAGAAAGAAATCATTCACATACGAGAGCTAGAGTAAGGGTCACACAAGACTTAGTGGCTTCCACATTACAGGAGAAGAGGGCTGGGAATAACCTACTCAGAAAAACTGGGTATAATTTTTCAAGGAAAAAAATGTCTTTTCTATTGAAACAGCGGACTTTCAAGCATTCCTGATACAAAGATGAGTTAAATAGAAAATGTGACTTTCAAACTGAAGACTCAAGAGAAGGATAAAAAGGCAAGCATGAAAGAGAAATCATAATGGACCTAATTAGGTTAAATTGTGTACCTTTATGGAAAGATGATGCATGTATCCTCTAAGAACTTTATCATTGTTACACTGAAAGAGGACATGGGTGTGAGCTGATTATGCTGGGATGATGTAAAGAAAAACGAGTAGGTGAGAGAGATACTCTAAGGGAATGGGGGAGAGGAAGAAGGGGAAAAATGATCACACAGAAAAGAGGGGTGCAAGGAAAAACTTTTACAGCAGAGGGGAAAGCGGTGGGGCAACAATGAAACCTCATTCACATCTAAATTGGTTCAAAAGGGGAAAATATATATACATACTCAACTGGTAATAGGAATCTATTTTACCTGACAGGAAGTATGAGTAGAAGGAGATAAGAAAAAAGGGAAGGCAGGAGTCTGAAGTAAGACTTTAGAGGAGAGACAGGATAAAAAAAAGGGAAGGATTAAAAAAAAAACAGGATAGAGGGAAATGCAGTTAGCAATAATAACTGTGAATGTGAATGGGATGAACTCACCTATAAAATGGTAGTGGATAGCTGAATGAAATAGAAACCAGTATCCAACAATATATTGTTTACAAGAAACATACTTGAAACAGAGAGAGACACACACAGAGTTAAAATAAGGGACTGGAGCAGAATTTATTTTGCTCCAGCTGAAATAAAAATAAGATAGGGTTAGCAATCATGATCTCAGACAAAGCAAAAAGAGACCTACTTAAAAGGGATAAGCAGGGAAACTTACTAAGAGGCACCATAGACAATAAACTTCAATATTAAATATATGCAACAAATGGCATAGCATCCAAATTCTTAAAAAGAATAGTTAAATGAATTACAGGAAGAAACGCACAGTTAAAACTCTAATAATGGGGAACCTCAGCTTTCTTGTTCTCAGAGCTAGATAAGTCTAACCATAAAATCAAAAAGATGTCAAGGAGATGAATAGAATCTTAGAAAAGTTAAGATATGATAAACTTCTGGAAAAAATTGAATATGATTAGAAAAAAGTATACCTTTTTCTTAGTTGTATATGGTACCTTCAGGAAAATTAACCATATAAGAGGACATTAAAAACCTCACAACCAAATGCAGAAAAGCAGAAATATTAAATACACCCTTTTCAGACCATAATGCAATAAAAACTAAACTTTATAAAGGGGCCATGGAAGCATAAGTAAAAGCTAATTGGAAACTAAATAATCTAATCCTAAAGAATGAATGGGCCAAAGAACAAATCATAGAAAAAAATTAGTAATTTCATTAAAGAGAATAACAACGAGACAATATCCCAACATTTATGGATGCAGTCAAAGCAGTACTTGGGGGAAACTGTATATCTCTAAAAGCTTACATCAATAAAAGAGGGAAAGAGCAAATCTATGAACTCAACACATAACTAAAAAAGCCAAAAAAGAACAAATGAAAAATCTCCAATTAAACTAATTAAACACCAAATTTGAAATTCTGAAAATCAAAAGAGACAATATGGACAAAGAAAAAGTTTATGACCAAACGAGATAGAGATTACAGGAACTAAAATAGATAATTTTCATTATGTGAAATTAAAAAGTTTTTTGCATAAATAAAACTAATTCAGGCAAAATTAGAAAGAAAATTATACAAAATCAGTTTTTTATTTAAATTTTTAAATATAAATCTTCTTTAAATTTATTTATTTATTTATTTTGGGGTGTGGGGGAGGCAACTGGGATTAACTGACTTGCCAAAGGCCACACAGCTAGTGTGTCAAGAGTCTGAGGCTGGATTTGAACTCAGGTCCTCTTGACTTCAGGGCCAGTGTTCTATTCACTGTACCACCCACCTCTCCACAATAAATTTTTTAAAAACTAGCAGCTTAAGGTGAAATAAATAGGCACAGATTTTAAATCATGATAAAATTATTAGGTTTACACTGTACAATAATTGTAGAAAAAAAAATTAGTACACTAATGCATTGTTGACAGAGTTGTGAACTAGTCCAACCATTCTAGAGAACAGTCTGGAATCTCACCAAAAGGGCCATAAAACTAGGCATATCCTTTGACCCAGCAATACTACTACTATGTCTGTATCCCAAATGATCAAAGGAAAAGGACATATCTGTACAAAAATATTTATAGTAGTTCTTTTTGTAGGGCTGGAAATTGAGGGGATGCCCATCAACTGGGAAATGGAGGAACAAGTTGTGGTATATGATTGTGATGCAATGCTTTTGTGCTACAAGAAATACGGATTATTTCAGAAAAATCTGGAAATACTTTATCAACTCATGCAAAGAAAAGCGTGCAAAACCAGAACAATGTACACAGTAACAGCAATATTGTAATGATGATCAACCATGAAAGATTTAGCTACTCTGATCAAGTCAATGAACCACTGACTTCATGTTCTCTAAGGATCTTTCCAAGTCTATTATTATTTGTTCAATCACTTTTCAGTCGTGTTCGACTCTCTTTGACTCCATTTGGGGTTTTCTTGGCAAAGATACTGGAGTAGCTTGTCTTATCCTCTCCAGCTCAGTTATAGATGAGGAAACTGAGACAAACAGGGTTCAGTGACTTGTCCAGGGTCACACAACTAGTAAATACCTGAAGCCACATTTGCACTCAGGAAGATTAGTCTTCCAGATTCTAAGCCTGGCACTCTATGCAATGCACCACCTAGCAGCCCTCTTTAATACAGTACAATATAGTCCAAATCTTACAATCTATAGTTTTCCTGGTTAACACATCTTTTTTTTACACGTACACTCACAAATTAAAATAGAATGGTTTATTTTTCTCTAATGACACAGAGGATCTAAATTCAAATCTGTCATGGAACCCATCTATAGGTCTTGTCTTCTCCCATTAGAATGTGAGCTTCTTGAAAGCTAACTTTCTCTCTGTTCTGCCATATTCCCTGAACTAATCACCAAACTTGGCACACAGTGAGCATTTAGTAAATGCTTTTAAATTTTTTGAAATCTTCTATCTGACACTTATTACTTGTGCGACCTCAATGAAGTCATTTATTTTCCACGAGACTATTTTATTCATCTATAAAATGAGTGAATTGGACTAAATGGTTCCTTCCACTTACAGATTTTTGATCCTATCATTCACTTAACTGAAATGACAACTACTATTAAGTAACAAAAGGAATGTACCCTTTAATAAGTGGAGTGGGTAACTTACTTAAAAATATTTACAAAGTGCATCTGGCCTAGTACTTGAGAGAAATTCACCTGCTCAAATCTCCATACCTGTGATTGTTCCATGTACTTGCGTTCCATTCTTCAATTCGATGGTTACAGTTTCATGGCTCAACTTCATCAAAAATCTGCAATTAAAAACATGTAGACCCATTAATTTTCATTTTCATCAATTATATGAATCTATGGATCAATAATAGTAGATAAGCTGCTCATTATCTTTAATAAAAATTTAGGAAGCTCTGTACTGTTTGAGGGCTTGGTGAATGAGTAAAAAAAAAAAAAACTTACTAATCCCTATCTGCCAAGCACTGTGCTCAGTGCCAGGGATACTACAGAAAAAGTTAAGGCGTCCCTGCTCTCAAGGAACTCACATTTCAATAGGGGGAGACAACACAGAGAGGAATTTCAAATGCAAATAAAATGAAAAGGCCAATGGTCCTTAGAGGGCAATAAAGAGTAGATGGTAATGTGCCTTCCTTAATGTGATCTCCATGGATTAAACCATACCTATTTCTGATGTTAAACTCTTTGGAAGTAATAAAGACTGGTGGTTAAGAATGTTCTGTTTGTATTGTCACCCGCAAAAATGTAGCACTTACTGGATCCTCTACATAATGACCATAACACATTTTGGTAAGCACGTATCTCCCAATTTTATACCTTACTTAATGGTAATAATTTAAGCATCACATTTACTTCTGTTAAATCTTTCTATGAATCTTGTGTAATTTTGAAACACTAGGAGATAAGATACTTTGTTAGAGAAAAGTGGTTAAGGAAATTTCAGGTTTTACTGACTCATGTGCTTTTCTAGAGTCATTAAACAATAAGTACAATGAGATCTTGTAATTTTTTGCACCTTTCAATCAATTATATGATGGCAAAGGTGTGGTCTACTGTGGAACAATGTTTATGAAATCTGACCATTTCCTTCAAATTCCTCCTACAAAGGAGGCCTTCAATACATATGCATTATTATCACAAATGCTTATATAGATGTGTTTTTTATATAAAAGTTTGGCCTAACCATTCACGAAAGGAAAAATGTGGGCAGAGAATGCCTATTGTCCAGAATATGATATGCAATTGGTTGGAAAACTACAGCGCTTGTTCATATATGTTTTGGACATATACTACAAATGGATAATGAATTAGTTCCAGAAACATTAAGTAGAAAGGATGGATTTCTTTTAAGAAATTGCAAAATTCTTTTAATAATGGCACACTTCTCACTGAAACAAAGACAACTTTAAAAAATTTATATCCTTTAATTAACAAAAATCTATTTGCTCTCCTTCCCACCTCCATCCCAACTGAAAAAGCCAGAGAAAGAGACCCTTTTAACAAATATGCAGAATGAAATGAAACAAATTCCAACAACAGTCACGTCCAAAAAATATGTCTCATGCTGTACTCTAAGTTCATCACCTCTCCTCAGGAGGTGGAAATGCTGATCTTTGACAAGCTGGTAAGTCCTCTGGAATGGTGGTTGGTTATTACAAAATCAATTCAATTAAATACACATTTATTAAGCATCTACTATGTCCTAGGCACTGTGCTAAGTGCTGCTGATGGAAAACAGTGGAAGTAAGAGGGATTAAGAAAGGCTTCCTATAGAAGATGGGATTTTAGTTGGGACTTAAAGAAACCAGGGAGGTCAGTAAGATTTAAGAAAACTGGAAAGATAGAAATGCTTAATAAAGAACTTTGGACCAAACAGAGAGTATTGTGTTTGCTTACTGTTTACAACAGTAAGTCGTTGGAGTTTATTGGGGTTGGGGGTGCAGGTTGACATGATCAGGTCTATGTTTAGAGAAATCATTTTAATAACTGAATGGGAAGACACTTGAGGTGGGCAATCCCACCAGCAGGAACTGTGTCAGATGAGAGAAGGGGACATATTAGAGAGATGTGCAAAGATAAAATTGGCAGGTCTTGGCAATAGCTTGGATGGGGCAAGGGAAAGAGTTAAGAGGTTCAAAGTTGTTTGCCTTTACAATGTTATAACTATGTTGGTAATTTACTCTGTATCAGTTCTTACAAGTTGCCCCAGGTTTCTCTGAAACTGTCCCTTTATCATTCCTTATACTACAAGAGTATTCCATTACATTCATGTTATAATTTGTGGGACACTAAGGCATGGTGTTGGAGTTGTGAACGGAACCAACCATTCTGGAAAACAATTCGGAACTACGCCCAAAGGGCTATCAAACTGTGCCTGTGCATACCCTGAGCAATACTACTACTAGGTCTGTATCCCAAAGCGACTTAAAAAAAAAAAAGGAAAAGGATCTATATGTCCAAAAGTATGTACAAAAGCATTTATAGCAGCTCTTTTTGCAGTGGCAAAGAACTAGAAATTGAGGGGATGTGCATAAATTGGGGAATGGCAGTACAAGTTGTGGCATATAATTGTGATGAAATACTATTGTGCTATAAGAAATGACAAACAGGATGATTCCAGAAAAACCTGGAAGACTTATGAACTAATGCAAAACGAAGTGAGAAGAACCAGGAGAACACTGTACACAGTAACAGCAATACTGTGTAATGAAAAACTGTAAATAACTTAGCCATTCTTAGTAATACAATGGTCCAAGCCAATTCTGAAGGACCTATGATGAAAAATGCTCTCTCTACTCCCAGAGAAAGAACTGAAGTTTGAATACAGATCAAAGCATACTTTTAAAAAAAATGTTTATTTTTCTTGGGTTTTTTTGGGTCTGTGTTTTCTCTTGCAACAGGGCTAATTTGGAATATGTTTTGCATGACTGCACATGTATTATCTATATAAAATTGTCTTCTAAAGGAGGGGAGAAAGGAAGAAGGGAGAGAATCTGAAACTCAAAATTTTAAAAATAGAATGTTAAAAACTGTTTTTACATGTAATTGGGGAAAAAATACATAAAAAACATATACTTTGATGGGCACACTTAATTATTCTCTACTTCTTTGTCAGCACAAAAAGCTGTTATAGACAATTTTACACATATGGATCCTTTTCTTCTTTCTCTGATCTCTCTTTGGGGTAAAGACCTAGCCTTAATCATTGAATTGGCTGAGACCTGTCAATGACCTTGGCTTAAAAATTTTAGTCAAAGTCTCCCAGGGGCATCCAGGGCCATCTTCACTCCTCCCGATCATCTCTATCTTGCCACCAGACCTAGATGGCTCCAGATGAGAAAGTGAGGATGGTGACTTTGTAGTCTTTCTTCACTTGAATCCAATTCACCTGCATATCATGGCATCACCTCCCTGATGCCATGGTCCTTAGAGAATAATGGACAAACAACAAAATCTAATCTTTTGTGGGAAGCCTTTCCTGACTCCCATTAATGCTGGCCAATACACTCAGTTGATTAGTTCCAGTTTAATCCTGTCTATATCTTCTTTATACACAGTTGTTTTAATGTTTTTCCCCAATTAAAAACATTTTTTTTTTGGCTTTTTGGAGGGCAGTTGGAATTAAGTGACTTGTCCAAAGTCACACGGCTAGTAAGTGTGTCAAGTGTCTGAGGCCACATTTGAACTCAGGTCCTCCTGACTCCAGGGCTGGTGCTCTATTCACTAGCTGCCCCATCCCAACTAAAATTTTAATTCCTTGAGAACAGAGACTGGTTTTTTCCTTTCTTCAAATCTCCAGTTCTCAGCACATTGCCTGGTACACAGCAGACATTTAATAAATGCTTACTGACTTACTGAATCACTTCTTTGTTACAAGAGCCCTCTTTTAAAGCAGGAGTAATCTGCAAATATTTATAATGTAAAACACATAAATAAAACAAAGTTTAACACAACAACAATTAAAAAAAAAAACTATAGTACCAAAAAAAGACGGCCTATGGTAGAATGGATAGTGTTAATTTCACTGGTATTCCTGTAATGGCAAAGGTAAAGTTATGTGACAGGTACTAGGTTAGAACTTGGCGCTAAAAAGTGATGTAAAAAAACAGTCCCTGTTCTTAAGGAGGTCAGTTTAATGGGGGAACAACATTAAAACAACTATGTACAAAAAAGATATAGACAAGATAAATTAGAGATGATCTTAGCATTAAGGAGACCAAGAAAAGCTTTTTGCAAAAACCAGAATTTTACCTGGGAAGCCAGGAGAGATAGGAGTCAGACATGGGGAGGAAGAGAATTCCAGGCATGGAATTCAGGAAAACATATAGTCAAGAGTATTGTAGGAAGAGTGGCAATTAGGCCAGTGTCACTGGATTGCAGAAAATATCATTTGTTAAAACTGGAAAGGCATGAAGGGGCCAGACTATGAAAGATTTTAAAAACCAAACAGGATTTTATATTTATATTTGATCCTAGATTCAATATCTAAAGAACATAAAGTCCATGCTAAGTGGAACACCTGCTTGAATTTATATATAGATGGGAGACAAGCATAGATGGTTTATGTTCTGAATTTTTGCAGGAACATGATTAAGAGGTCACTGATCCACTAGAACACTGCAAAAAACAAGATATAGTAATGTAACACTTAAAAGTCTACAAAGTTATTTATATCTCACTTGAGCCTCACAAAACTGTGAGATTGGTGGTACAGGCATTATTATCCTCATTTCATAGATGAGGAAACTGATGATAAGACAGATCAATTGACTTGTCCATGACGACAGTAATGACTGTCCGAGGCAGAATTCTAACCCAGGTTGTCTTGATTCCAAGGGTGTCTTCTACTCAATATGCCACAATGCCTCTTGTGGAGTTACTCCAGCAGTCGACCGACACATGTGTATTACAGATAAAGGATGAACAATTATAGTAGGATCAGGATTAAATAAGAAGAAAGATCACGCTTGGAAAATTACAGTGTTTTCAACAATTTCAAGCTGCTCACTGCCACCAAAGCAAATCTTAGCATTTATATTCTCCAGTAATGCTATCTGTCTGTGAATCATAAAATATCACATTCTCAGAAGAATCAAAACAGTGAGTGACTCATAAGAAAATGAAAATAAACATGTTAGGTTTAATGAGCTTTAGTTTGAAATAACCAAAATGCAAGAGGCATAAAAGACATAAAACCAAATGTGGTGAGAGGAAAAATGATGTAGTGGATAAGACACTGGACTTGGAGTAAGGAAGACCTGAAAATTCAAAGGTCATACTTACTAGCTATGAACCTGGCCAAGTCAGTTAACCTCTCAGTGCCTCGGTCTTCCTCTTAAAAATAAGGGGATTAGAAGTTGGGATACAAAGATCCCTTGGATTTCTAAATTTATGATCCATGTATAACCAAAAAGGAGGTAGGCTGGTCATGTAGTAAGAGCAAGGGATAATTAGTATTGAGGAAAACATTAAGAGACAAAGGTTTCCAACGCACAACATGGCTCTTCTGTGAAGGATTTATGGAAGAGGAACAATAAACACACAGAAAGTGATAAGGTAATGTATAGGTAGGTTCACATCTATTGCATACTGGGAATTTTATTGTTGTTCAGTCATTTCCAGCTCTTCATGATCCCATTTGGGGTTTCCCTGGCAAAGATAGTGGAGTGCTTTGCCATTTCCTTCTCCAGCTCATTTTATAGGAAAAACTGAGAGGAATGGGGTTAAGTGACTTGCTTAGGGTCACATGGCTACTAACTGTCTGAGGCCATATTTGAACTCAGGAAGATAAGTATCCCGGATTCCAAGCCCAATGCTCTATCTACTGTGCCACCTAGCTAGCTACCTGGTACAGGGCATAATCCACATCAATGAAACCAGATATTTATTAAAATATACATATTAACTACAAAATCTGTTTGGATACATCTAGGATGGATGTTTGGATACATCTTTGGATACATCCAAATCAATGTGAAATTGCTGACAACTGATAATAGGATTATCTTAGTTAATGAAAGAGATTAGTGGTATAAATATGGGAAAACACACCGCCTCATTTATCCAAGGGTCATTTATCTGGCAACCTCAACTAAAACAAAAGCAAATATCAAGAAATGAATAAAATATCTCTAAACTAATACTGATCTTACAAAGCCCATGTTCTTTACTCTTAAGCCTATTTATTCTTATCTCAAACTGGCTCTGAAGGAAGCTGGTTTCAAAAACGATTTTTGCCAGTTATGTGACTTTGGGCTAATAATTTAACCTCAAAAAGTCCAATTCTTCAAGGGTAAAAGAACAAAATGTTCTTTCCAGTTCCAAGTCTATGATCCTGTTAGTAACAAGTTTAGTTATCTGGTTTCTAAGATAACAGCAGATCAGAAGCAATATAAAGTTGTTAAGGGGAAAGAAAAAAGGCTAGGCAGACTCACTGAAAACAGCATGATATTACAAGGTCCCAAGGGACAGTTATAAAAAAGACATTAAGAACCTAAAAAAACAGTAGCTTTGAACCTTTTAGTCTGCAGGGTAAATACACACTAATACATATCATCATCTCTTGATTTCCTACCATCACAAAGTCAAATAAATTAATGTCACATTTCCCTGGCATTTGGAGGGATTAACTAATCAAAGAAAAATTAAATTGTGTACAGAAAACTAAGAAGATAGAAAAGTACGTAATATATTTTAGAAAGATTTCCAAAAGGAAGAAAAACATGTTTGATATTACTTTAAATTTCATTTACAGCTAGGTCATTATTACTTCATTGTACCTAAAAGATTCACTTTTATATAGGGAGGATGGCTTAATCTGTTTCCCCCCTACTTATTCATGTAGATTAAGACAGTACAAATGGAAAATTAAGTTAGGTTCAAGAGAAAAGGCCAGATAATCTTTGCAAAGTTGCAAAGCTCCTTTAATAACCCCAAGCTCCTAAGGAAAGCAAAGGCCCATTTTTCTTTTTTTTGCTTTTTGAAGGGGGGAAGGTAGGGCAATTGTGGTTAAGTGACTTGCCCAAGGTCTCAGGGCTAGTTTTGTGTTAAGTGTCTGAGGCAGGGTTTGAACTCAGGTCCTCCTGACTCCAGTGCTCTCTATTCACTGCACCACCTAGCCGCTCCCATTTTTCTTAATACCAGAATTACACTAGTGTTGCTATGTACTCAGTACTTCTGACTATACAGACTTCTTTGTTTATCAGTGTCCTCCTTTTCACAGCCTTAGGAATCACATGGGATAGAAGTTTATGAAGAATTTAAAATGGGTGTCACAGAGGGCAACCAACGTGTATTTTGAGAATAAGCAGGTTACAACATAAAACCAATGAGGGACTCCTAAGTACAAGAGTAAAGGGTGTCTTTGAAGAATTACGATAGGAAGAGTAAGTGGTAGCATGACAGAAAGACAGCTCAGAGCAGGGGTGAGGAATCTTCGGGTCTGGAGGCCACATGTGACTTTCTAGGTCCTTTGCTGAGGCCTGCAGACCGAGTCCAAGTTTTACAGAACAAATGCTTTTATTAAGGGGATTTATTTGTTCTGTGAAGTTTGGATTCAGTCAAAGGGCTGCACCTGAGGAGTGAGAAGGCCACAAGTGGCCTCGGGGCCACAGGTTCTCCACCCCCAGCCCAAAGTGTTCCACTAACATCTTTTTTAAGTCAGGAGAAATTTAGTAAGGTCTCCAGTATAATGGTTAGAGACTGTGCCAAATTTATGTAAGAACACTGACAAAAGGTACACCATATCAACAGGAATGGATGGTTGCAATCGGCAGAGATGGAGGGAACATCTAACTCAATGAAATTAAAGATCCATTTGAATATTCCACATAACACTAAATTTCACATATCTTTTTCTACTTTATTTACTATCTGATTAAAAAAACTATAGATTTAGAACTATAAAGAACATTAGAGGAAATCTAGTCCAACTTCTGCGTTTTGTAGATGAGTGAATGGATGCTCAGATAGCTTAAGTGACTTCACCAAATGCATGCAGACAGCAGTTAAGTGACAGAGTCAGGACTGGTACCTCAATTCTTATGCCACTGCATCTCTTACTGCAAGGGCTGTTTCATCATTTTAGTATGGATACAAATTGGTTCTCACCAGTATAATCTAGGCTACTTGAGGCCAGGCCTGCTTGGGTTGGTTTTTTTGTTTCCCTTTTTTTTTTGCCTTATACACACTTAACAAATGATTGTTTATTGACTAATGTAAACTTTGGGGGTAAGCAGAAGGAGTAATGTTGAGTATAATCATCTCGCAAAAGAGGTCTACTGAACTTACATTTGGTTATTTGAGTAAATAATATTATATTCCAAAACTTCTCTAAATTCTTAGTCTCCAACTCTAGACACAGAGAACTTATAAACACCATTTCCGAGGTTGACAAATAACAGAAATTTTTGGATTTGGGATTTTTTCAGATAGATTTTATTCAGTTCTCTCACTGCACAATGATCTGAACTGAACCCTGTCTTCTTCATTTTAAGATATTTTGGACAAAAGCATCCTCTATGTTTCCCAGGGGCAAGGCTGGAGTTCCAAAGTTAAAATAAAATTCCCTTAGACTACCTTAGACCCAAATACTATGAATTTGAGTGATTTCAGAGTTAACTGCTTTAGTCTAAGACAAACCTTTATTTTAAGGAAATGTAGCAATATTTTAAATGCAAGTGGGAGGAACTTACTATGCTCTAATGCAAGAAGGCAAGGAGAAACTGGCTAAATATAAAACCTGTCCTATCACTTTATAGTTCCCAAAGTTGTAGAGTTGGGACTCGGAAACATGGACAATACAGACTAAGACTTTGGGGTCAGTGTAATATACCGTAATTCTCCATTTATGCTTGGAATATGCTGGCTCATATTAATAAGGTGGTTTCAATGATTCCTCTAAACTTTAACTAGAACCTCAGGTAAAGCTCAATCCTTTAATTTATCTGACTCTCTAAGGAGCAGTTGACTGGAGAATGTTGAATTAGGTTGAAGCAAACCAAAAAAAGATGGGAAGGAGAGTAAATCTAATTGTATACTCGGTTTCCAAATAATCAAGAATTGACCGCACGACAGTGTCATTTTGTAAAGTTATGTAAAGGCCCAAGTTCAAGGAAATGAAAATTTTAGTAGTCAGAGCCCCAGTCGGCTTTCGGGTACCCTTAAAAGGTGGAGAAACAGATGAGCCAAGCAGCCAAGGGTCCACCCCCGTCCGTTTCTCACATGCTAACCCCGCTGCTAGCGCCGCCCACGGATTCCCAGGGCTCGGCCCCTGCGGTGCATGCAAACAGCGGGGCCAAGCGGAAGGGGCAATAACGGGTCTAGCATCAGAGGAGCTGGGGTGCAAAGCCCCACACCGAGCGCGTCACTTAGCACAAACAGGCCTCGGTTTTCAACTGTAAAATGGCAAGGGGAGTGGGGGGGTTGGGAATCCCGTAGCCTTAAAGCCCTTTCGAGGTCTAATCCTACGATTCCACCACGTGAAACTGGGCCCAGACCAAAAGGCCCTCCTAGAAGCGAGGAGAGGGGGACCCGAGTCCCAGCATCCGAGACGCAGCGTCTCACGAGAGCCTAGAAAAAAACGTACAGACCCAGGAGTCCCCCTCGGACAACGGCTGCACGCCGCCGGGAGCGGGAAGGGAAGCCCCACCCCGCCCTGAGGACGTTCGTTTTCAGAGGCACGAGCCACAGTGCCAGGCACCGGGCAGGCGGGTGGGCTAGCGGGCCGACAGGAGGGTAAAGGATGCCGTTGTCCTGGCCTATCTCGCGCGCGCACGCACTTTGGCGCCTATTCTGACCCTGGCCACATGGCGCCGGGCGACAAACCTTCAAACCAAACCCTGCAGCGGCGATCGGCGCTCTCGCCGTCTCCTCACCTCACGAGCTTCATCCTTCACGGCGCCGTCAACTTTTCGGTCCTGTAGGTCGCAAAACCACGACCCCCAGGGCTCTAACAAGGGCTGAGGGAATGAATGGCCGGAAGCACTTCCACCAAGAGAACCGGAAACAGAAAACCCAACTGGAGGAAAACTCGAGACTGCTCTGGGCGGGTGGACTGGGGACCTTCCAGGCACTCGGTGTTGCTGCGGCTCCCCCTAGAGGGCGGCGGTGCGAATGTTGCCCACAAGATTACATCTTGAGGAAGGGAATGTCTCCCCCGCTTTAGTAAGAACATCAGGTTGTTGACCATAACTCCTTCTTGCACAGGACGCTCAAAACTAAATTTTGGATAAGTTGAACAAAAACAAGTGCTTTCTGTAATTAATTTTAAATAAGGAATCCCATTTAGTGAAATTTCTGAATGTGTGTGTATCCATATTTATATGTATACATATGAAGAAGGGCAGCTAGGTAGTATAGTGGATAGAGTGCTGAGCCTGGCATCAGAAAGAATTATCTTCCTGAGTTCAAATGTGATCTCAGACACTTACTAGCTGTGTGACCCACGGCAGGTCACACAACCCCGTTATGTTACTGCTGGGACAAAAATTAGGGTTAGGGTCAGGGATTAGCGTTAGGTTTAGGGTTAAGGTTGGGGTTAAGGTTAGGGTTAGGGTTGGGGTTAAGGTTAGGGTTAGGGTTAGGGCCATGTGTAAAATGACCTGAAGGAAAAGGCAAACTATTCCCATATCTTTGCCTAGGAAACCCCAAATGTGGTCATAAAAAGTTGGACACAACTGAAATGACTAAACATACATGAAAATTTTTTTTCAAACAAGTCCTTTTAATAAAAATTATTGACATACCCTTAGGTAAAAGCATTTCCCAAAAAGCAGTTAGAAAGCAGTTCAGAAAGACTAAAGATTTTTTTTTTGAGAGGGAAAGGTACAGTGACTTGCCCAAGGTCATGCAGCTAGTAAGTGTTATGTGTCTGAGGTCTAATTTAAATTCAGATCCTCCTGACTCCAGGGCTGGTCCTGTATTCACTGTTCCACCTAACTGCCCTGGTAGAAGGATTTTTAGTTGGGACTTAAAGGAATCTCTTTTAGTGAGTCGTCACTCACGGCAGGTTGGGAAAAAGTGTTGTGCTCTTTTAACAAAATATACTATAATCTTTCCTAAAACATAGGTCCCTTAAGTATGTAAATTGCTTCACTAATGAGTCCACATTATTCATTGTGAATGTCAAGAGTTCAAGACCAAAAAACCAGACCACGCAGCCTATGAAGAAATTATATGATATTGCTTGGCCCAGGTTCAAAAGAGTGAGTGATCCTGTCTGAGGCAAGAAGTCATAATCTCATTTGCCAAGATGGCGGCGTAGAAGCAGCAACACATCGCAGCTCTCACATAGCCACCCCAAAATACCCATAAAATAGGACTCTAAACCAATCCTGGAACTCCAAAACGCACACAAAGATACTTCCCACTAAAGTCAGCTCGGCTACGAGGAACCGTATCAGCACTGCGAACAAAAACCAGCCTGGCCTGCAGCCATGGCTGTGCCCCGGGGGCGGCTGGACGGGAATTGCTGAGAAGCTTCAGGTGAGCGGATTAGCGCCAGCTGTGAATGGGAATTGTGAAAGGGGGAGATAAGCAGTCCGGCCAGAAGGCCTCCAGAGCGGAAAAGTGAAAGGCAGAGGTTTTGCACC
>CM053580.1:403477446-403493576 GCA_028627135.1 Pseudochirops cupreus
AAAAAAAAAAAAAAAAAAAAAAAACAAGAAACAATAGAATAAAAAAAAAAAAAAATAATCTCATTTGCCCCAGACTAGGATGCTTTGGTTGTTGCCAACAAAACTGGAATCATACAATTAAGTTTAAGGAGACTGTTTCATCTGCAAAAGTTTTCCAACATTAAAAAGAGAGAGAGAATAAAGTTAAGTGGTGATCAACTATATTATTGTAGGAAGTCTTCAGAGCTGATAAAATCAATGCATCATATAAAGTATGAAGAGATAAATGGGGGCAACTAGGTGGCACGGTGGATAGAGTACTGGACTTGGAGTCAGGAAGATTCTTCTTCCTTGTTTTAAATGTGACTTCAAACACTTACTTAGCTGTGTAACCCTAGGCAAGACACTTAACCCTGTTTGCCTCAGTTACCTCATCTATAGAATGAGATGGAGAAGGAAATGGCAAACTACTCCAATATCTTTGCCAAGAAAACTCCAAATGGGGTCACAAAGAGTCCAACACAACTGAAAAATTGTCATGGGCTGCTCAGTGTCCATCACTAAGCATGATCAGAGATGTGAATGAGAAATGGCCAGGCCATGTGGGTAGTTCAAGGAAGAGCAAGGAAACCCATTTATTGATTCTTTGAACAAGGTTTTTAAAGATCCAAAGACAAAGATTCAAGTATTCTTATCCTAATCATATCCTGGAATTTTATTATCAATATAATAGTCTGCCATACCCTGGAAGTGGCTTGGATAAGATAAGGCTTTGTTATCAAGGACCAGGGAAGTCATGGGGAAAGTCAGTTGTCTCTCATCAAAGTATATCTACAGGACAAAGGATGCTCCCTGAGAGTAGGCTTCGAAGCCAGAAGCCAGAGCCACAATCTCAAAGACATCTGCATAGAGCAGCAATTCTCAACCTGGGGGTCAAATGACCCTTTCACAGGGGTCACTTAAGACCATCGGAAAACACATATTTCCGATGGTCTTAGGAACCAAGACACCACTCCTCTATCTGTCTCCAGGTGAGTCTGCCCACATGCAGATATGCCCACATATGAGTATTAAAGGGTCGTGGCATTAGAAGATTGAGAACCACTGGCATAGAGACTGACCCCCAAAATCAAGTATTTTGATTTTCAATAATATAAGGAACATGTTCTTTTAGGTGCCTGAAGTCTGGGGGCAAAGGCTTTGATGTCAGGATATCAAATAAAAGTCCTTTTAAGTGTATCTCTGGGGAGGTCTTTCAGGGAGCCAGCCTTTACAAGCCGTGTTACCTTGAGGGGTATTCGGGTACACTATCAAGATTTTTATCTGCGTCTTGGATCAGGCCTCCTTGGCTCCCCACAAAAAATGACTGGAACAAGTATGAAAGAATTAGTTACTTAAAAATATAATTTGTAGCAGGTCTGTATTGTGAAACATGTCAAAATTAAATCAGTCAAGCATTTATTAAGTATCAGTCACTGCTCAGCACTAAGAATAAAGGGCAAAAAAGAAAAGGTTTCATGAAGAGCTGCGTTTTGAAAAAGAAGCAAATGTGTGGGGTTCTGTTTTAGGGAATGAAACTATCTTACAATTGTGACATCTTTGGGGGAGAAAGATAAGCCACTTAATTCAGAATTTTTACCCAGAAAACTGTGTATTTTGTCAGAAAAATTCAGCATATTAGTCAGTCAGTCAAGCATATATTAAGCTCTTACTATGTGTCAAGCACTATGCTAAGTACTAGGGATGCAAATAAAGACCATTCCCTCAAGGAACTCCCTATCTAATATAGGAAAATAATATGCAAATAATTATATATAAAAAGTTACATATGGGATAAATAGAAAACAAATAAAAGAGGGAAGGCATTATAACTAAGAGGAACTGGGAATGGCTTCCTATAGAAGGATTTTTTTTTTTTTAGAGGGGAAGGTACTGTGACTTGCCTAATGTCAGCTTAAAACATAAAATTTTGGAGTATACAATGGATGGTGAGAATCGGTGATGAAGAGGCTGGAGGAGTATTGACAGATAACGTAGATTGCTTGAATTTTATAGGTATTAGTCAGAATCATTTTGTACAGCAAGATTTTAGGAATTACCATATGCAAGGAGGTAACAATGAAACTAATCTATTAGCTTTGGCTGCTGAGGAATGAAATAAAAATGTATCCTACTGACTCTATGTGGCCTCATGGAGATAGACCCTGGTGAGGACTGTATGAGAAAGTTAAAGGAGGAGGTAATGAAGACAGTGATGATAATGGGAGATGCCATGGTGTATCATGATACTCCATTAGCAGTTTCTCATAGAAATATCATAGTGAAGACAGATCCTCCTGCTTATAAGCACCTAATTATGACTGCAAATTGGTGAGATAGGGTACCCTCTTTTGGAGGTGCTGGATAAGATTTCATAGTTAACTGACTTTGGGGAATGGGGAAAAGATAAATTTCCTTGAGAGAGAAGAGAAAATAGCCAGGGAATTCAAGGTCCGAAGAGATTAACAAGAAAAGAATTATTTATTGCTCTTTTGAGAGCTGGGGTAGATCTTGGAAGAATAGATGGTATTCCAACTGATGAACTATATAAAATGTACCAAGAAAAGGGGCTTAATATTAGACAGAATAGGGAAGTAAGAACTGCCCCTACAGATCCTCCTGAATTATTGTATCCAAGTTCATCACACCTTCAAGGAAAATAGAAAATTGACCAAGCCCCAGTTGAGATTAAAGAAATACACAGGTGGGATTAAATATCATATCAATACCATATCAATTTGACCATATTTTGGAAAAATGGATCAAATACTGTAGCTAGGGCATTAATAGAAACTGGAGCGAAGGCCTCCCTTATGTATGGGAACTCTGATAAATTCAAACATGGAACTCCTATTACCATCACAGCCCCCTGGGAGGGGCTGAAATATGAGCCAGATAAGTCAAACTAATGGTGAAAATTGGACAATTACCTAAGAAAGAATATACTGTGGTAATTGTACCCAGTCCATTGGAAAAGATATATTGAAAGGTATGACTCTAAATTTACCTGAGGGGAGATACCAATTTGCAGTAAGGAAGATAAGAATTAATGCAGTTTTAGTAGGAAAAATAAAAATGAACCAGTCACTTTACTGGAATCTTCTGAAGTAATTACTTTAAAGCAGTATCATGTGCCAGGTGGGTGAGATGAAATTACCAATAGTATAAAGTAATATGTTGAATCATACAATGGAATAATCCTGTCTGGCCAGTATGAAAGTCAGATGAGATATGGAGAATGACTGGATTATAGACAATTGAATAAGGTGACTCCCACCTTGTAAGCTGCTGTTCCAGATACTGTTATGTTAATAGAAAGGATCTAGAAATATGATTGGACTTGGTACACAGTTATCAATTTAGCCAATACTTTCTTTACTATCTCAATAGATTCTAAAAAATGGGACCAGTTTGCTCTTACTTGACAAGGCAGACAATATACTTTTACCCACTTACCACAAGGATATCTGCATAGTCCCCGTATTTGTCATAGGATTGTGGCTGAACATTTGGATGATTTAGAGCTACCTGGTATATAGCTTACCCACTACACAGATGATATTATGATACAGAGAAAAAATATAAAAGAAGTGAAGAAGAATGTGACACTTTTAATTGAGCATATAAAAAGCAAAGATTCAAGGGTCAGCTTAAAACATAAAATTTTGGAGTATACAATGGAATAAGGAGCTGCAAGAGATTCTCTTGTAAGCACGACAAAAGATTCAGGAGTTTCCTATCCCTACCAAAAAGAAAGAGGCCCAAAAGTTTATAGGATTATTTGGATATTGGAGGCGCTACATTCTCCATTTGGGACAGATTTTGAAACCCTCATATAAAGTTACTAGGAAGAAATATGAATTTGATTGGGAACTCGAGCAGAATAAAGCTTTTGAAGAAGCCAAGACTGCTATACAATTGGCCCTATATTTATGGCCTGAGCAAAATGGCCTGGTTTGAATTACAAATGACTGTATCATATATCATATATCATATATCATATTAGCTATGTGACCTTGGGCAAGTCACTTAACCCCAATTTCCCTACATTCCTCTCTCCAAACAGCAAAAAAACCCCAAAATAACATTATACCCCTTTGGACAAGCAGTTGTTAGCTGCATATTGGGCTTTGGTAGAGACTGAACAATTGACTTTGGGCCAGGAAGTAATATTAAGTCCTAGAATCCCAATAATGACCTGGGTAATGAGCACTCCAGCTTCCCACACAATTGGACATGCACAAGAGGCTAGCATAATTAAAGGGAAACGGAAATTTAAAGTAGAGCTAAAGCAGGTGAAAGTGGAATTTCTGCTTTACATGAATCTATAGCAAACATAGATTATAGGTACTGAGGAAATTAATACACCTCTTGAATCAAAGTAACAGTTGGTACAATCTTTGGTAAAATCGAATGAGTGATATGATGGATTAACTGAAGAACAAAAGAAACATGCGTGGTTTACTGATGGGACAGTGTAGCCCCAATGCAATATTTACAGTGCTCATGATCATGATAAAGACCATGACTATAAGTATCACATGATGTTTGATTGCAAAATATGCCAAACTCTGCAGATAGAGGATAGCACTGAAGGATTTATTTAGACACCCAGAAAACTGAATACCAAAACCAGTAAGCCAATTCCATCATAGTACCAATAAGTATGGCTTATTCAGAAGCCATAATAATGCTGAGAGACACAGCATCCTTTAGCCTTCCCACAAACCAATACAAGATCAGTGTTTACTCACAAAACTCTCTATCACCTTGCCTAAGCTCCTCTGTCCCCAACTGTCTCCAACTGTCTGGCTAGCTCTCTACCAGCTTCCTGTGGGCTCTGCTTCTCCTCAGCAAACTCCTCTCACCACAGTTCTCCATGTGGCCACATTCAGCCTATGAGGGGGCAGAGATTATCTTCACAGCAGGGAAGCTTCCTGTGGGCTCTAGAGGACAGAGTTTATCTTCACAGCAGAGGATGTCTTCAAACTCCCTCCCCCCACCCATGTCTATTAAGGGGCAGAGAAGATCTTCAAATTCCCATTCCCATTACAGACAACAAAGTATTTGGGCCACAAAATACACTGGAAAGTGTTAGCCTATAGCCCATGTACTAGGTGGACTTTGGAAAGTACTGGGACAGGTGGAAGTAGTCAATATGCTGGACTTATGGCAGTACATCAAGCCATTGAAGCAGGATGAAGAGGACAGTGTCATATATTCACTGATTCGTGAGCAGTAGCTAATGGGTTTGCTACATTGGATGCCCCTTTGGAAAAATCAAAATTGGGAAATTCATGGCAAACAAGTCTGGGGCAAAGAATTATGGGAAGATATTTGGGACATGTCTTTGATTACTAATTTGTCAGTTTTTCATGTAGATGCTCATGTGGCCATCACCATGCCAGAACCTGAGTACTGATTGACCAGCAAAGATTGCTACTCAACGTATTATGCCTACTCTGACACCAACAGATGATCTGGTACTAGCAAAATGGGTCTATCAAATGGTCAGCCATTTAAGGGTCCAGGCCACACATTAGTGGGCACAAGATCAAGGTATTAGTATCTGTCATTCATTGCTAAAACAGGTAGCAGAGGAATGTCATATATGTCAACTGGAAAAGGAACAAACTTTTCCTCAGGCAGTAACTGGAGAGAGAGCAAGGGGGAAAATTCCAGCCCAAATTTGACAGATAGATTGTATTGGACCCCTACCCCAAGATAAAGGATGCAAATTTATATGTAGTTAAGTTGACACCTATTCAGGTGTACTAGTGGCTGGTCCCTAAAAGAATGTTACCCAGAAAAAGACCTGTAAAAGTCTAGATATCAGGGGGTGGATAGGTGGCACAGTGAATAGAGCACTGGCACTGGAGTCAGGAGGACCTGAGTTCAAATTTGACCTCAGACACTTACTAGCCATGTGACCTTGGGCAAGTCACTTAATCCCAATTGCCCTGCTTTCCCCCCTCCAAAAAAAACCCGAAACAAACAAAGAAACAAAAAGTCTAGATATCGTAAGTCTATATTATGGAACCCCAATGCAGATTCAAAGAGACAATGGGTCACATTTCAAAGGTGATAAAATGAAGAGATATTGTATATTAAACAATATAGAATGGATATATCATATTCTATATTATCCACAAACATCTGGGTTAATTGAAAGAACGAATGGATTATTGAAAGAACAGTTAAGGAAGTTAAGTTCTAATAATTTGTATAAACATTGGAAGGATAATTTTTTCACTGCTTTACATAATTTGAATAATAGACTATTGGGAGGAAGTATACCTCTAGTCAGAATGATGATCCCAAATCTGCAAATTAGAAAACAACAAACACATTAGATCCCAAATATTGAGTATTGGATTGTGAGGCAAGATGCCCTAGCACCATATCCAGGAACACCTTGTTTGGCAGGATATGATTAAATTGTTTAGAGGACTTTTGGTTGGATAGAAAAGAAATTAGAAAAATCTCCACTAGAATATGTATGAGAATCCCTCAAAATCATTTTGGATGGATATTATGTAAATCAAGATTAGCAGTTTTAGGAATACATGTATTGGCTGGAGTAAGGAGAAATTGTTGTGACATTCCAAAACCTGGGTGAAGAACCTATACAGTTTTGTAAAAATGATAGAATAGTTCAAATGATTATTATTCCTTGTGAAACAATACTCTTTGTGAAAACTGACCCTCCTTCTGAAATAACTATCAGAGGAACTGAAGGGTTTGGTTCCACTGATAGAATAAAATTGGGAGCTAAAGTATGGGTGAAGTGGAAGCCAGACAATGTTCCAAAGGTTGTGGAAATTACAGCGCATGGGAAAGATAATCCTGTAACTGTTGTTTATTCAGGAGAAGATGATTGCCAGATTGTACTCATATATTCCACCACCAATGGTAGAATAGCGTATAGGCTGACCCCATATCTTCCCTGCTTCTGGTTATTGTCTCCTTCTTTCTTTTTGGCTCTTTGTTAAACCTGTTTGCTAGATTTGTTTCCTGCAGTTTTAGTACCTTCTACCTGCAGATACCTGATTGCTTAAGCTAGATGTCACCCCTTGTCCATGACTGTGATATGTCACCCCTGGACCTGGCATCAACCAAGCTCTGGATGCCAGACAAAGAACTGATCTCTCAAATGGAACCTCTTGGGGCAGGGACAGCTCTATATCCAATTTCAGCAGCAAGTAGCTATAGAAGAAGAGACCTTAACCCCTTACTCCAAGATTTTGGGCCCCATTCATTCAAGGGGGGATTGATGGGGTGCTTGTGTTCAACCTCTACCCTAAGATACTGTTTTATCTGTTTATTTTGTGTTATTCCTGTCATATTGTTGTACAGTTCTGTTGATACCACTTACCCCTAAATTCCCATTACCCTATGTAAAGAATACAGAAGATCTTAGGGCTGAATGTAATGGTAAAGTAAATGGTAAGATCTTTCCCATCCATTAATAGGCCCATGTGACCTGCTTAAGTCACATGGAAGCCTAAGTCACACAAGTTTGAGTCATATGAAGTCTGTGGTGAGAGGAGCTTACTGCATGGGTAGAGAAGAAAGGGTGGCAGAGAGCTGAGAGGAAGTTGGTCAGAATAGTTAGAGTTGAGGGAGAGAGGGAGTGTTTATTTGTGAGAAGATCTTAGCAGGGGGAAGTGTTGGGGATCACGGTGCCCGCTGCAGTATAATTGTGTATAGATTTCTTTGTTGCTATGATGGATTTAGCTTTCTAGTATTGGAATTTGTCTTTCTGGTGTCTAAATGTTTTGTTTCTGTCTTCTGTGTAGAGAGTCGGTTATATTTTGCAATTCAGAACTATGCCAGCATATTCTTAGTCTCCATCTTCTTAGATGCCCCAGTGCCCTAACCTCTTAAGACTTTGCATCCTAACTCTATTGTCCAATGTCATTTTGTATCATTTATAAGTTTTATAAGTGTTCCATCTATGGCTTTAACTGTGTCATTGATAAAAGCACAGTACAAGATTATGAATCTACTGAAACATTTAAGTATATAGAGCTTTATGGTCACATGGTGCTTTACATGCATTATCTCATTTAGTTGATTTCTATTAATAGAGCTTCAAAATAGTTAGGTAGCATTACAAGCACAATTTGTATTTTATGGATGAGAAAACTAAGGGCCACAGTATTGTGTTTGTCTAAGTTCATATAACATATTGAGGAAGAAGGATTCAAGCCCAGGACTTTCAGAAAATACGACAATGATAATTTTACCATCATCCAGCTACATTGATAATCGACAATTTGAAGTTCTCATGTATATAATCCAAAACAATGTCAGATGAGTGATTGAAAACTGACACAAACTTCAGTGATAGTAATATAGAGATTTTTCACTTAATCAGGAGACTGAAACCTCAACTTTAAATGAATATTGTATTTGTAGCTAATGGCTGTATTTTTTAATTTGTGAAGAGTAGAGTTAACTTTGAATTACTAATGTAGCCATACTAATACTGTGCTATGTTGTGAACTTTTCCTATAATCATTACTATTTGTATGGCTGTTTAGTCTGCTTTTCATGTAATATTCAAGACTGAGCTAAAATCCCATCCTCTGAAGGCCTTTCCCTGGTCTCTCCCTACACTCCATTCCTTCTAAGATTACGTCTTATTTATGCCATATGAATATATGTGTATTTGTAGATATTGTCTCCTTATTGGAATGTGAGCTCGAGAGTAGGAACTCTGTTTTTGTCCTATTAAGCTCTTTGCTTAATAAAATTCTGTTGACTGACTAGTGAGACCCAATATTGATAAAAATTATGAACAGTCTGACAGTTAAATGATTATATGAAGATTTTTTTAAATTATATAAGAGATGGGAGAGTCCTGTAAGAGAAAATAATAATGAATATAGAATCAAAATTTGCTACAAAGAAATGGAAATTATTAACTCATCAACTATGTTTAAAGTTTATAACTTATTCCTGAGATCTAATATAAAACGTAATTTTGAAAGACTATAGGTGAAAATAACTGGTATTGCAATTTTATTCATTCATTAATTTGAGAAAAATGAGACATGTTGAAAGGATATTGAAGTGTTTTTTTTTTAAAGGAAAAATATTCAAGCTGTTAAATTTAGAGAAATAAAAAGTCAAGACATCTTGGCCCCGTGAATAGAGCACCAGCCCTGGAGTCAAGAGGACCTGAGTTCAAAGACTATCTCAGACACTTAACACTTACTAGCTATATGACCTTGGGCAAGTCACTTAATCCCAATTGCCCTTTCTTCTCCCTCCAAAAAAAAAAAGCAAAAAAAATTTAAAAAAAGTCAAGACATCTTTAATCTTTGGGATTTTCATATCTTCTTATTTGTACTTCTATATGATATGCACGATATTAATATTTGCTAGGTCATGAATTCCTCAAAAATGGAGATAGAAGCTCCTAATTAATGGCAGACAGAGGCACACAATGAAAATTCTATCCTGGATTCTAATTTCAACTCAAGGGATCCAGACCCAATCTGGTCACATCCACTGATTGAGGAGGTTACAACCCCTTTGTTTTTGGAAGGAAGGGACCTAAGTGGGAAATCCAGGTTGAAGATTTTGTAAAGAGTAAAAAACTCTGGGACTGTATAGTTGAGTTTAAATATATATGTACATATGTATGCATGTATATATGTACATATATACGTAAACAGGTAACATATCTATGTGTGTATGTCTTTTCTCCACTACCTCCAGTTCAAGGCAGCAAGGTGGTGCACTGGACAGAACATGGCTTAAACTCAGGAACACTGAAGTCAAGTTCCAGGCACTTACTAGCTTTGTGACCTTGGGCAAATCACTTAACTTCTCTCTGCATGTCTCCCTATGTGTAACATGGCAGTAACAGTAGCAGCAATTTCTCAGTGTTGTTACAAGGATCAAATGAAATAGCACATAGAAAGTGCTTTGCAAACCTTAAAAAGCGCTATATAAATGCTGTTATTATTAATGTAGTAAAAGTGGACTATGGAAGCCTAAAAACCGTGATAAGGGATAAGCAGCATCAGATTGGGGTAGATAAAAGGTGCAGGGAAACAAAAAATGGAAATGGGATGAAACAAAGTCCCAGACGATCTTTCTTAGCTTAAAATCTCTATGCAGTGGCCCAACAGCTTCAGTTCGGCCTAAAAAACAGAGCAGCTCCCCAACTTTACCGCCAGGGGCCGCTGCTCTTCAGTTTTGGGGTGCTCCGCCTCACCCCGCCCCTTTGCTTTTACTTCTTTCCCAGATGCCTCCAATTGGGGGCGCTTTCTAGAGATTCCCCACGTTACGCCTGCGCGGAAAGAAGTCTCTCCTTGCCAGGGCCCTGGAAGCCCGGGGCGGGAAGGGGAAGCGCGGGTGGGGGGGAGGAGGGGGAGGAGTGTCGAAAGGTCCCGGCTCTCGGCGAAAATCGGCTTGACGCTCATCCCGCGTGGCGGCCATCTTTAGTCCCTGGTCAAGGCAGTCAGCTGAGTAAAGTCTAGGGGGCGAAGACGAGTCGCTGCGCAGGCGTACCCAGGAAACTTGCAGGTAGCTTTCCATCTCATTAGCGAGCGAGGCGGTGCCTCCGCCGTCGCCGACGTCGTCGTCGTCGTCGCAGTCGCCGGAAGTTTGGGGTTTCCGCGCCTTGGACGAGCCGTAGCTGGAGCACCACCAGCAGCCGCCGCCGTCCCCGGAGCTCGCTCGCGGTACCCGGATGTGAGGTGACCCGCCGGCTCCCGTTGGAAACTCGGCCGAGGATGAAGAAGGTGCGCGTCCTTTCCTCCCGAACTCTCTTCCCCGGCCCCACGCGAGCGCCCGGCGCTGTCCCTCCGCCTCGTCCCCGCGGTCGCTACTCTCTTCCGGGCGGTCGTCGGCTCCTCGCGCCTGCCTCCGGGGGTGGTGGTGGAGCTGGGCCGCCTCTGCCGCTGAGGTAGGCAGCCTCCCGCCGGCGCCGCGGTCCGGGCCGCTTCACCTGCCGCTGCTGCCGCCGCCGTGGGCAGGAGGGGGCCGGGACTGGGGGCTGCGCCGCGGGCCGGATGGGGGCGACCCCTACTTGCCTTCGGGCCCCCGGCCCGAGGACCAAGACCGACTCGTTCCCCGGCTCTCTCTCCGTCCCTCGTTTCTTACCACGGTGTTGGACCCTAGCCCAGCCAAACGCCCGAGGTGTCGGGGCCGCGTCCCCGAGACCCGAAGAAGCCTTTGCTTTTCTGCGGGTCAGGATGCTTCCCGGTTTAGCTGGATGGGGGGCGGGGGGATTATTGAGCCAGGGAGAGCCGGACCGAGGTCACGGGGCTGCCCGGGACGGAGGCCGGGGGCCAAGGTAGGGTGTGGGAGAGGGGCTGCAGAGCTGCCCCCTGCCAGCTCTCTAACCTGGGAATTCGGAGTAGCCCTGAGGCATGGAGGGGTGGTTACTAACACTTGAGAGGGGACCAAAGAGTTTTTCTCTCCACCCACCACTGGCCCTAAGGAAAGGCAGTTTTAAGAACTATGTTCGCCGACCAATGCATACAAATTCTCCTTTGGAACTTAAAAAGCCTGGATGGGGAACTAGTATTCTGGCGCCCTGATTAGATGATTTTGTGGCTGAATTGGGTATCTTGAGTGACATCTTTCAGCACTATTTGATTGCAGCACATGGCATTTAAATGGTAATTGTGTGGCTGATTGGCAGCAGTTTTCCTGAATAACTAGTCTGCTAGTCGTGCAGAAAGTATGTAAAGAACATTTTTTTTCGGAAGATAAAATAGGAAGGAGGTATACTTGGCTGGTAGTTGGTGTTATAGGCATTATTATTTTCTTTTTTGTTCCTGTATTTAAAAGCTGGGGGAAAAGAGTAGAGAAGTTAGAATTATTATTATCTTCCTGCTTTACGTTTGAAGACCCAACATTTCAATTAAATGCATTGGACGAGGTTTTTACTTAGGTGCTTAACATGTTGTCCATGCCACTGAAATTAGGAGTGGGAATAGACTTGGAAATGTTTGCAGGTGCCGGATTAGGAATTGAGAATTAGGAACTGAATCGTGATATTTTTCAGTAGTATAATGCAAGGCCATATTTGGTATTAAAAATAAACCATTTATCTTTTTTTTGAAGATTAGAAAGGAGAATATACTTTTCAACATTCTCAACAACCAAGCGATCTTTTTCCCTTCTCCTCATTGTAGTCTTCCCTTTATCATCAGTTTCCAGTGTTGCTGAGGTATTTTGGAAGAAGATGATACTGTCCTGGGCAGACAGAATGCATAACAGTTCAGTTCACATCTGCAGTTTTGGGAAAGCCATTCTGCTGGTCAAAGTTTACTTCCACTAATGAATATACTGATCAACCAGTCATTCAGTAAGTGTTTATTAGGTGCCTACTACGTATGAAGCACTTGGCTAAATTCTAAAGCTAAATAAATTTAATTTTAGAGAAATTTGTGTGCAGTTCTGTTTTTCTGTGTTTTAGATTAGATTTGTATGTTAAAAATGTACTAAAATTGGTTTTGAGCATGCAGAAACATTTTTATTGAAGTAGCCCAAGTGAACCAGGAATCGTTACTGTGGCTGTGACTACTTTGGAGGTCAGAACAACTTCCTAAGAGGAATTATTGTGTTCTTTTATGGATATATATAATCTTGAGTACATAGACTGAAAGTCTCTTTAGATCTGGAATGGTCCTTAGTAATCAACTAGTCATTTACCTCATTTTCCAAAGAATAATTGAGGCCAGGAGAAAAAATGTTCTTTGCTCAAGGTTAGTAATATCTAATATTCTAAGACCCAGGTCTTTTGACTAGCACTCTTAAACATCATGCTGTTTCTTAGTTTGCATATTCCAAATGGTCATATTCTTTGTAATGTTCTGAATGACTTTTTGTAGAATACCAAATCCAGATAAGGAGCTAGGCTGCAATCATCAGAGTTAAAATTTAAAGAGAAACCTCTAAAATTCATTGAATGGGTAGCAGTACTGCAATTGATAAATACTGGGAACATTCTATTTGGGAATTGTTCATGGCATTTTTCAGTAAGTTCTATAGTCCAGATTTCCTAGACCTGTTTGTTCATTCTGATTTCTCTGCAATACTATGGACTTAAATTGATAGGGGTAAGAAAAGAATGAAAATGTCACTGGTTTTAATGACTGTAAAAGGGAAGGATAATTAGCAGGTTTATGAATCAGGGTCAAAAATATGAGTTAAGACCTTTTCTACAGGAAAAGTTATCATTTGTTAGCTTACATGAGACTTCATTCTTTTCTTCTGTCATGATGTGGAAATAATGAGATTAGGTCCCTTGTAAGGAATTTATACATGTTATAATTCACTAACAGGCACTAATGACTAGAGAGTAGGCTAGATCAAGGTAACAAATGCTTAGAATTGTAATCTTTCCTTTCTTATCCTACCAAGGACACATTGGTTCTAGACCTTGAAACATATACATACTCTATACATATGACAGCCTAATTAATGTCTGGATCTTGGAAAATCTGGAAATTCATTATTTGTGTCCCTTCTATATTTTACACTTTTCACTAACTTGTTTCATCTATAGTCTGATGACTTCATTAGACTTATTAATGGAGGACTAAGTTGGGTGATCCCAGTTATGTACTTTTCTGAGTCTAGTTTTGTTTTTGTTTTCATAAAATGGCAGTACGGAGCTGATACGTTAGTATGTTTGTCTAGGAGAGAGAACTACAAATGGACAGTGACCTGGACCCAGAATAGAGTGGGAAAATTGACTTGATTGCCTTTGGGAAATTGAAGTCCTTTTAATAACCACAAGCATCTCATTGATATAAGGGCTTATCTTTTAAGGTCAATATTTTTTTCCATTTCAGTACGAGTCAGGGAATGCATAGTCTCTGAAAAATTAATGTTGTAAGTCACTCAAAAGGCCCTGGTGAGGTGCATGGTGGGAATGAGTAGGCTTCGGCATACGTAGTATGACGATGTATGAAGAGTTGAGTGCTTGTTCTCTATTAGTATCCAGGAAAAGTAGAGAGATCTAGAGGACCCCCAAACTCTTCTCTTCCCTTCCCCCCCGTGGAGATTTATTGAGGGACATGGACAGAGGTAACATACAAGATGTTTGATTGAGTATGTTATGAACTAAATTACTGGAAACCACCAAATGAAATCACATCAAAGTGGGATGTAAAATGAGGATAACTTACAGTATCTACCTCACAAGGTTGTTGTAAGTAACAGATCAGTTTAATCCAATTAGCTCAAGTAAATTGCTTTATAAATGTTACCTTTTCTTACCATCAGTATGGTGTGCTTGAATTTCACAAGTATGTGTAATGTATTGAAGTACGAATTTCTAGAAGTCTTAATCATAAATGCATTTCTTTGATGCATTTATTGCTTGTTGACTGACTGAGGACTTGCTTGTATAAAAGACTGAACTGGGGTAGTGAAGTCAGGGTGTAAGGAGGGTTAGTTAAGCTGACATGGCTATCCTCGGCCTTAGAATCATGTTTAATGAATATGCTTTGGTTCTGTATTGATTTTAAGCTTGTCTTATAAACACATTTTCCAATACAGTCGTTCTCAGGGTCTTGGAGGAGTAATGTGATTTTCATTAGGTCACATAACTGTCCTTGTTTCCTTACATTTTGAAACCTATGTTTCTATAATGTATGGGTTTACAAAGCATTTGCCTGAGTTAGGTGAGTAAGTAAGTAGTAGTAATATCTGTCTTATTCTTCCTTTCTCAGGGGAAAAAATTCTCAGAGAGGTCAGATTTTGCTTATGGTTATAAATTATAACAAATATAATTATTTTTAATGAAGCAAGGATTTGAATTTAGAGTTTTTTAGTTGTACATATAAAATGTAAGGGTGAAATCTTAAAACAAAAATTACATTATTTGAGTCAGAGTGAGAAACTTAAAATATTTTTATGCAGGTAATTAATTTAGTCTTGAATTTCCTATTGGTTGGAACTGGGGGAAAAGTGGACATTCCTGCTGTTTCAATTTCCAAATGATTTCCCAATTTTAAATGACTTTATTCATGTATCAACAGCTTATTTATTATTCACCATTCATTCAAGGGGAGATTTGGTGTAACTGTTTAAAATTTTATGAGCAAATGCACCCTCTGTCTGCCTAGAGGGTGTACTTTTTTCTCCAAATCTGTCTTAGATGCATTCAGATTTCTTGCTAAAGAATCAGTGTTATTTTTCAAGTTTATACCTACAAAATGAAGAGAATTTCTTTTTTTTACTCGTTTATGACTTTTTTTAAAATTAATTTTAGTTTACGTCATCCATTTCCACAAGATTTTGAGTTACAAATTTTCTCCCCATCTTTCTTCTACCCAACACCCCAAAACAGTGATCCCATTGTATAACCCCTCCCCCAATCTATTCTCTCCTATGTCCTCCCCCATCACCCCTCTGACTTTCCGGTAGGACAGGATGGATCTCCCTACCACAGTGCCTGTGTATCTTAAGTTCTCGTTGGATGTAGTTAATAATAATGATAATAATAATTGTATACATATATATATATATACACATATATATTTTTAACATTTGATTATAGAACTTCAAATTCTAGATTCTTTCTCTTCCTCCCTCATCACCAACCCACACTGGAAGGACAAACAATTAAAGTACAGGCTGTACATGTGTAATTACGCAGAACCTCTCCACAGTGGGCATATTGTGAGAGACTGGTTATATGTCCCTCCTTCCTATCCCGCCCCACCTTGTTCTGTTCTCTACCCTGTCCCTTTACAGAAGTATGTACTTCCATCCACCCTTCCCCCCACTCCATCATCCTACCTCTCATCCCCCTTCCCCCTACTCTCCTGTGTGGCAAGATACTCAGTTTAGAATTTATGTCATTCCTTCCCTAAGCCAAGTTCAATGACAGTAAGGTTGACTCTTTCCCTTTTGCCTTCCTGTTCTCCCCCTCCATTGTAACAATTATCCTTTGCCTCTTCTGTGAGATGATTAACCCCATTCTGACTCTCCCTGTCTCCTCTCATTCTAATCCTCTCTCACCTCAGGATTTCACCTTTTAGAATATTGTCCCTTCCTATTCAATTGATCTTGTGTCCTCTATGTATTCATATATACACATACTTAGATATGTGTTTGTATGCATATATAAA
>CM053580.1:403494076-403522102 GCA_028627135.1 Pseudochirops cupreus
GCCAAGTTCAGTGAGAGTAAGGTTGACTCTTTCCCTTTTGCCTTCATGTTCTCACCCTCCATTGTAACAATTATCCTTTGCCTCTTCTATGAGATGATTAACCCCATTCTGACTCTCCCTGTCTCCTCTCATTCTAATCCTCTCTCACCTCAGGATTTCACCTTTTAGAATGTTGTCCCTTCCTATTCAATTGATCTTGTGTCCTCTATGTATTCATATATATGTGTTTGTATGCATATATAAACCCTCCTATATAGATATATGTATATGTATATGTACATCAGCTACAGTTGCCCCTTTTCCATGTTGGCATGTAAATAGTTCAACTTTGATAAGTTCCTTATGATTTCTTTTCCATGTTTACCTTCTCATGCTTCTTGTATTTGAGTGTCAGATTTTCTTTTTCAGTTCTGTTTTTTTCAGCAAGAATGTTTGAAAGTCCTCCACCTCACTGAGTCACCATATTTTTCCCTGGGAACATTATACTCAATTTTGTTGGGTAGGTGATTCTTGGTTTTCATCCTAGCTTCTTTGATCTCTGGAATATCATATTCCAGACCTTTCAATCTCTTAATGTAGAAGCTGCTGGATCCTGGGTTATCCTAATTGTGTTTCGACAGTATTCAAATTGTTTCTTCGTGGCAGCTTGTAACATTTTCTCCTTGATCTGGGGACTCCGGAACCTGGCTGTAACATTCCTAGGAGTTTTCTTTTTGGGATCTTTTTCAAGAGGTGATTGGTGAATTCTTTCAAGTTCTATTTTGCCCTCTGGTTCTAAAATATCAGGGCAGTTTTCCCTGAGAATTTCTTGAGGGATGATTTCTAAGTTCTTTTTTTGATCATGGCTTTCAGGTAGTCCAGTAATTTTTAAATTATCTATTTTCCTGGTCAGTGTTTTTTTTCAAGGAGATATTTCACATTGCCTTCTGTTTTTTCATTTGTTTGGATCTGTTTGACAGTATCTTGATTTCTCATAAAGTAATTGGCTTCCATTTGCTCCACTCTAATTCTGAAGGAATTATTCTCTTCAGAAAGCTTTTGAGATTCTTTTTCCATCTGGCACAGTCGACTTTTTAAGACATTCTTCTCCTCATTGGCTTTTTGGGCCTCTTTCAGTCAGGTTATTGACTCTTTTCATGATTTTCTTGCATCATTCTCATTTCTCTTACCAATTTTTCTTCCACTTCTCTTATTCGGTTTTCAAAATCTTTCTTACGCTGATCTATGGCTTTTAGGCAGTCTTCATGTTTCTTGGAAGCTTTTGGCGTGGGGGTTCTGACTGTGTTGTCGTCCTCTGTTTCTGTGCTTTGATCCTTTTTGTCACCAAAGAAGGAATCTAAAGTTCAGTTGCTGTTCTTACTTTGCTTCCTTTGCCTGCTCATGTTGCCAGTGAATTACTTGATTCTTTAGCTCTGTGGAACTCTGCTTCCAGAGGGGAAAGCTCTGTCCCAAATCACTGAGATTTTCATAGCCACCAGAGCTATTAGGAGGCTGCTGCAGCATCTACCAGCTTTGGCTCACTGAAAATGCACCCCAGGATCACCACCCAAGACCACAATCTAGATCCAGGCCGCTCAAAGCAAGAGCACTTAGCCTCTGAGTGATCGCTTGGCCTCCCTGTAGTCTGCATGCTGGGAGCTCCGAAGCAGCCACGTGGAGGTGACTGCAGGGCCCCTGCTTCTGCTGTTTACTTGCCCTGGAAGCAGTTCGGCCGGACCGCTTTTCTCCCCCAAATTTAGCTGAGTTCCACTGACCTTTTACTTGCTTCTTGTTTCTCATGCCTTGATAATTCTGGAAACTGCCATAGCTGCCACTGATCCACTCTCCTGAAGGCTCCAGCTGCAGGTTGTCCTGGCTGCCCCAGGGCCAAGCCATGGTTTCAGGCTGGGCTGGTTTTGGCTCCCAGCGTGCTGGGATGAGCCCTTCCTTCCGAGTTGCCTTCAGTGGGAGATGTGTTTGTCTGTATTTTTGTGAGTTTTGGAGCCTAAAATTTGTTTAGAGTCATTTATTATGGGTATTTGAGGTGGCTGTGTGGGAGCTGCGGAACCTTGTTGCTTCTACGTCACCATCTTGACTCCGCCCCTCTATCAAAGCTTCTTAACCTGAGGTCTGTGACCTTTTTTAAAAAATATTTTGATATCTATATTTTAAAATTAGTAACTTTCTTTTGTAATCCTTTGTATTTTATCTTATAGTTTTTGTTTTATTTTAAATGGCTCTCCAAAATGATTGGATTGTTTCCCAGTCCTACTAATAGTGTATTAGTGTCCCAGTTTTTTACATCCCCTCCAACATTTGTCATTTCCCCCTTCTATCTCTTTAACCAATCTGATAGGTGCGAGATAATATCTCAAAGTTGTTTTTATTTGCATTTCTCTAATCAATAGTGATTCAGCTTTATATAGATCTTTGATTTCATCCTCCAGAAACTGCCTTTTTATATCCCTTGACCATTTATCAATTGGAAAATAACTCCTAATTTTTTTTAAATAATATTTTATTTTTCTCAATTATTTATAAATCCAGTTTTTAACATTCTTTTTAAAATTTTGAGAGCCAAATTTTCTCACTCCATTCCATCTCCCTTCTCTTGAAATGGCAACCAATTCGATAGAGATTATATATGTGCAGTCTGGCAAAATGTATTTCCTTGTTAGTCATATTGTGAAAGAAAACACAGACCGAAAAAAAAGCTCAACAACAACACACACACACAAATAAAGTGAAAAATAGTATGCTTCAATCTGTGTTCAGGTTCTATCAGTTCTTTCTCTGGAGGAGTATAGCAGTTTTCATTCTGAATGGAATTTGGATCATTGTTTTGCTGAGAATAGCTAATTCATTCATAGTTAATCATCGTACAATATTGCTGTGCAGTGTTCTGGTTCTGCTCACTTTGCTTGGCATCAGTTTATGTAATTATGTCTTTACAGCTTTTTCTGAACACCTCATTTCTTACAGCACAGTAGTATTTCAGTACAATTATAGACTACTACTTGTTCAGCCATTCCCCACTTGATGGGCGTTCCATCACTTTCCAGGCTTTGCCATTACAAAAAGAACTGTTATAAATGTCTTTGTACAAATAGATCCTTTTCCTTTTTCTTTCCTTTTTTCCCTTCTTTTTGATGGTGGTGGGATATCTTTGGGATACAGATGTAGTAATACTTTTGTGAGGTCAAGGGGTATGCATAGATTTATAACTCTTTAGGCATAGTTCCAAATTGCTCTCCAAAATGACCCCACCAACAGTGGAATGACTCCTATTATAAATTTGACATAGTTCTCTATATATTTGAGATTGGGGGCTTTTATCCAAGAAACTTCTATACTTTTTTCACCCAGTTTTTTTGCTTTCAGTCTAATCTTGGCCACGTTGGTTTTATTTGTACAAAAACTTGTACATTTCATGTTATCAGACTTAACCATTTTATATCTCACAATGCTGTTTTATACCTTTTAAAACATTATTCTGTGAAAAGAGTTACATAGGTTTCAACAGACTGCATTGGGGTTTGTAACAAAAATAGTAAAGAATTCCTACTCTGTACTGTCTTGTTTGGTGATCTCTGCTCTCATGGATGCAACTCTCATCCCTATGCCGATGATTCCCATGGGTATTTATAGGCTGTCTTGAGTTCACATCTTGTATCACCAGCTACCTCTTGGGCGTCTTAAATTTGATGTTAGATAGGCATCTCAAACTCAACGTGGCCAATGTTGGATGTTATTGAGAAATAACTTTAGTTTTGATAGAAAGAACCATTTCTTAACCATTAGCCTTTTTCAGAGAGTGGAATGAACTTTTTCCAGAGTAGGCTAGAGGGTACTTTCCAGAGTAGTAGAGGGTACTCTGCCTGCCTTATCACGTCTTTGAGGAGTTGATGAATTACCACTTTCCACTTTCTTGGATTTTCAGATGTGGTTTGGAGATCTATAGATAGACTTTTTTAAAAAAATCTAATTTTTGTTTTTTATTTCCTTTTTGGGAGGGCAGGGCAATTGGGGTTAAGTGACTTGCCCAAGGTTACATGGCTAGTAAGTGTTAAGTGTCTGAGGGTGGATTTGAACTCAGGTCCTCCTGACTCCAGGGCTGATGCTTTATTCACTGCGCCACCTAGTCACCCCTATAGATAGCCTTTTGAGAATATTTCTAGTTCCTAGAGTCTCTGTTTCTGACTTCAAATATATTTACTTTATTACCTTTTAGAAAAGAAGTCTATTTTCCTTTAAAACCATATATGGATTTCAAGGTCATGTAACTTGAAATAACAAGATTTCAGCCTCTGTCAAGTTACAGAGCCTTGAGATCTGTTGTTCTCTGGTTTGAAACATAATTTGAATTTGCCAGTACAATAAGCGCTTCATAATTACTACTGGATGCTAATGATGGTGTCAACTCCATTCTTCCTACAACTTCAATCTTAGGAAAACAGTCGTGTCAGCTAGCTTTTAGATCAGAAGTTTAAAGAAATAATGAATGAATGAATTAAAAAAAGACATTTCTTGTGAGAAATATTCCTAGAATGGGGCATCTAACAGTTGTTTATTCTTAATGCAGATTTGTTACTCTAGATAAATGGTGTTATATGAATCTGTTACATAGTTTTAGGAGCCTTTTTTTGCATAAAAACCGGGTAGTATATATTACCTATTTATTTCCTTAAAATAATTCATAATACAAAAGTTGGTTTAGGCTATATTGAGTCTTAGAAATAATTCAGTGCATACTTGAGTAGTCTTTTTAAATTTAAAGGCCTTGTGAGATATCAAATTATTTTTTGGCCTATCTCGGTAGTTTGGTTAGTCCTTTCTCTATCATCCAATCCAGGGTGTAGAATTATATCTAAAAGCTATAATTGTTCATGGAATCATCTTAGCATTCTGGGGATGTGAGGGATGGGGGGCGATGGGAGGGTAGGATTTAAGACATTTTTGTCTAGATACAAAATAGGCTGGACACTAATTTCTGTTGATGTTTGCAGTTAAAGTGGCATTTTCTTGGTGAATTTTTCCTTACTGATATCCTTTGTTTAGAAGTTGTTTCTATTTTCCATTTTCTTTCATTAACTTGGAGCCACATACTAATTGTTGAAAATAGATTAACCAAAAACTTATTCCTTTTTTCTAAGGCTCAAAATATAAATGTCTCTAAAAATTTAAAATATGAATTGTTTTTAACAATTTCACTAATTTTGCCTGTGAAAAGCAATAAAGTAACAAAATACTGTATTCATGCTGAATATAGACTATACAATAGAATTTAGTTTGTGTATTTAGACTAGATCTGAGTATTTTTTGACATTTTTTTTAATGCTTTTAATTAGATACTTCATATTTTGCTGGGCTTTTTTCGTGGAGCTTCCTTTCGGATGTGAGTATTATATGTAAGTGTTTATGGGTAAATTTTATTCTACTTGTTTGAAATATGCATATTGGCTATTGTGTAGCAATACCAAATCAATGTTGATAAAGTAGAGAATATTATGCCGCTGATAAACTAAAAGATTTAATTGTGGTACTTCTCATTAACTTTCTATTTCATTATTTTCTTTTTAGGATAAATCATCATTGAACTATATCAGTTAGATGTTGTGTGCAGTCAAGATTTAATTGTGGTACTTCTCATTAACTTTCTATTTCGTTATTTTCTTTTTAGGATAAGTCGTCATTGAACTATATCAGTTAGATGTTGTGTGCAGTCACCCTATAGCTTAATTAAAAAAAAATTATTGGACACAATTCACATTATTTTGCTTCTGTTTTCTAGTAAATCAATTTAAGGTTTAGTATTAGAACACTTATTACTAATATGCTTTGCTAGAAATGTAGTTTTATAAGTTGACAGTTTTAAGGCAGGTTTGCAGTGCAGCTGCTGTTAACTTTGTATATGTATGAATAAGTGAGCTGAAAGGTTATCATCTAGGAAGTTAATTTAAATAGTTATGTAATAGTATTGGATCTGTAGGTCCTCAAATTAGATGAAAAATCCAAGTCCCTAGGCATTTATCATCTTCTGTCTTAATAATTTTTAGAGGAAGGTAGAAAAATAGAAAAGTAGGCTCTTCTGTTTTTATGGGTAGAGAGTTCATCAGGGAAAATGAAAGAAAGAGTTGGGTCATATATGAGCACACTAGCTAGTATCATTACGAATGCTACCCTGTAGAGAAGAGAGGGAATTTGCAGAATTTATTACTCGGGTGATGAGGGTGAGTACAGGAAGCATAAAAGCATCTGGTTCCCGAGAAGTGCTGTTACTACCATTGAAGAATTTAGGACAATACCAGAAACTTTGTTGCAAGACAATTTAAAAATCTTTGGTAAACAGTTGGCCCTAGAGGTGGGTGTTTGCTGTTCATTTAAATAATTGCCCTAATAATTATAATTTACAATCAATTTTTAGCATTGCTTATTATAAAACCTAATAATCACAGAGCATCAAATTAAAAAGTGTAGAATTTTAGGGACATTGAGATAGCTCAGCACTGCCTCCTGAACTGTTTGTTACCCTAGGAGAAAATACTTTTTCTTTCTGTTTTTTAGAATGACCGTAGTATTACAACTTTCCTGTAGTATTCTTTCTGTGTAATTTTTTGATTGGAGGAATGGTCATGGATGAGTTTTGGTAGGTCTGAATTGTGTTTAACAGTTATCTATGGGGACCTATAAGGATTCATGATTTAGTTAGCAAACAATTTTCTTGAATGTAATATACCGTACAGAAGAAATGAATGCTATTAAATATGAAATAAATTAGAGAAGATAGCATACTAAAATGCAGGTGAAATTTATGCAACAGTTTTGATAGATAATTAGGAAATCATTTTTCTTTAGTCTAGAAATATTCGCATTCTGGTTAAATTAACTATAGAACAGTGTGCAAGTTAATGCATCTTCTATTAAATTTTTAGTGGTAATGTAATTATTGGAGCAAATTTTAAATGAACTTTTTTGCTTTTTCCAAAGTTATTCTATCCTTGAAGTCTAGGCTGTGCTAAGTTGGGAATCCTCCAGGGGAAAAAAAATGCAATGCTGTGTAAAAATGGGACATTGGGTTTGATTGAAATGTGCTTGTATTTTCTGAGCACAATTATAGAAGACAATGTCAAGTCAATGGGCAATTTAACCTTAGTTTTTAAGGTGGCTTAATGAATTAATTAAATGAAAATTATTATGAAATATTTTTATGATGGCTTTCTTTTATAGAGTTCATTAATGTACATTAATAATGTACCTTCTCCCTTCTGTTTTTTTAAAAATAGAGTCGTTAAAAAAAAATTGACTATCCAATTTTTAAAAAGTGATCGCCAGCCTTTTTGTGAGGTAAGTAGCTAATAATTGTCTTTTCCTTGATGAATTATTTGGTGGTCAGGGTGTCATGTATTACTTGTACTACTTTATTGAGATTTTCAAAGAAAAAAATTCACTTCTTAACCATCTCACCACTGAAATAGAATAAACTGTTAAAATAATTATATTTATATTATTCAGATGATTTTGCAATTGTACTTTTGTAGATAGCATATAATTTAGAACTATTAAAACTAATATGAAAAGCAATATTAAGTATAAGATACTATATATTATGTGGGATTTTAGTGTTGATTAGTTTGCTGTTAAGATACTAAAGGCACAAAATCTCTGTCATTCTTAGTCTCTGGACATTTTTTAAAGAGAGACCATATATGGACCTAATATATGGAAGACCATATATTAGAGATGTTGGTTAGACTATTTTTGCTTCAGGGATGAGTTGGATTAAATGACAGAGGTTCCTCCTAATGATGAAATTCTGTGATTCTAGAAAAATGTTGCTGAAAATTTTAGTATAATTAGATGTTAAATGAGGATTTTAGCGTCAGATAAGCATACAAACATACAGAATATTTCCTGAGAGCTTTTAACTCTTGAGAAAAATTTAAAAGCACTTACTATTGCTCTGTAATGAGTTGCTTTGGTTACATTTTTTGGGGGGGGGGCTTTTTGGAGGGCAATTGGGGTTAAGTGACTTGTTTAAGGCCACACTCCTAGTAAGTGTTAATTGTCTGAGGCTGGATTTGAACTCATGTTCTCCTGACTTTAGGGCCGGTGCTCTATTCCCTGTACCACCTAGCTGCCCTGCTTTGGTTACATCTTAACATTAACTTCTATTTCTTTTACCTTTAATCATTATTATGAAATTTTCTGAATATGTTTCTTGTGTTAACTATAGTTGTTTTGGAGGGTTTCTTAAATTGCTAAATCATAGAAGCAATTCCCAAGTTCAGCAGATAGTTTGGCATTTTTTCCACTACTATTCTTGCTCATCACAAGGAAAATCATGTCAGATGGATGCTTTTGAGAGGACACCAGGAAATGTTAATGTAATTACTTAATATTTGTAGGTCCCACATCTACTTTCTAGTTCTTTCTTTAGAGGGTTATTAAGTAAATATATTTGTAATTCTTGTACCCTGTTCCCAAGGCTTGACATGGTACTACAATCATCCAGACCAGATCCTTTCAACAGGACTTCTTCCTTCTCTGAACCCAGTCTGAACATTTGACTGATAGTGAATAGGATGTACTGCTTAGCATGGCATAAGCAAAGAACAAAATTTGTTGATATGTCATTGGATTATATACTGCCAAAAAGGATTTTGTATTTAATCCTGAAGATATTAGGGAGCCACTGGAGTTTATTGAGTAGGAAGCTTATATGATTGTACTTGTACTTTAGGAAGATCAGGTTGACTGCTGAGTGGAGGATAGACTGGAATGGGGAAAGACTTCTGGCAGGAAGATTAACAAGCAGGCTATTGTAGTAATACAGGTATGAGGAGATGAGAGCGTGTACTAGGATAGCATCATAAGAGACAAGAGGGCATTTGTAAGAAATTATACATAGGTAAAATTGACAGACCTTAACAACATATTGGATATGGAAGATGAGAGAGAATTGAGTCAAGAATAACTAGGTTGTTAGCATGGCGTTCGAGAGAGGGTGCTATTGCTTTTGTAAGAGGGAGGTTTGGAAGGGGTAAGGAAAGATAATGAGTTCAGTTTTAGATATATTGAAATGAACATGTCTATGGTATATTGAGTTTGAGATACCTAATAGGCAGTTAGAAATGTGAAACTGGAAGTCAACAGAGAGGTTTGGGTTGGATTAGTAGGTTTGAGAATTATTAGTTTAGAGATGTTAAATTGAATCCATGGAAGCAGATGAGATGACCAAGGGAAATAGTTTAGAGAGAAAAGAAGAGGTTCTAGGACAGAACCCTGTGGTGTGCTCACGATTGGGGATGTGACTTGAATAACTAATTTGGCAGAGAAGACTGAGAAAGAGCAGTTAGATAGTTAGGAGGAAAACTGAGAGAGAGGATAGAGACATTAGAAATCATCTAGTCTAGCCTTATAATTTTAAAGATAAGGTTAAGTGACTTGTCTAAGGTCACTCAGGTAGTAAATGATAAAACTAGGATTTGAATCCAGTTTCCTCTGATATTTCTAACTTAGTATTCTTCCATTCTATCAGGCTGCCTCCCAGTCACTGAATTTCTATAACAGAAAAATTATTATTCTAAATGAGAAGAAAAATAATCCAATACTAACTAGTTATGTAGAAATTAGTAACAGTATTGGTGGAACCACATAGTGTTACTATTCATACTGTGATACTGGTTACAGAGCACACTTTTCCCATATTTGATCATTTTTGATTCTCACAATCTGAGTTGGATCATGAAGGTACTAGCTTCATTTTCTAGACAGTTGGAGCTCGGACAAATAGAGGATTTGCTTCAAAATCTTACAGCTGTGAAGTAACAGACCTGTGTCTAGGAACCAGGTGTTAACTGATAGACTGGTGCTTCCCCCCAGCGGCCTATTATCTTAGGAGAAATATTGCTATTGTCTTCTTAAATTAAATTTAAATATTTTTATATCTAATCTTCCCTTTAGGTAAAATGTAATGTGTCAAGAGCAAGTTTGTAAGGAATGCTTTTGTCATATTTTCAGAAGTTAAGGTGGCTGGCGTTACATCCTTTAGGGAGAAACTGTAAGTAAAACACATTTGATATATTGAACTTAAAATAAGTTGTGTTCAGATAAGGAAAGTTACGGATTAAATATGAAGGTCATCAGTATATACACAAGCTATATAACTCTGTATGGATAGAGTAAGTCTAAATAAAAAGTTTCATATCTTGGTAAATTGAGATATTTATATACATTGCCTTGGTTAGAATGAGCTATAAACTTTTTTTTCTTTTTAAATGTGCAGAAATGGCAGCACAGAAAAGGAAATCTACACTGGTAGAACATTCTGCTAAACGGAGGAAACTAAAGAACAACAGCAAACTGACAAACTCTGCAAACAGAGAGAGAAACTTCGAAACACGACATGTGTCAAATAAATCAAAGTCAAATAACTGTAAAGTACAGAAGAAAAAATCTCCCAAAACCTTTGTCAAAGCCGACAGGTCAGTGACCAATAAAACAACCAATAATTTTGCTAGGTCTTCTTCTCAGACTAAATTAGTTGAAAAGTCACAATCTGAACCTGAATTAAATAGAACCTCCCATAAAACTTTGCCATTAAGAAAATCAGCACTAAAATCTCCAAATAGGATAAATTGTCCTCAGACTTCCCCCAAATCCTCCAAAGTAAAACATAAGAATCTTTCAGGGTCCAATCATACTATTTCTGGTAATGCCCCAGGAAAGACAGAGAAAACTAATTTGAGTGAAACTAAAATTTATTTTGAAAATGAATGTCAGCATCAATTGAAAACAGATTTTAAGAACAGTTCTGGAATCCAGAGCATCAAAAATACTAAGCATTCAGTACTAGATTCTACAAGGACACTTAAAACTACTTGGAGTCCTGATTCAGACATGAAATCTACAAGGGGAAAATCAAAAGAAAACAATTCTACTACATCAACTAAAATAGTAAATAATAATAAAAAAGGACAAGGAGTTAGAAATTCTGAGAGGACTCTGACAAAATCAGCTTGCAAGGAATTAGAAAAACCATTGAATAAATCTTCCAGTGACTTTGACACAAATGAATTTGAACTAGGAACACACATGGCCACCAGATCAACAAAGGCTTTCTTTAATGAGAAAAAATCTAATTGCATTCACAAAACCCAGGTGACTGTGAAGAAACATTCACAAGAACCAAGACAAAATAAGAAACCCCCCAAAAAATCAACTCAAGAAACTGCTAAATCAAAATGTGGCACTCAGTTGAATGAACAGCTTAATAGGAGATCACAAAGACTACAACAGTTAGCAGTTGTTTCAACAAAGTCCTTGCGTAACAGAGAAATTAAAAGTCAGGTTCTAGAAGTAAAGCAAAGTATATCAACTAACAGAGCAGAATCCTTTAGCAAAGCTAAAACTAAGACTAGTCAAGTTAAAGTTGTGCAGAAAAATTTGAAACGAAAACTCACAAGCTCTGACTCGAAAGAAGATAGAAGTACAGTGAGTGAAGTATCAGATTCACCAAAAAGAAAGAAATGCAAGATAAATAATAAATTAGATGGTGCCTGTGGTCCTCAGTGCAAACAAGGATCTGAAAAATGTAATCAGCATGAAATTAAAAAAGAAAAAAACTCAGTTCCCGTCATCTCTTCCCAAGAAAAAAAAGCAAAAATGACCACTTCCCTGCTTCCAAAAAGGAGTGAGGAAATTAACAAGAAGGACTTAGTTCATCCAAAAATGAAAAGCAAAACAAAATCAAAAAATTCACAACCAACAGTAACTGAAGGAAACACAGATGAACATTCAGAGGAAGTCGTAAAGGCAAAACGTGTTAGCATCCTTGAACTGTGTGAAGAAATTGCAGGTGAAATTGAGTCAGATACAGTTGAGGTGAAGAGAGAATCTTCATTTACTGAAGGTGGAAAAGAGGATGAGAAGCCAACAAACTTGGAGCTGACTGAAGTTGAAACACAGATGATTACTCAGAAGGAAGCAAATGAAAATGTTCAGTGCAAACGTTTCTTCCCCAGTAGAAAAGTCAATCCTGTAAAATGTGTATTAAATGGTTTAAACAGGCTAGCTAGTAAGAAATCCAAATGGACCAAAATTAAACTAGGAAAAGCCAATCACTTACGTCAGAATAATTTAGTTTCACCAATTGCTTCTAAATTGGACCCATTAGAAACTAAACCTAAACTTCCACAAGCTTCAATTCATCTGACAGCTTCAGAAATTCATCATCCAAAAAGTCAAATCCAGTCACTAATGCCGAAACCATATGATGACAAAGATTTAGCATGCCAGGAGGAAAAACAAAAAGAGATTTATTTTCAAGAAGTCAGAAGTGGTAAAACAGCTGAAAAGAACAGAACTACAGAAAGGGCTACTGAAAATGGTCAGCTGGATAATCAAATTAAACCTCTTCCCAAACCATCACTGGATAATCAGATGAAACATTCTCTTGAACCAACGCTTGATGAGGTAATCAGTTTCATTGTGTATAATAATCAAAGGGACATGGGTACTTTGTAAAAAAGTAGTTTGGCCCAAATAATCATGTTATGATTTTCTTTAGCTAAAATGCTTTAGTTTAAAAAGTCATTTGTAAAGGTCAGGTTATGTATATGAGAGAGTTATAAACCAACTGCTAATTAAGATATGGACAGGTAAAGTCTTTACTAACTTGGGGAGATGATCATTAAAACCAGTGGAAGGCAATGTAAGGTACTTCCTTTGTAGTCTTTAAATTCCCATGGAAATTCTGAGCCTTTTTCTTTTCTTTGATCATTTCTTATTTGTAATTTTTCTGCAGAAAACCTGATTGTTTCCTGCTTTGTTAACACATTCCCACATGCTCTCTTAATTCCTGTTGTTTTTCACCTTGTTTGTCTAAATCTAATACAAATTGGAGCAAGCCTATTTTTGTCAAAATTTAGTTATATTTTAGAAAGTGGTTTAAAAACCCTGAAACATTGATACAGATTTAACTGTTGTATGACAGAAAAAAAATGTTCAACCCTCTGGTGCTAAGTAAAATATATGGAATCATCTAGTCCAGATGATGTTTGTAAATAGTGAACTTATATCTTTCCAACTCCTTTCTTCAGGTGAAATAACCTTCCATTTCCTTCATCTGATTTTCAGTTCATGTCATTTCAAATCCTGTGTATATATATCTGGCTTTATAATTAAGAGCTTGAGTCTCATTGCTAGAAGACTGAAATATAAATAAGTGTGCCCTAAGACTCCTCAGAGAGGGACAAAAAGGAACGTGATATATACTCTTATTTTCTGTTCCTATTTTAGTTTCCATCATAGTTAGTAAGGAATTAGCAGAGTACAACCTTTAAAAAATGGGTGCTAGCTGGAGATGTGGAGGCGGTAGCCATCTGCTTTGCTAGTGGAATCATTATTCATTGATGACTTCATCACAAAAGTTATTATGCTGAATTGTATTGTAATAGCCTTACTCTTAATCTTTCTAGTTATTTGCGTAAACTATCACACTACCTTATAAGCCAATAAATTTTATCATCTAACATTCGTAGATAATTAGTTAATATACCTTTTTATTCTCAATTCTTGAGTTATTCTGCATAAGCATTACTCTCCATTTTACAGAAAAGGAAAGGATCTCAAAGAGCATTGCCAGTTTCCCAAAGTCACATAGCTATGAAGTGTCGTAATTGAGATTTTAATCTGAATCATTTCTCTCCATAGTAGTGCCTCAGCTAGATAGACGTGAGACTAGCACATAGTATATAGGTAAAAAGAGGATAGGAATGGGGTGTGCTGGCATTAGCAAGGATGGGAAAGTAAAAAATACCAGAGACAAACTGCTTTCTTAAAAATAATGACTGATTAAGTCAGCCTTTAACTTCTAAGGCTAGCTCATTCAGTCTTGCCCAGTCTACACTGAATCCCTTGGTTATTTCAAATGCTGTCTCTTGTCATTTGTACAATAGATCACTGACCCTTGAAGAAAGAGGAAGTGATAGTTGGGAAAAGGTAACATTGGCCAGAGTTGAAATAAATTTTGTAGGCTGTGCTGAATTTTTGTAGGGATGATAATTTTTGAATGAATCAGTTGTCTTGTAGTTTATTAAGGTAAGAATAACTCATGAACCATGTATTTTTGAGGCAGCTTCTTAATATTAATAAGTAAAGTTTTTTCTGAATATAAAATGTAATTTTCTCTTTATGTACTCTTTAGCATCTAGTACTTGGGCTAGGGGACAGAAATTAATACAGAGGGAGAAATGATTTGATTCAGAATGTATTAAAATTTTGAATTGTGTATGTTCAGAGTTTCAGCTTATATTTGGAATCTAGCCCAGAAAACACTCCAATGAAAATTGCTGCAGCAGTGCCGCCTCTTCTTAATCAAGCCAAAAATGATACAGGAGAAAGTAAATCTCCAGGTAATACTTTGAAATTAAGTTACTTGAATTTGTCGGGGTTCAGAGATACTTTGCCAGAATGAGAAAAAAAAGTCTCCTTCCATAATAACTGTTCATTTCACCAAGCATTGTTCAAATCTTTTAGACTTACAAGTTATTTCTAGATAAAGTACAGCCTTTTTTTTTATTTTCCAGGAGATTAAACATTTTATCTATTTCTTTGCATTCTAGAACCTGGTGAGTTGGTTTTATTTAAAGAGTTCTAATATAACTCATTTATTCTTGAGTCTTTACCTAGAGCTTCATAGTCCCTATATAGTGACTTTTTATTTTGTTTTTATTTCAGAATACCCATAACTCACATTTTCAAGAATTGATTAATGCTCTTAAAGCTAGTCGGTAGCAACTATAGAGTATTCAAGAATATAAGGACTTTCTTGTCTTTCGTTACTTCATATCTTCAATTGTAACCTTCAGTTACTGAAATTCTGTTTGGTTGGCACTGCTAACTCAGTGTTAGGTTCTTGAATGTTTTAAGAAATGTTGCCATCTATTTAACTTTTATCTTACAGATATGCATGGCATCTTATAAAATACTTGTAATCTTGATGAAATATTTAGCCCTTGATAAAATAGTCTTGTTTGAGCCATTTGGTCATTATTTTCTTGACTGTATTGGCAGATGTAGAAATTTATGATTATCATTCTGCTAAAGGAGATGCTAATGATAAGACCTAGGCAGTTGCAGTTATGTTTATCTCTCGTCTTTCTTGATGTGTTCTCATAAAAAGAAGAGTAAATCCAAAAATTGGTACATTAGTTCAGTAGATAGGTTTTAATTTTTTTATTGTAAATTTAAATATAATGTAGATGAATACATTTCACTATACAAAGAATAGAAAAAAGAGATTGTATATGAAACTGAACTTGTATAGCTTTTTTGTTTAGTGTTTTGGTATTTTTAATGACTTAAATATGCTTGTTTCTCTTCTACCTCCCATTGCCATTTCTTTTTAAATTAATCTAAAAAATTTTTTTTCAATCATTTATTTTCCCTCTGTACCACTTCCCTCCCCCCTCTGGGGGGGAAGAAATGGATTGTTATATAGGTATAGTTAAGTAAAGCAAATTCCCACATTGACCATGTCCAGAAATGTGTTTGTTTCACAAGTCTGTCATGAATTGGCTACGTTTTTCATTATCAGTCTTCTACAGTAATAGTTGGTTACTGCATTCTTTCAGAAGAGTTCATTTTTACAATATTGATGCTATAGTATAAATTGTTCTCCTGGTTCTGCATCAGTGAGCAGAACTAGGAGAACATTGTACACAATAACAGCAACATCGTGTGATGATCAGCTATGATAGACTTAGTTCTTAGCAATGCAGCGATTTAAGACAATTCCAAGGGACTCATGATGGAAAATGCTGTCCACATCCAGAGAAAGAAATATGGAGTCTGAATGCAAATCAAAACATACTATTTTCTCTCCCCTTTTTTTTTCTTTCTCATGGTTTTTTCCTTTTATTCTGATTGTTTTACATGAAGAATAATGTGGAAGTATGTTTAATATGATTGTACATGCATAACCTATATTAGATTGCTTGTTATCTTGGTGGGGGAGAAAAATTTGAAACTCAAAATCTTATAAAAGTCAGTTTTGAAAACTATCTTTATATATAATTGGAAAAAAAATACTATTAAGTGAAAAAAACTCTTTATCAGTTCGTCAGTCTTCCCAGATTTTTTTGAAAGTCTTTGTTTCTTATTGCACAATGGTATTCTCTTAGATTCATATACCATAATTTGTTTAACCATTCCCATTTAGCTTTCATTTCTTTACAACAACAAAAGGAACTGCTATAAGGTTTTTTTGGTAATTATATAATTTTTTCCTCTTTATTTGGGGGTATAGACCTACCTAGTCATGGTATCAGTAGATCAAAGGACTTGCTCAATTAAATAATTTTTGGAGTACAATTCTAAATTGATTTCCAGAATGACTAGACCAGGTTATAATTCCACTGATAGTGCATCAACATATAAAAGTGTGTATTAAACACCTCAATAAGTAAATAACTCAATAGTAAAAATATTTTGGGATTAAAGTCTTGTATTGATTACCCTTTGTTACATGGTTAAAATTCACAGCATATAAAACAAGTATAATTTTATTGGCTGTTAAGCAGGGAGGAAGAGAATCTAGTTGGTTTTATTAAATGAATTTATTAAACAGTAATAAATTTATATCTAATATTTTGACTTTGGTAAAGTTTGACCAGTTATATAGCTAGGAATGTGATCTTTTTTTATTATTAAATTGCAGATATAACTCCTAAGCAGCTGATAAGCACTTTTAATAACCAAATATCTAAGACCAGTGACAACAGGTATGGTATTACCTTTATCTAGATGAAAAGATGAATTATTAAGATATTTGTGGCAAATTGAAGTTTTGGGGTGGTAGAGGAATGTCTTGTACACAACTAGATTTTTTATTTTACTAGTGTGGTATAAAGAGATCCCTAAATCAATTACTTGGAGACAGCTCAAGGTGAAAATAGAGAAAGGTCTCTTTATTAGAATCTTGCGAGAAGTGGGCAGTCCAACCACTGAAAAATCTGGGGGGGTAGGCCAAGGCCCCAGGGCAGAAGAGTTAATTTATGCTAGGCAGATGGGTGGGGGGTGGAGTTTGGGAAAGGTTAGGGAGGAGTTGGGAGGGGTTGGGGCTTAAAGGGACATGCACTTTCTATATTCACTGTGCAGACGCATTGCCCATAATTCACTAGGAGAAATCAGAAGGGAAGGGAGTGGGGGGGTGTGGTTTTTGCCTTGACACGTCACTAGGTAACTTCTGGTCAAGGATGAGTGACATAGGTCCAACTATGGCTTATTGGGAGGCTAGGCCCGGTTGTTTCAAGAGATGCCAAGTCTGGAAGCTAGACTGATTAGGGATTTCAGGAGGTCCCATCTTGGGACTGAGTCATCTCTCTGATAGTGTTTTTCAAGGTTCCTAAGTGCAGCTGGCCACTAAGAACAATGGGGTCTCTAAACTAAGCATTTGTTGATTAAATGCTTGGACAGTGTGTTCGTGAGAAGTCGCCAGCTCAGGGAAGAGGCTGAGGGCAGGGGAGAGGCAGAGTTAAAGTTAATGCCTTTATGGCTGAAGGAAAGTGTAACTTTTACAGCTTAATTACACAGGCTTAAAACAAACTGATGTTGCATACATACGTGCCCGAACACAAGTGAGATTTTACAAACTGAGGTTACAACAAAGCATCCCAGATCTTGTCATTCCCCCTTAATGGATAAGACACAAATTCATTTGAGGACAAGGACAAAGGTCTCAGCTTCCCAAGCTGCTTCATGCGGAAAAAGGTTGTAGTGATGTTCCTGTCTCAAAAAGGGGGGGGAGGGGTCCATCAGTCAGGGGCCAGGGGGCTGTAGCCAATGTCCGGAACTTAGCAGACACCAGATTCAAAGGGTATTAGGCCTAAAAGATACAAATCTAGCAAAAAGAGTAAACAAACAAGAGCCTAAAAGAAGTAGGAAAAGGACCCGAAGTAGAGTGAGTATGGGCTAGTATAATCCGTTACTCAGACTATTTAACTGTCCTTAATATTTCTATATGCTAGATAGACTAGGTACCTCATAAGATATTCTTCACTAACATAACTGTAGACCTTAAACAGAAGAGGTTTCTGACTTAAACCTCACAACTGAATAGCAGACATACATCCTTGGTTCACAAAGCTTGTCTGTCCTCAAATTATATTCACTTTGGAAGAAAGAGATACTTCAGAAATTGAATCTTTTACATATACACTCAATTACAAATGTTAACCTCTGCTTAGTTCATGGAATAGCCACAAATTCATATTGGAACAGCAAGATCTGTCCTGCTTTACAACTCATTGCATCAATTTAGCAATACTCAATTGAAAACTTTGTAAACCTTCAGAAATTGTTACATAAGAGCTTTCAAAACATCTTTTCTAACAGTAAGTGGGATCAAAGTAGCACATTGAGAATACAAAACAATATGCTAGAGCTTTAGCAGTTCCTGTGCAAGCCTGGTCTGGATTCTTGGAGAAGCTGACCCCATTGTCTTTTCCAGGTCCCTTGACTCAGAAGCAGGGATGTTTACAAGCTGGAGTAGTCAGGCCTGACGGGCTCACTGAGACATGATTTAACACCAAAGGCGCATAGAGATGGTTCAGTTTCCTAGCCATGCAAGGCTAGGTTTCCATAGAGTCACAAAAAGTTCAGTTTTCTAGCCACACAGGGCTAGGCACAAACATTACAATAAAGTTTCACAAACAGTTACAACATTGCATCAAAAATCCAGACTTTTGATCTTATTACCAAACATGCTCAAGGTTTGAGTTTCCATGATAGAGAAATCTTTGAAAGCCAATCTTATAAATAAATATATATATATATGTATATATATAAAATTTTAGAATCAAGTTACAAATCTTTCTGCTTTCTAAAAATACTTCCTCACCCTCTCAACATACTTAAACCTTTCTGAAACTGATATCAATTATCTGGAGACAGGAGGGGCTTGGATAAACCCTCATTTGTCCCCAAACCTTCTTATCTGTCTTTCTAGATCCCTCAAAACCATTATTCAGTTTATTCAGCATTCCTTTATATTTGTTAACCACAAAACAGGATGGTTCATATCTTCTACTGGCTACTTGCTCTGATCATTGAAACTTGCTATAGAAGGGATAAGCAGGGACATATGACATTCCAAATGTGACAGGATAAAACATCCTTGGCTCTGTTTAAATTCAGGTAAAGTCACAGATATTCATCCATGCAGTGTTGGTACCACCTCACAGCTAGACTCAGGAATAGGTGGGAAACATTCCTTTTCAAAGGAATTTCATGGGTAAGCTGAGCCAGAAAGGGTCCCATCCTAGCTGAGGCTAAGGTTGCCCCTTTGGCCTTTACCAGATGTAGACTTCCACCTGTTAACAGTATAGGATCACACTCCCTCTGCGTAGCTTGTGGTACTTGATGCAGACACTGACTTATGCAGGCAACCATACCCAAATTCAAACTCCAAACAAAATTTAGTTATGGTCCCAACTGCCTTTTACCTCAGATAGCAAGTCTCATTAATCACAGCTTAGAGCCAGTTCTCTTATTTATTTATTTATTTTCCTTATGGCGCTGAGGCCAAAGGCTCTATATACTTTAGCAAATGACAGACCACACTTTGTCCTACACACTAGTATAGGAAACTCCTAGTAATTTCCCTTCACCAGTAGAGATTGATAGCTGCTCTGTATCTTATAGTCTTACTAGGTCACTGACAAGGTAAAGGGGTTCACAAAATTAACCTAGGATTAACCTGGGTTCATAGAGCCAGTATTTATTAAAGGTGGGATGTGAATCAACTCTCCCCTGACTAGAACTAGCTTTTTATCTACTATATCATTGCCATGTTGCCTTTCTTGATTGGTTTAAAATTTGATAAATCGTTGTGTTATATATTGAAGAATGCATTAGAGAATCAAATAAAAGGAAAAAATTGAGCAGCTCTCCTACTCTAAATCTGTATTTTGGTAATCCTTGGGGGAGAAACTGATCCAAACCTATTTTCCAGTTGATGCCATTCTGCCTTTCCTAAAGTTTAAATTACTATTTAGCTTATTTGGCGAGACTTTTGTCTTGTTTTGGTTTTCCAAGATCAATGTAAATTCCTGTAGAAAAAAAATTATAATAGTAGCATTTGATGGGAAAACAGTCCTAGCAAATTGACAAGTTAGGTAAATGAAAAATCAAGTTAAAAAAGGAAGTTGAAACTAAAAGATGATGAGAGACATTGTATTATCTTGGACTGATTTTAGAGCAAGGAAGACTTGTATTCAAGACTGTTCAGACTGGCTGTGTGATATTGAGCACATCACTTAATTTTGCAGTGTTACAAGTAACTCTTAAAATTGTAAGTTTCAGAAGACTTGTTGATCTTGCATTGGTAGAGGGAGTTTCTTAACCATCATCTCCCTGTACCCTTTAAGCCATAGGTTCAATTTTTTAAAAAGGCATGATTGAGATTATCATTAGTTAATATATTTGATCACATTAGTGGAAATGGAAAAAAATTCTCAAAACATAAAAAGTTGCAATTTTTGTAGAATTTTTTTCCAGTTTTTATAGCAGATTTTTGTGCTTTAAACATATGTAAATATATGTATACTTTGAAAGAGTATCTCATATATTTGAAAGGGTAAATAGGTATAAAGCAAACAATTTACAAGATCGGAAAATCCATAGTAGGTAGTCTACCCATTTTCAGATTCTTAATTAGCATGCTTATTCAGGTTTACTAATTTGTCTAGAAAAATCTTTTTTCCTTAGAATTCATTATTTAATAATGAACACCATAGTAAATGCCACATTGTTTAAAAAATGTGATTATTTGGAGTTATTATGTAATTAAATATAATCTTTTTTTTAAATTTGAAGGGTGAGTTTGCCAAACCATTCATTATCAACAAAGTGCAATTCCCCTTGGGAAATAAAAATTTCAAAAGATTTAAAACTAAAAGAAGCAGAGAAGGATGGTGATAAGCAGTTGATTATAGTAAGTTATTTTAAAATTTTGTTGCCTTTGTCTATATTAGTCATTTCTATATATGCCTTTATACCTTCCCAGCCAACCCTTATAACAATAAATACATTTTCACATATGGTTGATTTTTTTTTTAAATAAAAACTAATTTTATTGATTCTCTCAAAAATTTTCCTTTTTTTTCATGTAACCTATTTTCTCTCTTGACTTACCTCCCTCCCCCAACCCTCTCTCATTGAAAAAAAAAAAAAGGAAAATAAAACTTTATAACAAATATGCAAGAGCAAGCTAAATAAACTCATGCATTGGCCATGTCCAAAAAATAGATGTCTCAGTTTGCACCTTGAGTCTTATTACCTTTCAGGAAGTGCATGTTTAATTATTAGTCTTTTGGAAATGTGGACTGTTTGAAGTTCTTAAGTCTTTTAGCATTGTTTGTCTTTATAATGTTATCATATAAATTTTTTATTCTGCTTCTACCTATTTAACTGTATTAGTTCAAATAAGACTTGTAAAGTTTATCAGTCTTCCCTTTCATCATTTTTTATAACAGTAATATTTTGTTGCATTCATGTATCATAATTTGTTCAACCCTTTCCTATTTGATGGGCATCCCTTCATTGTCAAATTTTTGCCACCATTGAAGCACTGCTATAAATATTTTTGTATATATGTGTCCTTTTTCTTTATTTGATCTTTTTTATGGTATAGGCCTAGTAATACTATTGCTTAGTAAAAGGTTATGCACAGTTTAGTGAAGTTTTAGACGTTGTTTGAAATTGCTCTCCTGAATAGCTGGGCCATTTCACAGTTCCATTAACCATGCATTAATGTATTTGTTTTCTTATATTCCATCCAGCATATATTACTTTACTTTTTTGTCATCTTGATTTTGTCATTGAAATTTACCTGATAGGATTAATGAAGGCAGTGAAAAATTTAGTATGTAATGATTTGTATTCCACAATAGACCATGTGAACAATCTGAGCATTTATGAGTTTTTCTGGCTCATCTTTTCATTGGTTAAAAATTAAAATAATGATAAATTCACCTTATGTTGCCCAGAACTAGGTTTCCATACCACTTCCCAGCTATTGCTGCATTGTGCTGTACGCTGTTTTCTATATCCCTGAGCTCCCCTCCAGCTCTTCCTCTGTGTTTTATTCCCCAAGTAGAATGTAAGCTTTTTGAGGGTAGAGACTGTATTTGATTGTATTCCCAGTACTTAACATGATGCCTGGTATGTAGTAAGCACTATCTTGCACATATCTTAGGCGTAATATATCTAATTCTGAACTCATTATTTTTTCCTCTAAACCCTTTCCTCTTTGAAACTTCCCTGCTTTTGTCAAAGACCCCCCTCTTTCCATTGTGTAAGGTTTGTCGTTTAATCATTACTCAAATCTCATTCAGCTCCAGTGTTGCTTATTGCTTCTGAGATAAAATACAAACTGCTCTGCTTAACTTTTGAAGCCCTGTACAACAGGTTGTCTTTACAAACTTTCTTTGATCCAGCTAAACCGACTTTCGCCTTTGCCTTGCAGAAGGCTGTTTCACATATCCATGTCTTCATTGGCCATTCCCTTTACCTAGAATTTCCTTCCTCCTTACCTCCATCTCACTCTCACTTTGTCCTCTCTCTCAAATTAACTTGTGTTTAACTATTTTGCATATATTTGTATTTATTATCTTATGCTATCTGTATTTTTTATATACTCTGCTTGATATTTCCCCCTTAGAATGTGAATTCCCTTGTGAGTGGGGATCAGTCAGCCAGTCAACAAATGTGTACCTGTTACCAGGCACTGTTCTAGGCCCAGGTGATAAAAGTACAAAGAATTAATAAGTGCTCATTGATTAATTAATTTATGTATTTAGTGAAAGTTTTTCTGGTAATATCAGAATAGTATAATTTCCATGGGAAAACTGTTGAATATATAGTTTTCTTTTAATATAATTTTTTTCTTCATCACTTTAAAAAAATTTTTTTATCTTTAGCATTCTTTCAAAAAAATTTGAGTTCCACATTCTCTCTCTCCTGTTCTTCCCCCACCTATTGAGAAGGCAAGTTATGTATGTGAAATCATGCAAAGCATTTTCATATTAGCTATGTTGGAAAAGAAAAGGAAAAAAAAATAAAGCTAGAAAATTATAGGTGGATAACATTTTTCATAATGAATCCTTTGGAAATATCTTAGATGATCATAATGATCAGAGTAGCCAAGTCTTTCACAGTTAATCATTGTTACAGTTGTGTACATTGATCTCCTGGTTCCGCTCACTTTACACTCTGCATTATTTTATATAGGTCTTCCTAGGTTTTTCTGAAATCATCCTGCTCATCATTTCTTACAGCAAACGCAGTAGTATTCCATCACTGTCATATATTACAACTTGTTCAGCTATTCCCCAGTTGATGGGCATCCCTCAATTTCCAGTTCTTTGTCAGCACAAAAAGAGCTGCCTTCAGCATTTTTGTACATATAGGTCCTTTTCCTTTTTCTTTGATCTCTTTGGGAAACAGACGTACTAGTGCTTCTGCTGGGTCAAAAGGTATGTAGAGTTTTATAGCTCTTTGGGCATTGTTCCATATTGGTCTCCAGAATGGTTGAACCAATTCACAACTGCACCACATCCCCTCCAGCATTTATCACTTTCTGTTCCATACAGGTTCCTTTAAATAAGAAATATTGAAAAGGAGTAAGTTTCAAATATTTTTTATGGAAAATCCATAATATGGTAGCAAAATTATTCTTTTGATGGTAATTTTTTGCACTGTAGATATGCATAAAACTTTCATTCAGGAAACATTCTCATCATTACAAAATATTTGGAATGATGATGAAACCCTAAAATTTTTATGTGTACTTTTTCATTTAAATTGTTATAGGATTCTGTGTAATGAGAGATCAGTCATATTTTTAAAACTGGTTTTCTTTATGTACAAAATTTCACACATGTTAAACGCAACAACTGCTAGTTAATTCATTAGATAGTTTTCAAATTACACTTTAAATTTAGAGTCTAGTTTTGACATTACAGATTTTTCTCTCCACATTTCATCTTACATATAGTCTATATTCAGATTTATGAATTATGTTCAATTTTCAGAAATGCTTGAGTAATATATTGTGTTTTTCTTAGGATGCAGGACAGAAAAGATTTGGAGCAGTTTCCTGTAATGTTTGTGGAATGCTTTACACTGCTTCAAATCCAGAAGATGAGACACAGCATTTGCTATTCCACAACCAGTTTATTAGTGCTGTAAAATATGTGGTAAGAGAATTTCATGGTTCTTTAAGGGTAAATGGCCAGATTTTTTAGTGAGATGGGTTCTCAAAAAGATAAATTCTTGAATAGTTTTTAAAATAATGCTTTACATATTTCCAAGTTATAGTTTTATAAAATAAAACATAACATTTCTGGAATAAACTGGCTTTTTTTAAAAAAAAAGGAATTAACTATTTAATGTTGATCAGTTAGTATTGGTGGAGTTTTTGTTTCAAATAAACATTTTTATTGCCATTGTTCTGGGCTTCTACTAAGAAATAAATGTTGTTCCACCTGGACAGTTCTTGCTTTCTTTATGAGCTTAGAAAGATACCAAAATTCTGAGTTACTTAATAGTCCCAGAACTTGGAACAACTTTGTATCTTATAATTACAAAATAGTATTCTGAAAAATTGCATCTAGATTATTTTCAAATTTTTATTTCTCTTTGTCCTTTATAAGATAGTTTTCTAGTAGTTTAAATCTCTGAAGCCTTACTTTAAAAAAAGTTATGTTTTAAGTTCCTCTTTTTTTCCTGTTTAGTAGTGTAAGGATAAGAGAAATGTGTATTTTTTTTCTTTTATTTATATGCATGTTAGGTCTTTTGGGTAATTTTTAACATTTGAGTTTAATGTAGTAAAATTTTCAACAGTTTTAAATTATTTTAGATATCTTGTGAAAATAGCAATTTTATGCCAAAGCTGTTCCCACATAATCTGAAATACAAACTGGAATCCATATTTACATACATGTTACCTTCAGTACTGTACACTCACATAGACAAGACCTCCAGGATTTCTGAACTGAGATCACCCACTCATTTCATATAGGCATTCAGATAATTATTCAGATGTTTTTACTCTGGCCCAAGGTAGAGCCATTTTACCTTAAGTTAAAAAGATCTGTTATCATTATTTCAGTCAACTAATTTCCTCCCTCAGATAAAATTTTCACCTTTATCTAAGATACTAAAGTTACTTAAGACTGTACCTGCTTCTAACATTTTTCTCCTCAAATATACTAAGCAAATTTTAAGATTCGTATGTGGAGAAAATCTGTTGAAAGATACATATTTATTTCTAAATCTGCCTTTTTCCAATTTGCTTATATCAGTACTCTTCAACAAGATATTTTACCATGGAACTTCTCAGTTCTAGAATCCTTTTTGTAACCTGCTAAGAAAGCAAAAAAAAAAAAATCTGTGTATCTATATAAAAAAATATATATGTGTGTGTGTATATGCATGTATATACACACATATATACGTACATATATGTGATGTAGTTCATTATAGCTTACTTTCAGTGAAAATATTTCACTTGATTTTACTTAGTGTAAAATTTGTATTTAACAACTTAATTTAAATCGCTACAAAAGCCATTATGATCAAATGCAAGTGCTAAGGCAGTATGTCAGATTCTCATTGAGAGAAAAACTAGGAGTATGTTTCTGAGAATGGAATTGAAGATTTTGCTTTAAAACATTTTGAGTGGACCAAGAATTGGAGTTAGTAATAGCTATTTCATATCTCCTATATTTATTAATAATTAAGTTGATTGTCTCATGTAAAAAGGAGTGAAATTGACCTTTTTAAAAAGTTATGATTTTTTGGGAGGAGGGTGAGACTCCAAAAAGAATCCAAGGATATTTTTTTCTTTTTCTTTTTTTAATTGATGGGACAGAGCTAAGGGTTGTTGTTTTTTTTAATTTTGTTTTTTAAATATAATTTTTTTGTTTGGTTTTGTTTTGAACTTTGAGAGAAGGAATTGAGTTTAGCAGATGGTCTTCCTTTGCACTGAGGTCCAAATTCTTATTTAACTTTTTAAGTTATGTTTTCCATTTTATATATATATGTATAGTCTGAAAAATAAAAATCTAATAAAAATTAATTTTTTAGTTTTTAAGAAGAAGGTGAAAATATTGATGCCCAAAATGTACTGAAGGGAGCACGTAGTTTTGATTTCTTAGTTATAACACCAAAATGAATTTGGATAATCTTGTTCTTATTTTATCTTCTCCGTTGCCTATTTGTGTATTTCTTCAAATGTGGAGTATACTAAAAAAGGAGTTTAGTGCTCTGTCCTTATTTATTAGTCTTGTTAAAAGTAACATACTTCTCAAAAACTATTTGGTATTTTTGTTACACTAAAGAATATTAATTCAATTATTTTTATGCCTTTGCTTTTATATAATTGTCACTTTCCAGTGACTCTTCTTCATAGAACATGCCCTTATTTGTAACAGGTAAAATAAGCCAAACAAATTAATACATTGGCCAGATCTGCTAATTTAAAATCTCCTTTTCTACCTGTTGTCTGTCTGCTCATATGTGGCAAACAGTCTTCCCCATCAGTCCTCCAGAGTAATGATTATAGCTATTGTACTGATCAGAGTACAAACAGTCTTCAAAATGGGAATATTCAGTATTCTTATGATAAGAATTTCTTCCCCTTAACTTATATTATGTTGCATATTGTTATAGATCTAGGTGGCTTTGGGTTTTTGAAGGTTATGTTAGCTTAGTGAATATCCTTTCTAGATCCTTTGCAAAGCTTAAAGCTACCCTATATAAATGTGAGTTGTTCATAGTAACCAGGACGAATAGAAAAGTTTTCAGGTATATCCCTGTCAACAGATTGTATTTGTGGTCTGAGGACTGGTGCAGCTTACTCCAGATTGACTTGTTGTTTAGTAAAGTGTGAAGGTGACTGTGTTCTTCATTGGTGAAATCATGGATTGTTGAAATATAAAAAGATTTCTGCCAGAAATGGCCTAAGTACTCTTAAAATAGACTTTTTTCCCCCTGTGAGATCAATATTTAAATCATGTGCATATAATAAAGACCTATAAGCATTCTTAGTTTTCTAATTATTTTTGGTCTACTGAAACATTAAACTTCTGGTCTCTTCCTTTCTTATCCATTTCTATGAAAACAACTTCATTTATCATACAACTTTAGACTGGAAAGGTTTTTTGGAAATCATTCTATTGAAGTCTTCTAATTGTTCCTTTCTTCACTTCTTTATCCTCTCTTCCTGATTTTGGATACTGTTTGGAGAGAAACATTTGGACTAAACTTTTGGAGACTTTAGGAGGTAGCTTCTCCTTCATCAAGGAGAGAATATGCTTTTTGACAGAGACATAGGAGCTTCCTTAGTATATGGAAATATTGATTCCTGTAGGAAAAGGAGCTCAGGGTGACTTGCAGACAGATTTAGCTTTGCACCACATGGCTAAATCAGATACTTGTCCCTGAACCCCGGTCTCAGCTGTAACCTCAAATTCCCACTAGGTGTCTAGAATCACCTTTAGTTTTTCTAGTGACTAATCAGAGTAGCATTTGGCTTCTTTGTGAAGCTCCTGGTTTAAACTTTTTCCTCTCTTAAATATTTAATATTAATAAGTACTTCTGTACTTGTGTGTACAGTACTGTGCTAGGTACTGTGGAGGATGCAAAGAAACAATAGACATAGTTTCTGTTTTCAAGAAACTAAGACCCCCAAAGGCATCCTCTGCTCACCCCACTCCCCAGCCAATTTTTTCCAGGTTAATTATTCCCAATTCCTTCAATAAGTCCTTTCCAGTTCCTTAAACCTAGCAAGACCTTTTCCACTGTCTTTGTTGCACTCTTTCTTCTCTAGCAGATTGAATCCTTATTCATGCCCTCCTTGAATCTTCAACCTCTCTTACCAGTTGATTCTTTTTTTTTTTTTACTTATTTTTTTTTATTTACTCATTTACTTTTAATTTACAAGATTCAGTTCCACAATCACTTGAGTTTCAGATTTTCTGG
>CM053580.1:403522602-403569140 GCA_028627135.1 Pseudochirops cupreus
GCACAGTGGACTTTTTAAGGCATTCTTCTCCTCATTGGCTTTTTGGGCCTCTTTTGCCATTTGAGTTAATCTATTTTTTAAGGTGTTAATTTCTTCACTCAGGTTGTTGACTCTCTTTTCATGATTTTCTTGCAACATTCTTATTTCTCTTCCCAATTTTTCCTCCACTTCTCTCATTTGGTTTTCAAAATCCTTCTTCAGCTGATCTCTGGCTTTTAGGCAGTCTTCATGTTTCTTGGAAGCTTTTGGTGTGGGAATTCTGACTGTGTTGTCTTCCTCCCGTTCCCTGCTTTGATCCTTCTTTTCCCTGAAGAAGGAATCTAGAGTTTGGTTGCTGTTCTTACTTTGCTTCCTATGCTTGTTCATGGTTTGGCTAGTCACTGATTTTTTAGTTCTGTGAACTCTGCTTCCAGAGGTGAAAGCTTTGTCCCAAATTGCTGGGGTTTTCCCAGCTGCTGGAGCTATGAGGAGGGCACTGTCTCTGTAGCCCCCACCAGCTTTGGCTCACTGGTCACGCACCTCAGGACCACCACCCAAGACCACAATCCCGATCCAGGCAGGTCAAGGCAAGAGCACTTAGCCTCTGAATGGTCGCTTGGCACCCCCTGCAATCTGCAGGTTGGGAGCTCTGAAGCAGCCACATGGAGGAGGCTGCAGGGCCACCTCTTCAGACTGCTTCTAGCTCTGGAGGCAGTTGGCCGGATCCTCTCCCCCAAATTTGTCCTTGTTTCTTATGGGTTGATAATTCTGGAAACTGCCACAGAAGTCTGTGATCCGCTCTCCTGAAAGCTCCAGGCACAGCTTGTCCTAGATGCCCTCGGGCTAAACCGTAATGGGGCTGAGCTCTGTTCCCGGCACACTGCGATGAACCCTTCCCATCTGCCTGCCAGGCTGCCTTCAGTGGGAGCTTCGTTTCTCTGTGATATTGTGGGTTCTGGAGCTCTAAAATTTGTTTAGAGTCATATTTTATAGGTATTTGAGGTGGTTATGGGGGGAGCTCATGGAGTTCTCCTGATTCTGCGCTGCCATCTTGACTTCCAACATTACATCTTATCACAGAAAATCACAATATAGTGTTCACAACAGCTTAACATTAAAATGGCCACATAGTCTTCACCAAAGTGGTCACAGTATTTAGAACAAAGAATAAAAGAACAATCATCTGGTATTCCTAAGGAGATTTGCCTCCTTACTCAGTCATTCAGTCATTTCAAAATACAGTAGTCAGTCTTCCACTCATGGGGCAATCATAGGTTAACTTAATTAGTCACTTATCTAGCAATCAGTCACTAAGTATCGTTAATCACTAGATACAATCATTAGAAAATTACACAAACCCTCCACCCCTCAGTCTCTAGTAAACTTTGATTTTATCACAGCATTCAAAATCCAAGGAGAGGCCTTTTCTTTATCTTGGCTTGGGGTGGTCTCTCAGATTCCCTGGATCCCCTTCCATGGTACCGGCTCCTACCAGAATCCACCAAACAGTCACCTGGATTCAGAGGCAGAGAGTTCCCAGGTCCTTGTCCAGTCCTTCAGGCAGTTCCTGCTACACATTGAAGTTCACGGGGTCCAACACATCTCAAAACCTTTACAACTTCTGTTCCCAGGAACTCAGGGATCAACTAAGCTACAAACAAACAAAGTCTGATCCCAATAAGGTCATGTTTCTTCAGTCCTCTGGCAGTTTAGGTAGCCCTAGGACCCAGAAGAAATCTCAGCCTTCCAGGTGGCCTTCTCAGCAGTAACTTCAGCCTTCACTGGATTCTGGTCTCAAGGAAATCCTCTCTCAGTTCTCAGTCAGCTTCCAGATGCTGACTGAGAGAAACTCTCTCTCTCTCCCTTTCCCTCTCCCTGTCTCTCTTTCTCTCTCTCTCTCTCCCCCCCCCCTCCCTCTCCCTCTCCAGCAGAACAGTTTCTTCCACCAGTAGCTTGTCTGAAGAAAATTCTGCTTCCTCCGCCAGGAGAAAAATTCTGATTCTGCCTCTCTGGGGCTTTTCTTATATTCACACACACAGTATTGGCTTCCTGTTTCAGCCAAACCCTTCCTGTTATGTCAGCAAGAGGAAACAGAGTTCACACCTTCTGTTTCTTTCACAGAGGCTTGACTAAGGGCTAAGTACCTGCTTACTTGACATAACAAAAATGGGTCTTCAAATTTAAGTTAATTACCATTACAACCTAAAATAAGTAACTCATATTTCTATATAGTGCTTTGTGGTTAAATTATCTTATTCCTCCTAATAATACTATAAGATTAATAATTCCAGAACTAATCAGTCAGCAAGTATTAATCCTTTATTCTGTTCCAGTCACTGCTAAGCACTGTGAATACAAAAAAAAAGGTGAAAACAGCTCCTATTCTTATGTTCTAATGGGAAAGACATGTGAAATAGATAAGTACATACAAGATTTATACAGAATTTGTAGGTAAGACTCAGGTTAAATGATTAAAAAATTCAAGTGACTCTGCTGTCAAATGGCAAAGCCAGGGCTACAGGCCAGGTCTAACTTCATATACGGTTCTTTCCCCCTCATGTACCATGAGGATTCTTTGTAAAGGGAACTCATACTTCTCTCTTTTTTGAGGCTTAGGGCCCTGTTAACTTAGTAATAGCAGAAAAAGAGTGGTAACATGATGGATTATGTGTGAGTATTCTGAGGACCACTTTTCTTTGAAAAACCATGATGATTCAATTTCATTAACCATTCCTTTTCTTCCCTTTCAGCACTATTTTTACTGAAAATACATCTGCTGGTAGAGAGGGTGTGTGTGTGTGTGTGTGTGTGTGTGTGTGTGTTTGCTTAGATAGTACTTTGAAAAAAGTTTAATAAGAAAAACAATTTTTTCTATGTTCTGTGAATTCAGTTACTCTTTCATATCCTCTGCCTTATCTCACCATTATAGTTGTCACATCCTCAGCTGGCCTGTACACTCTCACAAGATTGTGAAGAAAGATTTTTTTTAAAAAGGAATAATTTCTAGATTCTTAAGAATTTAGTACTCATTATTCTAAATTCATCAGATAGTTTGGGGCATGGGATGGGGAATGTTCCATTGAGCTCTAGGAACAGAGGAGATAATAATTATGTAGTCGTTATATCCAGTGGCCAGTTATGCTAGAAAACTGGAGATGGCAGATTTGATAAACACTACTTTGTAAGCTCAGCTATGTCAAAATGAAACGTGTTGACTAAAATATTTTGTCATAATGTATTTTAAATTTAATTATAGGGCTACAGAGTTATAGAAGATAAAGTCCCAGATGTCAGTTCAGAAAAAGAGAAAGTTATATTCGAACGGCAAAAAGCCTGGTGCTGCTCAACATCTCCTGAGCCTGCTGTCTGTGGGATTAGTCGCATTTGGGTATTCAGCATGATGCGTCGAAGAAAAATAGCTTCTCGAATGATTGAATGTCTAAGGTAAATAATTTAGAAATGTGAATCTTAAAAGTATTTTTTCTTGTTTTATTTCTTATTTATAGTTTGTTTTCAATGCAGATCAGTTTGATAACATGAAAGTAGTTACTGTGAATCAAATCATTCAGGACACAATATAGAAGAATCTCAAACAATATACATCATTCAAAGTAGAGCATAAAAAGTGTTCATTTACTTATGTGCAGGAACTCGAGACATTTTTTCTGTTGGGAAATTTCTGAATTGTCTTCAAAGACCAACAGACTTTCTTTGCTTTGTTATAAAGTTAGGATAATTATAGGATATATAAAGTTAGGATAATATATAAAATATATATATATATAAAGTTAGGATAATCAGATAGTTCTGCAAAGCTAAGTGACTCTATCTGAACCAAAAAAAGGTGAGTATTTCTTTAAAAGGTTTCAGCACTGAGGCATTTGTAATATATTGGCCCCCCTGAATGAATTCAGCTTTAGGCTTTGTTCATAATATCGAATGAAGTAATATTCTCATTTAAAAACTATTCTGCTTTACAAAGATTTTTTTAAAAAGTATTTACCAGAATACTAAAGAATGTCTTATGAACTTAAAATGGTACAATTTTAAACTTGTAGTTCTTTGGTTCAAATAACTTTTTTTTTAACCCTGTTTGGCTTTTTGTATATATTTGCCTCTTAATTTTAATATTTTGAAATAATAAATCTTCACAGTAGATCATCTTCAGAATGTAAGATACTTGATATGTAGAAAAATAAAACAACATTTGAAAGTTATTTAAGAGATTATACTTTAAAAGTCTTTGGAATTAAGGAAAGCAAGCTAGCTAATTTAAAATTTTGTTCACTTGGGAAGTAATGGGAACATGTAGATTTAGATTAAAGTTATGTAAGCCAGTTTTACTAATTATATTTAAATTCTAGGAAGCTAGGTGGCATAGTGGATAGAGGGTGCTGGACTTGGAGTCAGTAAGACCTGAATTCAGATCTATCCTTAGATATGATACTTCCTAGTTGTAGGACCCTGGACAAGTCACTTAACTTCACTTTTATCATCTGTAAAATGGGGATAATAATAGCACTCTGCATAGGAGTAATAATAGCACCTATCAATAATATATGTAAAGTGCTTTTACAAACCTTTAAAGCACTACATAAATACTAACTTTTATTATTATCCTGGGAACGTTCTAATCCATCATTACTGTGGCACATGACATTTACAGCACAATTTAATTTCCAAAGAAGTAATTGAGTTTTTCAGAGAACAGTAATACCTTAGTGTTTTAAAATTTATCTAGATTATATAGACATTAATATTTCTGAAATATGGGGGAGGGGAGAAGCTCAATGATGCTCTTCTTAGTATCCTTAGTATCCTTATAAATAGAAATATATAACCTGGTCCAGTTTATAAACTTTATACCATCTAATCATTTTTTGGTCATGGAGATTCAATGGACCAAAGTGAAAAAATGACAGTTCCACACCCTTTTCCCTTTTACTGACTGAAATCTACCCTTTTGTTCCCAAGGTAGAGTTCTAATCATCGATATTTTCTATGTTATATTTAGTGAATTTTTATTTTGAACTAAGTGGTTTTAGATGACATATCTTTTTGGTCTTACACTTGGAGGGTCCAACTGGTTTAAATCCAACATCATTTCCTCCAGTGAAATCTTTCAGATACTTCTCAAGAAACTCCAAATTTGGGAAATCAACCCATGATCTTCTGGTCACAGATGGCAGTAAATTTAAAGGGGTAGAATTGAGTGGATTTGGTCAAGAATAGTTTCTTTTGTGTTGTTCTGTTCCACACTGACTTGTAGATGCAGCTCAGGAAGATGGCTTAGGGAGCAACATAGGTTATGTTGCCTTGCTTGAATCTTTTATTGGTAAAGATGTAGAAGGAAGAATGTGAGGAAGAAAAGGCTAGCATTTAGTCACCTGCACAGAATTTCTGCCTCTCTGATCATAAGAAGACCTCTAAATGTGTAGCTACTGCTACTGGACAAAAGAGTGATGATAGGCACAAAAGAATTGTTTGTACTTTTGCCTTTCGAGAATGAATCCACTTGGTGGAAATGAGTACAGACTTGGTCTTAGGTTGTGCACATCAAATCTCTTTGTGATTTATCTTGGCTTCTTGCTCTACTCACTCAAGTTGCAGAGCTTTATCCATTAACATCTCTTTCTGAGCATGGTAGTGATAGAGGAGAGAGAGTTCCTAGGCTAGTCTGCTTTCTTAACAGCTTTAGTGGGTTAAGAAGATGAAATTGTTAACTAAAATGAGCATAGATTTAGAGTTGGAAGGGATTGTGGAGTCCTTGGCCTAACTCCCTCATTTTACAGATGAGACAGCAGGCCTAGAGAGAGAAATGACTTGTCCAAGTTTACTACCCCTGGAGCAGTGATTTTGGTGGGATTTGACTCAGTTCTCCTCTCACTCCAAATCTGATCACTCTATCTTTGAGAATTGTTATGCTGTTCTTGATGTTCATTTCCATGAATGATATTGGATGCCATGTGTCTTATATTCAGTCTAGTTCCCTGAGATTGAAGTCCCTTCCATTTCTTTATGATCCATGATGGGGGATTAGAATGGCATGATATCTGTTCTGAGGGAGTTCAGTAATCCTGCCTTTCTTTCATATTAGTAAATTCAGGACTGGTAATAGTGGTTGCTGTATTTTATTAAAATTGGAAACCATCCAGGTATAGACAGAAGAGCTCCAAACAGTTCCTAGCTAACAGAACTTTTCCCTTCTCCCTCTTCTCACTATCACTTTCCTCAGCTAAACCAGGGCTTTTCAAACTTCTTCCAGTTGCCACGCCTTCAGCACTTCTTAAATTATAGTTTAAGAAGTTCTGAGCTATACCATTCCTTGTCCTTCTTGGGCTAGTTTTTCTGTTATCATTGAGTGTTATAGTGCATGCGCGCGCACGCGCGCGCACACACACACACACATTCTCTCTCTCTCTCTCTTTCAAAGTTCTGTGGGGCTGGGCACATGACAGAAAATTGTTGCTAATTGGAAAATATTAAGTTTAGGCAAACTTGTTAACTATAAGAATTGAATAGTATGTGTGATGAATAAGTTTTTGTAGCAGTTACTTTGGAATTGGAATTGTATTCTTTTGCCCACAGAGTCTCCCCTTCCAGTTGTCTCCTATGATTTTAAAAAAGTTTTTATAATGGTTTTATAATATAGTACTTTCTGTGTTGTATTATGTTTCCTCACCCCTTTTTTCTTTCTTTTTAAATTAGGAGCAACTTTATATATGGCTCATATTTGAGCAAAGAAGAAATTGCTTTTTCAGATCCTACACCTGATGGAAAACTCTTTGCAACACAGTACTGTGGCACTGGCCAGTTTCTGGTATATAATTTTATTAATGGACAAAAGAACTCTTAATAGAATCTTGTCTATGTTGATCTGACTACATCTGCTGGATATTATGGATTGGTTGCTGACTTTAACCAGGAGCTAGGGCCATTTTTATTACAATGAACTCAGGACTGGTAACAACCAAGAGGTTGTTCCATTTTAATAAAATTGGAAACAATGCAGTAATAGCTTAATTTTTTTGTTTTTTTTTAAAGAAGATATTTTGTTATCTTTTACAGAAGTTTATGATTGTATTTTATCTATAGTTATTTAGTCATGTTTACATGCAGCAGATAATTAATTGTTCATAGTGGACTGTAAACTAATGCAAGGACTATGGTCTCAGTGATGAGTATATATATTGAAGTTCCTAATATGGTAATATATCAGTGCTGCTTGGTACTGTATCTTTTTTTATACTGAACTGCTGATCCTAGTTTTGCTTTTTAAGCATAAGAGTTTAAAGATTGTATTTTAATGGAACTTAAATGCTCTCTGGGATAGTATTAAAGGAGGGACAACACTATGTTTTTTAGAAAACAGTGGCAAAGGTAAAAGCTCCAGGATGTTTCTATGTACTTGGCCTCATTTGCACATGCAGGAGGAAATAGGAAGTTTGGGAGATGCTAGGTTTTCTTTTTTCCTTGCTAGGCAAGAAAAATGAAGTTGGAGTTAGTCAAAAGAGGGTTGGGCCTTTCCCTCTGGAAAGTTTCCTGTGGCTAGAATTTAATGGGGTAAAACAAACTGTAGGAGCAGGCTATTGTGCATCTTGCTGTATGTCTGTATATCCTACAAGAAGACAATAGCCCATTTATGTCAGATTTGCCAAATTACTGAAAAAGGTTTCTGTAATTTATTAATAAGATTGAAACTAAATAAAATGGCCCTGGTATCTACTTTATTTTTCCTCAGAAATACTGCACTGGATATATGCCTTTATTACTGGACTTCACTTTTATACTTGTCTGTATAATGCCCTCCACTTTTAAAGGGTTTATATGTTGAAAAACTGCTGTGGCCTTTCTTGAACTATATATAATTTAGAATAAAAGAATAAATAACTTGATAGACTTTTTAAGATATAAGTGCTGGCATGATGTGAAGCATATGTTGTCGTCATTTTGAATTGAATAAGTTCAGCCCCTTGGAAATTAGATGATTCAGAGTCTTTGCCACCATTTTGCTCAAGTGCAGGTGCTGCATGAAGTAATCCACAGTGCACATCTTTATTTTACTGAGTCTTGTCAGCCCTCTCTGCCCTTCAGACATTGGACCAGACTGGAATCCACCTGCCCATCTTGCACCATGCTCTGCTTGCTTTCCTGGCCTTTTCTTTGCTTACTATCCTAATCACCCTATGGCTCACATACTTTTTTGGTCAGTGAAACTTCCTGATCTCACTTATCTGTAAGGGACCTCTGCCTCTTCTGAACTCTGTAAGATGTTTGTGCCTCTTACTTCACTTTCATTCCTGCTTTTTCAGTTGTCTCTGTGGCTGATGCCTTAGCCTTTCTAAGCCAGCCTTCCCTCTTCTGTAAGATTGGGATGATGCTTGTGCTGTACCTCACCAGGTAGAGTCTCCCTAGAGAAGGGTATGGTAAACCTCAAAGAGCATATAAATAGCAACTGTTATGGTGTTCCTGTTGTACTGCAGACTCAGAGAGTAGGCACTCTTAGCTCCTGGATGTGTTGGTGATCAGCTATGTGTTCAGTGAGGGAGAAGAGAGGTCAGGAATAGTAATAATAGCTGGCACTTAGTATTTTAAGGTCTGCAAAGGACTTCACAAATGTTGTCTCATTTTATCCTCACAGCAACCTTGGGAGATCAGTGGGTGTTCTTGTATCTTCATCCAAACCCAACACTATCCACTGTGCAGCGTAGCTGCCTCTAAAATGCATGTGCTTAGCAGAATGATGAAGCACATTCATCTTCTAAGGGTCTTAGGGTATAGGTAGGGATGATGTAAAGGGTGTTGTCATAAGATGCTTTATTAGGAGACAAGGCCCTTTTAAGTGGCTCCTCGAGGATTTTGTACATGTGAATTTTAGGGAAAAAATTCCTCCTTTTTTGTCTTAATGGCTTCACTAACTGGGAGTATGTTCATTTAAATGCAGCCCATATTTAAATTGTGCATTTGTGCTTAGAACATTGTGTTAAGACAAAGTCACATATGCTTCAATCCTGTGTGGGCTGGAAGACTGGGCAGTACCTACTTGAGTCAAGCATCACCTTCAGGGATCCCTGAGTGGTATAAGTTTGCGTGGTTTCCACTACCATGAAAATGACTCATGGTGTCATCTTGATGCAAATGAGTACATGCAGCCAATGTTAAAATATAAGCTTATTCACTGAACGTGATCAGACAGAAGGAGTCAGAAGACTGGATGGAGTAGTATGTCGCAGCAGTGCCACTTACCTAATTAGGTACCACAGGCTCACTTGGAAGAAAGGCTTTACTGTGTAAATGTGAACTCTCTGACTTGCCTCCTTGCTTGTCATCCTAGGCCTTTTCCAGTGACGGACACAACTACCATCCTACTTAGCGACTCCAGATTGGGGAGCTAGGGCTGAGGAAAGCAGCCATTCCTTAGGCTGAGGAATGAGAATATTGTGGCCGTTTCTCTTGTGCCTGTAATTTAGTCTCCTGGCTGTTTTTCCACTTACCCTAGAGGTCTAAATAAACTCTTTTTCTATAACCCCAAGCTTTTACCATGTACATCTACCTAGAAACTCTTGTCCTTAGAGCCATACCTCTGGAGAAAAGCCCATGTTGCCCTATAAAGTAAGTGGGTGGGGAAGGACCAAAACAAAGATACGTAAGCAAAATCTGGACAGATTTGTAGCTAATCTAGGGTGGCTAATTCTAGTCAAATACAAAACTTTGCCATCCTTCAGTAGAATCAAACACTTAGAAAGTACTGACCTTACAAATGACTTAAGATTGTCAGAAAAGAACATTGACCTATAATGCAACCTATGAAAAAGCAGAATCTCATACTACCACTTGTCTTACCACCATCTGAAAATCAATACCCTCAAAGTTTTTTTTTCTCCCATGCTGGAGATGTGTGCCTTCATGTTTGAAAGGTACAGAAATCCATCTATAAAGCTACCAGTGTTTGATTTAGCCCAGGATTCAGCCTCACCAGGACTATGAAAGACACTAATTTTTCCTAAAGACCAGGACCTGAGAAGGCAGACTTGGAATTTCCCTAATCTATTTAATAAGTTTTAGATTTGACACCTATGTATCTGGAATTACTCAAATATGCAAATAGACATGGATATATAATAAACCTTAGCAGAGATCTGTTGGGCTATTAGAATCATCACTTCTTAGAGTTGACACTATTTAAATTCATTATGTTGAGCTAGAATTATAGACATACCAGTGTTATGTATACAAACCCCTTATTCTGAAAAGAAAGTATGGTTCTCTTTCCTTTAGACAATGTATTCAATCTTTGGGGTAAAAGTAAAAATAGATTTTTTTGAGTAACTTATTCTGGGGGCCTCAATTTAAAGAAAATGCAACATCTTAATAAAGGGAAATTTAATACATTCACCAAATTAAACGAAAGTACATCATAAACATACTCTAGGCACAACTTCAGACAATTTAAAATCATAAAACAATAAAATGTGAGGTAGACTGACTAGTGAAATTCACCAAGTTTTGGTTAAGAAAATTTTACAGTAATAAAGTAACACAGGTGCCCCCTTTCCAAAAAAAAAAATCAAAAAGCAATTACATAAATTACGGAAAAAAACTGAATACAGTGATTCTCATTTTGATTTTTTAGTTTACATTCAGTATTCGCCTGTGAATGGTCAAACACGCCAAGATTTAACATGTCTACAGGCAAAGTGTCATTTGCTGGCCTATTTAATACATTCATACCGCATCAGTGTTCTCAGTGATGGCGAGGCTCACAGCTAAACACGCCAAGCAACGCAAACCATAGCTAATAACGTCATGGTGTTGTGGGCTCGTGCAATGACAATAAGACATTAAAAAAAACTTAATGACTCAAAAGCTTCAAATTTTTGGAAAGGGAAGGCAGGCCAAGTTGGACTTACAATGGTGTTCTCCTCTGGGGATGGTTTGATTTTTGGTTTTATTCTGGCAATGCTACAGGGCCAAGATTATTTGCTTGGACTGTTCAGCCCATATTAGAAACATTAAGGAGTCCTCCATGTACAGTAATAACTCTGGAAAATGTCCTAAGATGTGGAACCAGAAGAAATCATGAGAGGTCCCTTCCCCAGGTACCATTTCTAACGGTTTCTTAAACTTTACCCTAAAGTAAAAATAAGGTAACATTCGAAATGCAGTATTGCACAACAACAACTTAACTTGATTTGGTCAGCATCAAGCCCTGCCAGCAAAACTGGAACTTCTGAAATACATTCATCTCTAAACTGAAAACTCTTCAGAACGTACCTTTATATCCAAAATTCTGCCACACACAGATTTAGGTGTATCTTTAAAGCATATATAAGGCAGGTCCTCTTTCAAGGACAGTTAAAAACAAATGTTTAAAAAGAATTGTTCGTTTGAAATGTGCTACATTTGCAGCATTGTAGTTAGCTCTATTAAACCCCAAAGATCTACGAACCACTTTTCCTCAAGCTTCAATGGAGCACATTTTGTTTTGTGACTGGCTGTAAACATCTCTTTCTCACAAGTAATAAAGCTGCTTGATTAACACTATTTGTTCTAAGTAAATGCAGTTGTAGCAGGCCCCTTCTCAGTAGTTTCAGGTCGGGGATCAAGGGTTTGTCCAAGGGGAGATAAACCATTTTTCACTTTTATTATATTACAGGTGTGTTCAAGGGAAGATTGCCACTTTACAAACAGCATAGAAACGTATGCCTGACAAAGTAGCAACTGGGTTTTCTCACAGATTAAATCCAAAGTGATTCTGTAAAATGAGAATGCTATTTTCCACAGCACCTTGGCTTAAGACCTGTTTGCTAACTGACCCCCAAGCCTTTGTTCTACAACACAGAAATGGATAATTGGATGACTCAGGAATTCAGAAAAGTATGGAAATCTTTATGTAGGCACAGACATATCTCACCATTAACTGAGCAAAACTGATTTTTTAAAATAAAGCATTCATTTCCACATCAAGAACAAAAAGCTATTTGGGGTTACTGCTTCCATGGAAGTGAGGTTTTCCATGAATTGGAGAAAAGGGGCTAACAGACTTGACCATTCTGCGGCCCTCCCCTCCTGTCTAAATCCTGGCTCCCCAGCCGCCATTCTGCTTTGGTATTTGTAGTTGAGCGTGTGGGTGGATGGGAGTGAGGGAGTAGTTTCCATTTAGCATAAAGTTGATTTTACATTTCAATCAAACCTGTCTTGAAGTCTTGCTATGGGTGAGGATGTGAGAAGAAACAAAATTGCACTGGCTCCGCTATGTACAAAACTAAAACATGACATTTCATAAGAAATCAAAGTCAGGTAAAACTGATTTATACAGAAACTCAAACTCAAAAAGACAACGGTTTGGGGTGGCGGCCAAGAGGGGAAGAAGAGTGTATGAGGAAGCTGAGGTCTCTAAATGAGCCCCCAAAATTCTCAGGTTACTCTTTGCACAGGAAGTAGTATCACTGTCCAACCAAACACTGTGTTGTAGATTTGCATTAATGCAACGTGCAAAGGATTCTGAAAATTGAAAGCTAATGGGATGAGCAAAGGAACTAGACTAGAAGAAGCTGCACAAATGTGCGCGCACAGGATGCCTGCTCTGCATTTACTGCCTTATTTGTTCAGGTTTAAGTAGTAAACTTTTAACTCCTGTGGAAATTTTGCCAAAAGTTTCAATACATATAAAATTACAAATCTTAAACTAACACTGCACAGAGAAAGAACAAATGCTACTCTTTTTTAAATACAAGTATCTTCTACATTCTGTCATTTCAAACCCCTGAGTAATACTGTACCAAAGTACAGCTTTGAAGAGAAACTGAGGATTCAGGCCTCGGACGTTAATCTTCACTGTGTCACACCCCTGGTGTGAGTTTCATGTAACACATTCAGGCTAGCTGATGTTGAAAATCAGTTTGTTTTTTTCTCCTAGCACAGATAAGTAAAAATGAAACAAAACACCCCCCCCCAAAAAAAAAACACAAAACAAAATGACTGAGAGCTGCAAGCTCTTCATTCTCCAAAGTATGTCACTTCAGTCACAGCTCGCAGGCCATTTTCTAAGTAGTTTGCATAACTTGTCTAGGGTGGAGTCACCCTTACAACCCAGGTCCTGGTATTGGAGCTGAAGTGGCGGTATCCAGGTCAGGTGTGTGTGTGGGGTCTTTGGAGGGCATCCTAGAGTCACAACAGTTGCACTTTGCTCCACAGTGATTGTACTTAAAAGAAGAAAAAAATCCCACTTGATCCCCTCCCTCTCCCTCCCCCACCTTCCGGTCTCTCCTCTTGCTCAGACATGGCGTCCAGTGAGAAAGTAGAGAGGCTTGTCCTCGCTGCTGTTGGCTGTTTGAAATTCGTCCCTAAGTCGGAACTGCCATTCATCTTCTAGTTCTAAGCGGACAATTGTTTGCCGTAAAGAACTTCTATCTTGGCAGATAACGCACAAGGTAGCACCTTCGAAGAAAGGTAAAAACTTGATGTTAGAAAAAGCACCTCACCACACTTCCCGAGTTCAAAACTAATACATATTTCTCTCCACTGACTGTTAACCATCGTGTGTCATTAAGGAAATTCAGTAACATCTGACATGGTCATACCATGCACGTTTACGTTAATATTTCCTGCTTCCTTGAAGCTATTTTGGGGTTTTACATGATAGCGAAGCAAAAGCATGCCTGAACAGTATAGTGTCATAAAGGCAGTAAAATGTAGCATGCAACAAATGCTTTTTTGATTAGTTGTTTCAGTCCTGTATGATCCTTTGTGCCCCAATTTGGGGTTTTCTTGGCAGATACTGGAGTGGTTTGCTGTTTCCTTCTCCAGCTCGTTTTACATGTGAAGAAACTGAGGCAGAGTTCAGTGACTTGCCCAGGGTCACACAGCCAGTAAACATCTGAGGCGAGATTTGAACTTGGGTCTTTCTGACTCCAGGCCCAGTGCTCTGTCCACTGCACCACCCAGGTGCCCTGGTGAGCAACAAACAAACATTTATCGAACACTTACTGTATGTACTGAACACCTGGCACAGGACGCTTCACTACATTTACAATAACAATATCGAAAGATTACAGGTAGATTTCTGCATGACTGTACCAGTCTCATTTCTCTTAAATTTATGTAGCAGATTTTAAGAAACTTAGGGAATCACTATGACTTTTTTATTTTTTCTAAAATCAATAGCATTCACTTAAGTTATGGCCATAACTGGCAACTTAAATTCAATTTATTGCACTCATACTCTATGTGGTAGGTACTGGGATCTAAAGAGAAATAAGCTTATAATATAGCTGCAGAATAAGACAAGGACACAAATTACTATGATATGTAAAATATGCTAATTGCCATATGAGGGGTGTACAAAGTACAGGAAGGGTGCTAAGAAAGAAAAGAGCAAATCCCGCTCATTGCTCCTTGTTCTGTTCTGTTTACACCTGCTGAGTCACCAAAAGTTTTCTGAAGAAGGAATGTATAATATGCCCTAAGTTTCTCCTAGCTAAATATCCCCATGGTTCTTTCAAGTGATTTGCATATGGTATGAACTTGAGGTTGGCCAGTTTCTAGCTTATCCATGCCTTCCTTAAATGTGGTGCCCAGAAGAGAGAGAGTACAACCCTCCCATGGGTAGACTACAGCAGGACTATCATCTCTTTAGATGCTCCTGGACAGCATTCCTTTCTTGATGTCTCTAAGATTACACTGATTCTAGTTGCCCTAATCATCCTGGTGACTCATAAAAACCATCTGACCTCTTTCAGATAAACTCTGGTGTAGATGTACCACTCTCTTTTTTAGGTGCAAAGATGATTTTTTTTAACCTAAGTGTAAGACTATTTAAATTATAATTTATTCAAGCTTGTCAAAATATTTTTTGAATCCTCACATTTGTGTGCCAGGCATTGCTTTGGGTCACTTATGAACCTGGTAACTGTGCCATCTCTATTTCTATTCAAGTCACTGATAAATGTCAGCTTGGAAGCCTGTCTCCAGAATCTGTATTTGGCCTTAGACTAGTTACCTGTTATCTATTAATGACTTCTTAGTTGCAAGTCTACTGAAGTGTACTTGCTCTCATTTTTTTTTATATTTTCCAGAAGAATTATAAGTGACTTTAGCAAGTACTTTGTTAAAATCTAGGTAAACAACATCTACACTATTGCCTTTATATCCAATTATTCTAAATAACTTCATCAAAAGTTAGTCTGACACAATCTGTTCTTGATGAAACCATGTTGATTCTTCATGATTATGCTTTCCTTTTTTAAATGTTCGCTAACCATCCCTCTAATAATAACTCTAGAACTTTTCTAGGAACCAAAGTCAAATTCACTGGCTTTTTGCAAACTCCATTCTCTTCCTCTTTTTTAGAAAATTAAGCTATTTGCCCTTGTTCAAACTTGTAGTACTTCTCCAATTCTCCATGATCTTTCAAGGGTCAATGACAGTGGTTCTTCAGTTACACCTATCAGTTCTTTTAGTGCCCTAAGTTGTGGTTCATCTGGGTCAAATCACTGGAACTCATTCAGGGCTTCTAGATACTCTCATTTATCTTCTTGCTATTCTGGGTGTCATCTTATTATTATATCTTTTCAATGCTGAAGGTAATTTTTCTTGGCAAAGGAAAAAAAAGCATACAAAAGATGTGGCCTTTTTTCCTGTCACTTACCGTTATAATTTTATCCAATTGAAGTGGCCCTTCCTCTTTCTTCTTTACTCTTCCTCTCTTCTCCACTACAGCTAAACCTCACCTCATCATTCAAGCTCACTCTGGTCCTCCTCCCCAGCACTCCTCTGATTGGGTCACATTATGCTTGGTCGTTACCCTCCACCTTAAACAGGACTCACGGAAGTTTTCTGAATGGAGAATAATGATCCCGTGGCTGGGCGTTAGAAAGATCAGTCTGAGGGGGCTAGGATGGACTGGAAGCCAAGTCAGTCCAGTTGCTTCGGTACCAAAACTAACGTAGGGGCTATGGAGTGGAAAGCAAAGTATATTCTCTTTTGTCATAGTCCTTTCTCCAGGTCAATAATAAAACATTACTAATTATGTCTTGGGGCAACTAGGATAGAACAGCGGATAAAATGCAGGGTCTGGAGTCAGAGTTCAAATGAGTTCAAATTGAGTTCAAATCCAACCTCAGACACTTGCTAGCTGTGTGTCCCTGGGGCAAGTCACTTCACCCTCTTTGCCTCAGTTTCCTCATTTGTAAAATGAACTGCAGAAGGAACTGGCAAACCACTTGAGTATCTTTGCCAAGAAAACCCCAAATGGAGTCACGGAGAGTCCAACACAAGTGAAAAATGACTGAACAACAGTTTACATCCTGGGTTTGGACAAAATGTTACTGACCAAGACTGAAATTTCTTATAAGGAAGCCCTCTTCTGAAGAGGAAATACAATGTAATGGAAAGAACGCTGAACTTCAAGTTAGAACAAACAGATTTGAATCCTGCCTCTGGCGTGTCTTTGTTGTGTGGCTTTTTCTCATCTGTAAAATGCCGGTAACTCACAGAGCTGATATGAAGCTCAGAAGAAACTATGTAAAACACTCTGAAAACTGTAAAGAAGGAATTAGTCTTTCTAACTGGTCTTTATGGGGGTGGGGGAGAGAGAGAGAAGGCAGGGAAGGAGATAATTGTCAAAAGTATTAGAGCAGACCTACCTTTGAGGAACTTAAATTTCTTAAGGAGGTCAGCACCTACAAAAGAGTCACAGAGGTACAAAAGGAGTCCGCTGAAAGATACCCCTTCACAGTTGACATTGATGGAGTGTGGTCTGGAGCTCACATAGCATATGGCCACCTGAAACATCACAAAGAAAGAGGAGTAATTTTACTTAAAAAAATAGCTAAGATATATGTGTGTGTATACATACATATATATATATGTATATACATATGGGTGTATATATATATATGTAACATGTGTGTATATACATGCCATTTGAGTTCAGATGGCATGGGGCAGTATTGCCTACACTAAATTTCTAGGATAGAGAAGATGAGGACTGGTTCTTCCTAATAAAGACTATAATGGAGGAATTCACAGGGACACAAGACATTTTCAGCTTCATGTAATCCAAAGTGACTCCAACTTCTAGTATGGTTTTAAGCTATTAAAACTTAAATAGATTAAAGCCACACTAAGACTTCTGGAACACTCTGCATAACCAGTGTGAGGGAAATAGAGGACTTAGGAGGGAAAAAATCTAAATCACTGTAAGCAGCGGGTTAAAACATCATTTTCCTCTGTAACTTCCTTCTTCCTTCCTCCCCCCCAAAAAGAGCATTTTCTGAGAAACGGTAAAATGAAATGCCTTGTTACAATCTGAAAGCTATCAAATCAAATTTAAACATCATTTTGAGTAAAGCAAGGATGCTTCATATGGACAAAAAGGAGTGAACCAAGATGTTATGACTGCTCTGCTCTCGTGAGAATGGAATGTCAGACTCTTACAAACTCTGGACAAGGGATTTCCAAGAATGCCGAAGAACTCAGTGGAAGGAGGGAGACAGTGAGGCTCGTGCAGGGATCCTAACAGATGCTTCCCCAGCTTGCAGCTATGAATTAAATACTTAATGAACTGAAATCCAGAGCCCTGGGTTCTGGCCCTGGCCCTGCCACCAATCAGCTTGAAGTGGAGGTTTGGCCAAGTTATCTAACCTCTCTGGCTTTACCTTTTCAAAAACATCTATAAGATGAAGGGTTTTGATTAGATGGATACTCTCTAAACCTCCACCCAGCTCTACCATTCTATGATTCACACTCAGAATATGGATTGTTTCCCAAACCTCAAAACTACCCAAAGCTGGATAAGAAAGTCACAGGGGAGTGTCCACACAAGGTCCAGTCATTTCTTTAATACTTGAGGGATGCTGCTGAGACTAAGCAAAGCCTGAAGGTTCCCTGCCCCGCCTCACCCCACCAAAGCCCCGAGAGGCAAGAGAGTGGGACACAGGAGGAGGGAAGGCAGAAAGAAAACTAAAGAGGGAGAAAAGCAGAAAAAAAGAAAAGGAAGTAGTGTAGGGGGTGGGTTAGTCCCACAATAGCAGTTTCAGGTTCATCTTGGTAGTGTCCCAGAACCCTTGGCCGAGAACAGGCATCCTAGAGAATTCTAAGATTCCAACAGTCTTTATGTACACTTCATTTCAGGTAATATGAACTTTGGGAAAGGCGACATGGCCACCTCACAGCCATGAGCAAAGAAGGAAGGAAGGAAGGAAAGAGGGAGGAAGGAAAGGAGGAAGGAAGAAAGGAGAGAGGGAGAGAGGGAAGGAAGGAAGGAAAGAAGGAAGGAAGGATAGAAGGAAGGAGGGGAGGGAAGGAAGGAGGGAGGGGAGTGTTTTTTTACCTCTGGTCCAATGTTCAGGTAGCAGTCGATGGCCAAGATGGGGCTTCTGTAACTATGGATGGCTTTTGGGAAGAGTTTGTATGTGGCATGCTGAAGGAACTTTTCAAGGAGAAATTGGGCTGGAGCTGCTAGGAGAGTGTGTTCACTGTCTGGAGCGCAGACATACTGAAGAGGCAAGATGGGTGCTATGCTTTCTGACAGCTGTAATCAGATGCAATAGGAATATTTAAAATACAATGCATGTCTCTTTAATGCAATGGATGAAATAGGTGAAGAAACACTTCTTATGTGACCACCTGGCTAAATACAAACTGTAGCATAGTCTTATCTTCCCGGGCCCTTGGGTTTAGGGAGCAATGGGACTTAAAGTGGGCTGAGCAGTGAGGGGAGAAAGGTGAAGGCAATGCAGTTCTTTCAGAAAGTACTGCATTTGGCAGTAATCTACAAAGCATACACCAACTTTTCCATAATGTCACAAGTGTAATAGCAAAGACTTGATTTTGTGTTTTGAAGAACAATGATCTTTTCATAACCCAAATTGCCTTATTCTCATTGTGGCTGATGGTCTGTGAGACAGACACAACCAAGCTTCAGTACAACAGAATCCTAAGAGTCTCAGAGCTGAAAGGGACCTCAGAGGTCATCTAGTCTCACCTGTGTTTGAGCAGGAATTCCTTACATAACATCACCAACAAATGACCGTCCAGCCTCACCCTGAAGACGCCCAAAGATGGGTATTCACCACCTTCTGACTCATTAACAGCTCTAATTGTCTGAAAGTTTTTCCTTACACTAAATCTAACTCTACAACTTCCATCCACCCTTTCTAGTTCTTGCTTCTGGGGCCATTCAAAACAAATTAAATCCCTCTTCCACATACTTGAAGACAACTATCAATTCTCCTAAGTCAATGTGCACAGTGCCTGGCCCATAGTAGGTAGGCACTTAATAAATGTTTACTGATTGAATGACTGATGAACACTTCATCTAGACAGCTGATAGAAATGTTGAAGAGAAGAAGGGGGGCCAAAGACAGAGAGCCGTAGGTATTCCCTCCACAGACATTTCTCTCTAAGTGGTCACTGATGAATTACCACATTACTTCTCAAACCAATTCTAAATCCACCTAACAATACTATGAACCTGCAGCCCACATCTCTCTATCTTGTCCATCAGGATATCATGAGACACCACCAAGGACCTTGCTGAAATTCAGATGACCATGTCTATGGAATTATCTTAATTTATTAGGGTCATCTCTTTGTCAAAAGGACATGAATAAAATCAGTCTGGCATGTTTCTGTTGAACACATACTGCTTCACGGCAGTCATCATTTTTCATTTTAAGTATTCGTAAATCATCCCTTTAATAATTCATTCTAGAATTTTGCCATAAATCAGGCAATTCACCTTTTTTGGCTTTTTTGAAAACTGAAACATTTGCCAATCTCCAGTTATGTGGTACCAATTCTCCAATTCTCCATGATTTTTCAGAGATCATCAATAATGGTACCTAAGTCATATCCCCCTGTGCCTTTGATACCCAAAGATGTAAGTGCATAGAGATTCAGTGATTTAAGATTACTGAAGGTAAAGAGGTGCTCCCTGACCATTTCCTCATTTACCTTTGTTTTCAGTTACTTGTTAAACTTATTTTTGTTCTACACCTTGCTGTCTGAAAACTGTTCTCCTTTTCAGTAAAGAACATGGAAATAAAATCGTAGGTGGATATCTCTGCCTTCTCTCGCCTTCATATTTTATCGTATCCAGGAAGGATAGGAATATAATGTCACATTTAAATCTTCTACCAAAATCAGTCCAGTTTTATGAAGTTCAAGGGGCCTGGAGTAGGAACTGAGAAGAAAGAAGTGTCAGAAGAAAGGACATTTTGGTAGCAAATATTTTGTATTCCAGTAAAAATCTGCCACAGACTGATATGAGTCTGTGTCCTGGAAATTGGAAATACCTCTCAATGGTTTCTTCATTATAGTAATGAGATTTTCCCATTTGTCATTTCAGTTGTTAGAAAACACAACCATTTAATGTAAAAGATAACAGTGAAGCTGCTGTCTTTACTCCCAAGAAAAGAATTTTCTCTTCCTAACTTGAAAAACTTACACTGATTTTTGGTTTGACGTTAAAGTCCTTTTGTCCGCCAACCTGGATATGTTTTTTCATGAGACTGAAGTTGTTAAATCGGCAGATGAGCAGGCCACTGCTGTTGGTTCTCAAGTTAAAGTCAACGTCTTCACAGAAGTACCTAGAAGTTAAATACAGTGATACAGATCTGGGTTCCAGTAACTTATTCTGCCTCCATAATTTCACTGAAGACTATTACAGAAAGAGAAAAGGACAAAGAGTATCTGAAGACGCCTAGAATGAGATGACCTCCCTGTGACCTGGATAAATTCAAACACGACCTGTAATAGTGTCTATGGATTGTTAACAGCACCAGAATCTGCTGGGTCTGAAGAAATTTCTGCAGTCAGTGGAATGAAGAAATCTGCTTGGCGTGCTGTGTTCAATAGTGTCTGATTCTTTGTGACCCCATCTGGGGTGTTCTTGGCAGAGAGAGTAGAGTAGTTTGCCATTTCCTCCTGCATCTCATTTTACAGATGAGGAAATAGGCAAACAGGGTTAAGTAACTTGCCCAAGGTCACTTGGATTTGAGGCTGGATTTGAACTCAGGAAGATAAGTCTTCCTGACTCCAAACCTGGCATGCCATCCATTGTTTGCACCACCTACCTGCCCTACCTGCCATGCTAATAGAAACTAATCAGGCAGCTCTTGATTTCCCTCCCTACTATACTCCAATTCCTACCAATATCTGATTTTGTAAATCAGAATACCCATAATCTGGTAACCACTTCCCCCCAATTCATTTTATGATAGGACCTTTTATGTCTGGGTCACATATCTAGTTGGAGCTTATCTTTGTATAAGCTCCTTTAATTCCTCTGTACAGGGAGAGGGGAGAAATAGAGAGGAGGATGAGAAAAAGAAAAGAGAAGGGGGGAGGAGGGAGAGAGAAAGAAAGAGAGGGAGGGAGAGAAAGAAAGAGACAGAGGGGGGAAGGAGGGACAGAGGGGGGAGAAAGAAAGAGAGGGAGAGGGGGAGAGAGGGAGGGAAGGGGGGAGAAAGAGAGAGAGGCAGAAAGAAGAGAGGGGGTAGAAGAAAAGAGAGAGAGGGAGGAAGGAGCAAAGGTGGGGTAGACAGAGACAGAGACAAGGCGCAGGGGAGCACACCAGGGAGAGGCATACATGAAGGAAGAGCAAACACCTTCTTTGGATGTCCCTGGCACTTAACAGCCTGGTTTAGAGAGGTGTCACTCACTCAGCTGTGTAGACAAGTCTAAACCATCCCTTTGGTCTGCACTGCACAAAGATGTGCTCACAGGCTAACATGTCAGTGCCACCATGACCGTCCCAGACCCAGGTGAGGAGCTGAGTGCCTCAGGCTCCTTACCTGTTGAGATCATATTGCACATTCTGCGTCAAGTCCACATTGAGCAGCACGAAGTCATGGACGTGGCACCGAGAGAAGGGAGACTTGAGGCTTCGAGAGCTCAGCTTGCTGTGCCACTTCTGAATCCCCAGGATGGCATAATGCACAATCTTTGGAGTGGCTTCAAGATGCTGCAGGACAGCCTTTAAGGACACGTTCTTACTGGTAATCCCTGAATCCGTAGGCTGGCTATTGGATTTAAAATGAGGCAAGTGTGAGAAGCAGCCCATGAGATCATCCGAGAATGAGCAAACTGACCGTTTCCAAAAGCAGGACAGGCAGATGTCACCCAACACTGTAAACTCGTTTTCTCCCTCAAAACACAACTTGAGGTGAAAAGAACATTTCAGGGAACTGTTATTTACACAGCAAAAATGTTATTAAAGGAAGTAGAGTCAAAATTCAAACTAGAATGCTTTCCTTCCTAATCTGCCCCTTTTGGAATCCCTAGTAGCCTTCAAAACTCAGCTCAAGTACAACCTTCTATTTGTACGTAGCCTTCCCCAGCCCCTCCAGCTCCTTGGGGCTTGCCTCCTTCCCAAAACTTTTACATTCACTTCATATATAGTCTGCAGATACTTATACTCTCTAGATAACATGCCCAGAATGAAATGTGCTATACACGTTTATGCCAAGGAGAAAAAGCTGGCCTCTAGGTTAGATAGCACTGGGTTCAAGCCCTGCCTCTGACCTGTAATGGCTGCAGGACCTTTACCCTTCTAATGAGTGTCCTGAGTCACTCTCTAAAACTCAATGTTGCAGAGAAGGGGCAAGTCTGGTGGAGAGAGTTTCCTCACCCTTTACCAATGAAACCACACGCCCATTCCCCATCTTCTCTCTCTGTCTCTGTCTCTACCGACATGGATCTACATGTATAAACGTTGGTTGGTTGTTGTCCTTCGTTCTTGAAAAGGATCAAAATAACATCGTTATGTTAGAATCCAGGTACAGTGTGTCTGATTGTGGCTGATCAGACCACCTCGGAAGGCTCTACCACAGGTCGGGCACGATGTGCACGTGTGTGTGTGTATATATACATATATGTGTGTTTATTCTCTCCCCCTCATTAGAATGTAAGCTCTTTGAGGGCAGAGACTATTTGACTCCCTTGAATCTCCCAAGTTTATCACAGTGCCTGGTACATAATAGTCAATCACCAATAACCAATAAACATTTATTAAGAGACCAAAAAAAAGAGGCAGAAGAGAAGTGCCCCCCCCCAAGGGGTTCAGTGGGCATTTAATACATTGCTGTTGGTTGGTTGTTGGATAAAATTATTTTTTACTGAGACCTGAGACTTAAGAGGTCTGGTGTGAGCTGCACTTAGTGGACCTGAGTGGAGGAAGGAAGAGGCAGGGGAAGGCTAAGAGGAAGCAAAGAACATCCAGGGAGAACCCACAGAGGAAATGGCGAGCGGTGCAGACAATCTGCACCCCTCCCTCCAACATTTCAGATCTGGCTGGAGATGACAACTTGCAGATGAAAAGAGTGAAAAGAAGGGAAAGGAGGGGGAAAGGGACAGATCGATCCCTTCAGAGGAGCAGGGCAATGGGAAAACACCCTGGGGTCACAGCCTCCTCATCTGTAAAATGGAGGGGTTGCACCACACAAAGCAGGGATTCTTCACCTTTTTTCTGTCGTGGCTCCTCCTGCCTCCCTTAAAGGCAGGCTGGCGAAACCTATGGACATATCTCTTCTCAGGATAGTATTTTTAAGTGCATAGCATTACAAAGGAAACCAATTTTTATTAAAATGCAACTGTTAAAATATTTTAAAAGCCCAAACAAGTTCATTGACTCTGGATTCAGAACCTCACTAGATGAGCTCAAAGGTGCCTTCCAATTCCGTGATTTACAGCAAAGAACTGCCCGAGGACAAAATAGTGAATGGGAAAAGTAACTGATTGGACATATTCTCCTGTCCTGCTCACCTGAGGGAGCAACTAGGATAACCTTAACTTTGAAGTTGTGGAAAGCATACAAAACAAACACCCTCAAGATTTTATTCCTGTTCTCTTTTCCTTTATGTTCCAGAAGTAGTGGGGGATCCATTATCCTTAATGAGGAACCTATGTTGGCACAGCATAGTCCCCAAAAGTCTTAGTACAGTTTTAAGGTTTAATAGCGGATTTGTATTAACTCTTTTTGCATTCATTCTGTATATACTTATGTATCTATATAATGCCTGTCCCAAAGTCCACTGATATAGGACTTGCTTCTTACTGGTGGAGAAAAAGGCCCTGCCCTATATAAGGGGTGCATTGGAATTGGGGTGATGTGAGAGCTTTAGTTCTAAGCCAGTCCCCTTTTTGGGGACTCTTCAAGTGAGAGTCTTCTTTAAGCAATCCAGCTTTGAAAGGAGAAGATGGAAGAGGCCAACCCCACTTCAGGTTGCTGAAAGAAAAGACTCTGAGAAGAAATGAGATAAATGTGTAGTCTCCATCTTGTCCCTATTCCCAGTCTGCTATGCTAGAGATTTTGGAGAGTATTCCTCTTGGGTGAGATTGAGGATACTCTTTTGGTTGAGTTAAGTTATCTCGCTCCCCAAGGGAAAGCTCCTTCATTCTGTATTCTGTATATATTCTCCTGTGTAGATCTTCTCTGATTTCTATTTTGTTAGAATTTGGATAAATGAGTTTCTTTGCTATTTGCTATATGTGTTCACTGTGGAATCAGGATTAAGTTGGGATGAGGGTTACATATGGTCTGCTCTCCCTTCGAATGTGTGCTTCTCTCCTCTTTCTCTGTATTTCGAGGGATCACTTCACTTTTTGTATGTCTAATTCTAACACCTAACCCAGCTCCCAGCACACAGCAGGAGCTTAATAAATGCTCATTGGTTGCTCTGTAATCATCATGCCAGTACTGTACCTAGATTGTTCCTGGGCACCGTGAATGTTCCACAGGACACAGGAGTCATCCATGATCACTATGAAAGGCCAGACGCACTGGCGTTTGACTCCCATTTCCTCCAGGCGGTTTCTCTCCAGTTCAAGGTTATGGTAGGAGAGCTCTTTAATGAGGAACCTTGCAGCACCTGAAAAGAAACACAAATACTGTTGCATAGAGCAATTCTGGCCTGAATATCCTCCTCAGGAAAAAAACCCTTACGCTCCAAACCTACTGATGTTGATTTGGAAACTTAAGAGTCAGGCAAGGCTTTTGGGCAGACTCCATGTCCGCTAACACAAGACGCCCAGAGTAGAAGGATTGTTTTCGACACATGCTAATAGCTCAAAATAGCTGTAAACAAGACTTTCGGTAATCCCAGGAGCACCTCCAAGTGTTGATGAGATGACTGGATTCAATATTTTGATGAATACTGCCCCAGCTTAGGTTTCATTCACTCATGCAGGCACTCATCTATTTGTGCATTCACTCATTTATCAAAAACTGTTATGCATTTATAATGTGTAATGAGACTTGAGGAAACAGGCTCTTCTCTGAAAAGGGTCCAGGGCACGGGAACCCTGGTAATGGCAAGAGAGACTTCGGTTTGAATACCACTATAGATACTTACTAGCTGTGTGACCAAGATCAACTCACTTAGTCTCCTAAACTTCAGTTTCCTCATCTGTAAAATGGAGAATAATAATGCCTGTAGTACCTAATTCAGTGGGTCTTGGGGAGGATTAAATGAGATAATGAATGTGTTTTATTAAATCTTGAAGTCCCATATAATTACCAGCTGTTGTCAGTATTCTTCTTATAGAGAATTCTTGCTCATCTTGAAGGCCAGAAGTCAAGTCTACCTTTGTAAGTGGGCCTCTAGGCCTAGACTTATATTTTGTATTTCTTTTAACCTTGGGAGTTTTTAGGTTTATCCTTCTCTTTACTATCATTTAACTAACTGGATGCAACATATTCCCTTTCAGTTGCACCTTGTGGTATAAAAGAGATGGCTATGTATAGAAAGCAGAACTCAGTGCTAAAAGGGACCACCTAGTCTACCCCATTTATTTTCAGAGAGAAGGGAGAATACACAAGAAATAAATAAAAGGGGAAAAGAGAGAGAGAGAGAAAATAGAAAGGGATCAAGAAGAAAATAAGTTGAAGAGATCAGGGAAATTGTTCAGACTTTTGAAATAAACCCCATCACTCAAGAATATACAGATACCAAAGGAACTACGACTAAAGTGTTCTCCAAACAAAAACAGTAGAAACACTAGAATCAAAGAAACAGGGACGTGTAAAATTTGCTATTTATTTCTAGCTGAAAGAGAAACCACTCACTGACAAAAACTCAAAGGAGGGATGAATACAAGTAAAAAGTAATTTAATTTGTTAGTTTTATGATGAGCTAATTTTTTGAGAGAAAAATGCAAAAGGTTCAAGTCATGAAATTTAGGATCAAGAACAAGAAATATAAAATACTCCTTAAGAAAATGGCTAATCTTTCAAAATGTGTGACTTTAAGAGAGGTCAAAGGGGAAAGGAGAAAGGAAGAGAGAAGAGGAGAGAAAAAAGGGACAGATTAGACAGAGGAAGGAAGAAAAATGATTAACAGAGCAGAGAAAGCAATAGAGAGAAATCTGTAGATGGTGAGAGCTGTGCTTCTGAAATATTATTTCAGGTAAACTACTTTGTTGGCATTGTGATAGATTCATTTGGACAAAGAGCCAAGTGAATTACCAGCTGTCATCATTTCCCCTTGAAAGGTCAATCTGCTGATTAACCACTATTGGGCAGCTTATCTTTAAACCCTGGAAAGCTTCATTCTGAACTGGAGAGTCATGGCCCAGTGGCCAGAACAGCAGCTGCTCTGGAAAGCAGATTTGGTTAAAGCAGCGGTTCTCAACCTGTGGGCTATGTTCAATTTGTAACAGTGAAAGTACATCCCGCATATCAGATATTCACATTACAATTCATAACAGCAGCAAAATTACAGTTATGAAGTAGCAACGAAAATAATTTTATGGTTGGGAGTCACCACAACATGAGGAACTGTATTAAAGGGTTGCGGCATTAGGAAGGTTGAGAACCACTGGGTTAGAGGTTTCTAGACATCACCACTATTCTCTCAACAGCTTTACTGCCCAACTGTCTGCAGCGTGAAGTCCTTTCCTCCTAATTTACTTGGTAGGGGCACTAAACATTATTCCAAACACCTTTACTCGTCAATCAGATGGATGTTATCAGCATCAGTGATATTACGGATTCTGAAATTGGTGCTAAGAACTGGCTCAGTCCCTGGCGTCCATAAAACTACAGGTGATGCAGGCAAGACTGGGCCCCCTGGAGCCTCTTTAGATGGGAACGGGCTCCATGGATGTTTCCCAACTCGGAATTATACCCTCAGGGCCTAAAACACAGAGAGTGATGTCTGGAATGTAGGGGGAAACATTTCATCTAGGTTAAACTACCACACTATGGGGTCACTCCATGACATTTCCTGGGTATGTATAAAAGAATATCCTAAAATATTTTTTAGTCTGGTTTTTGTACTTCTCAGAAACTCTGTCTCTGAGACTGGTCCTTGAAACTAAAAACATTTTAAGGGAATATGGTGCTAAACAGAGAGGGTCAAGAGAAAAGTTAAACTAAAACATTCCTCCATTTCCTACTAGCAGTAAGCCAGCGTCAAAGATGTGACAAAGACCAGTGGACCTTTTTCTTGGGAGGAACCCAGTACTCCTTAATCTTAAATAGCTGCTAGTTCTTGAGTTTCAGGCCATGAGGATTAAGCAAAGAAGCTGGATTTCTCCCTTAGGGTTCTGTAAGATGCATAACTGCTCACCAACACCAGCGTTGTTGAATGTGCCAGGAAGCACCAGCATGATGTGGTTGGGCCAGTATTTGCGATACAGTGGCATCTCATACTCTTTGATCACTAGGAGGTGAAGGTGGCTGATGCCCTCCATTGCATGGTAAAGGTTTAGCAGGCCTTGTTCGTGTCGTCCACTGGAAGGAGTGAAGATTGGGCTCTTGACTACATTCAAATTCTGCTGAAAGAAAAAAACATACTAGGCTTAAGCAGGTCCAGAAGCCTCTCCCCATTCCCCACTTCCCATGGCCAGTCACGATGCTCGCCCACCTTGTCAGACACCAGAGGCAGCCGCATACTCTCCAGGTGTTTGCCTTGCTTGCTGAAGACAAAATGGCTTTCTTTGGATTTGGGGATGATGAAGTGGAGCTGAACCTCTTCTCCCAACATGGAGGAAGAGAATGTGAATGCGTGAAGGGTGGAGTCAGACATCTGCAACGGCAAGGCAAACAGGAAAGGAATATAAACCTATGGTTTGCAGGAAGGTTGTGTGTACTTCTCACTTTGTTTTCCAATAACGTAACTGGGTCGGGACTAAGAGTAACTAACGAGAATTTGAAATCCTCCAAAGCCCATGTTTGTAGAGAATTACACGGCTAGTAAGTGTTAAGTGTCTGAGGCCAGATTTGAGCTCAGGTCCTCCTGACTCCAGGGCCAGTGCTCTATTCACTGCACCACCTAGCCACCCCCAGGAGCTGTTCTATTTTTGATGCATCTTCTCTACAGCATTAACGGAATAGCTGCTGCTTAATATGAATTTTGTGTCCATTTCCTTTGAACCATAATTACTTTCGTGCAAAATACATCACCTATGGAGTATCTTGTTCTTTGCCAAATGGTCAATGTGCTGTAGGGAGCAAAATGCTTTTGTTTTCTACAGGTTATAACATTACAGAGTTGGAAGGGGCCTTAGAGTTCATTTAGTGCAACTCCCTACATGAAAGATGAAACTGGGACGCAGAGAGGTTGATGCTCGCCCAATCTAACAAAAATAGCAGCTGCTGGTATTTGAACCAGGGGCTTCTGACTCTTCTTTTTCCACCAGATTATGCTGCCTATCAGGGCAGCAAGGCAGTGCAGTGGATAGAGTGCTGGAGTCAGGAAGGACTGAGTTCAAATCTGGCCTCAGACCCTTACTAGCTGTGTGACCCAGGGCAAGTCACTTAACCCTGTTGACCTCAATTTCCTCATCTGTAAAATGACCTGGAGGAGGAAATGGCAAACCACTCCAATGTCTGCCAAGAAAACCCCCAAATGGGGTCATGTAGAGTTGGACATGACTGAACAACAAAAAGCTATGGATTCAGGCAGGAACAAATGACTCATCCCAAGACAAATAATTTTTAGTCTAATAAGTCTAATAAATTTTTTGAATTTTCTAGAGAAGGGTATATTCTATGTTCTTTCATTAAATGAGTCCAATGACTGATTGCAGCTGGTATCTTCACATGCCTTACAAAAACTTAATGGAGTTGCCAAGACGACTCAACTGAAAGATAATTTGTCATTTTTATCTGTAAGATACTAGGAGGTAGTTAGGTTTATTTATTTAGAAATAACTATTATATTCACACACACACACACACACACACACACATATACAAAATCACAAGTGTAATTGTCTAAATGCTATATTGCAACAATTCAACTATTACCCACATCGCAAAGAAAACACATCAATATTCAAACTTTTTTTCTGATTTTTAAAAGCACATTTTAATACAAATAGCCATTTTGTGTGCAGGTCAAATCTTTTAGCCCCACAATACTTTTGGTAGCTAGGAGTCACAGCATCTAGAGTGTCGGACTTGGAGTCAGAAACGTGGGAGTTTGAATCACTGTGTGGACACTTACTAGCCGTGTGACCCTGGGCAATTTCCGTCTGCCTCAGTTTCCTCATCTGTAAGATGGGGATAATAATATCACCTATCCTCCAGAGCTGTTGTGAGGCATAAATACGTTAACAGATATAAAGCCTTTTGTAGATGTAGCATACACACAAACATATGCCAGCTATTATTATTACGGACAAGTAAAACTAAACAAAAATTTTACCAACACAATCACAGTTTTACTAGCAACAGAACTATGAAGAACTATGGGGAAACAGTGGCAGACCCAGTTTTCACAGCTAACGGTCTTTAAGGGAGGGAAGTTATTCTGACCCATTAGCTAGAGAAGAATTTTTCCCCAGGTACACATATAACAAATAATTCTATTTCCCAAGCTCCCTCATCAATTGCATTCTATGCCAGGGTAAGAACATTGCTGGCTCAGGATAACTCAGCAGCCAAATAGGAAATATAACTCAAAGTCAGTGACATTATTTTGATCAATGAAGGATAAAATTAAAAAAAAAATACACTTTCCTAGTTATCTTTACTTCTACAATTCAATTATTTAAGGATGGTCTCTCTACTGTAAAACCAAAGTATGTCACATAAAGTGCTTTTAGAACTTCTAGATGTAAGGCAGAACTGGTGCTTTGTTCCCTTTTCTGCCCCTGACTAATAAAAAACAACCAAACCCCAACTTTTCCAGATTGTTGCATCACACATTTTGGCTACCAGTCAATAGGTCTTTTACATTATCAGCCTACATCTCTACCAAGAGTATGCTGGGAAAACCCCACGGAAAGTCTGTCATAAATAGGAATACATTTTCCTTTCCTCCATTCCTCAACTTCCATCCTACTTGAGAATCTCTCTCCCAGTCCAGCTTAAGTATCAGTGTCTTTATGTGGTAGCAGGGACAGGAAAGCCTCACCTGGGACGCAGGGCTGATGTCCATGTACTGGTGGCATTGCTCACAGTGATGGAATGTGTTGTAAGCAGCATACTTGGTCAGCATCATGGAGACAGTTTCACGTTTCCGGGACTCCTCAAATTTGGCATCCTTTTTTGTTTCTGTGCATAAAGGAGAGGGAAGAACCCATCTGATGATTCATTCAAAAGGCCTGAATATACATGAGGAAGGGAACTCACTTCCAAGTCCTAACTAGCTGAGAAGTGGTTCTCTCCCATAATTAGGGGCTGGAGCTATAGTTCAGAAAATCAAAGCTGGTGATTTATGGATGAGTGAGAAAGAGATAAAGAGAGAGGGAAGGAAGGAAGGAAGGAAGGAGGTGAAATGACGAGTCTTAACAAAGTGACCACAGAGTCCGAATTAAAAGTTTTAAGGAGCTTTAATTTACCAGCTGGGGCTACTCCATGCCAGTTCAAAAGGGGGAGCAGCCCAGAGCTCAGGGGTGAAGAGCCTTTTATACAGTTTTTTAGGTTTACGTATCTAACTAACACAATTGGTTACCAAGCAGGTTACCATATAGATGCAAGCAAGCTGTGGCTAAGACAAGGGGGCGTTTGTAGGGTAAGCGGAGGGGCATAGGGCATGACGACTGAGCAAGCAAATGAAAAATAGGCAAATTACTCTAGGCCAGTTCCTTGACTCCTATCTTAAGTCCATGAAGTTTCTACTTAACTAGTTCCTGGCCACTTCAGAGGGAAGAGAGGGAGGGAGGGAGGGAGGAAGGGAGGATGAGAGGAAGGGAGAAAGGAAGGAAGGAAAGAAGGAAGGAAGGGGGGGAGGGAAAATGAGCTAATAAAGGGAGTGAGGGCTCATGTAATAGAGTGCACATAAAGATGTGGACACACACACACACACAGACACACACACACACACACTCTCTCTCCCCTATGGAGGCATAGATTGCTCTTAGGGATCACCCTGTTCAGGAGACTAACTCCCCAGACTCTCTGGAACCTTGACATTTAGCACTGGAAAGTATGACTTAGTTTGCACTCACCTTGCCTGATTCCAGCCAACTTTTCAGTGAACACTGGACTCATCAGACTGTACTTGGGGTCATGCACACTGACATCAAAAGGCATTTTGCCAAAGTTCTCAATGTCGGGCCAGGGATCCCTCTCTGACAGAGTGATCTCACTGTTCTCACTGAGACCTAAAGCAGAGATCACACAGAGGTGTCAGACTTTGTGCAAATCAAGAAGGAAGGAAAATCATAAAAAGCAAAGATTAAAGATGTAAGAAAGAAATATTTCAGAAAAATGGGGGATCTTCTGTCACAGGGTGGGAAAAATCAGAATAGGTTGCCAGATTTGTGCACTGGAAAATGCAGCTCCATTATGCAGCTGTGGGGCTTTTGTTACTCACTTCCTTGATTTAGAAACCTAGAAATCTATATGGAACCAATTCCTGAGTCTAGAATTGCCCAGACCAATCAGCATACAGTTGCTATAAGCACAATACTGCTTGGCAGTCAGCTTCTAAGTATGCAGGACCGCCTGAACTTTCCCAATATCCTGGCCTTCTAACACCAAACAATATCTCACCACTGAGACATTCTAAGCCTTTATCTTAACCAGGTTAGAACTGTACATGTGTAGAATCTTTCAAATTTAGTTATCTTTTCAATTTTAAAGTTCGTATGGGTCCTCAAACGTACACGTGCTAGTTCCCAAAAAATTTTCTTCAGTTCAGAAAGGAATGGTATAATCAAATAAAATTTGCAGGTGTAGAAAAGTAATTTATACTGACTTTCAGTGACAAAGGAAAAGAGTAAAAATTTTCCAAGAAAGCATAATTGTAGGAATTACCCTTTTATCTCACATAGTAACATTATGTATTCATCTGTGAACACTGCTCTAAGAATATTTCAGCATGTCTTTTCAAAAGTCAGTTATGTGTATCCTAATACAAGGGGGAAGTAATCAGGTAAACTGACCAAACTGAACCATTTACTAAAATGATTTAGATTTTTCTCATCTGCCTTGGTTCACAGCTCAATTGTCTTAGAAGTCATTATTGTAGATTGAAGTTCCCAAATGGTTATGACAGGACACAGAACTCATTACTAATATCCTATTCAGTCTGGTGTCACACTGTGCCAAGGAGACAGTCTTGGGTTCTCAAAGGTTATTCCTGAGGGACAAAAGTTTAGCCAAGTCCAACCATCAGAGTGATATAGGCCAGTGGTAGACTATATGAACCTAGCTCTAGCTAGGTGGTACAGTGGATGGTGTGCCAGGCCTGGAGCCAGAAAAACTCATCTTGGCGAGTTCAAATATGGCGTCAGATACTAGATGTGTGACCCTGGGCAAGTCACTTAACCTTGTTTGCCTCAATTTCCTCATCTGTAAAATGAGCTGGAGAAGGAAATGACAAACCACTCCAGTTCTTTGACAAGAAAACCCCAAAAGGAGTCATGAAGAGTAAAACACGAGTGAAAAACAATTAAACACACACACAAAACACACTAGCTGAGCACAGAGAGACTAATGACTGGAAGGCTATCCATGAGGTCATGAATTTTTTTTTCTAGGCAACTCACAAAAATCTACAAAGATACAGAGTGAAGGAGAAGGGGCAGCTAGGTGGTGCAGTGAATATGGCACTGGCCCTGGAGTCAGGAGGACTCGAGTTCAAATCCGACCTCAAGCATTTAACAATTATTAGCCGTGTGACCTTGGGCAAGTCACTTACCCTAACTGCCCTCCAAAAAGCAAAACAAAAACAAAAACAAGAGTGAAGGAGAAAGGAATTATGCATTTTTAAATATATTATTTATTATCTACCAGGTATTACACTAAAGCCTTTACAAATATTATCTCAAGTGATCCTCCCAACAACCCTGGGAGGTAGGTACTGTTTTTAATCCCCATTATACAGAAACTGAGGCAGGCAGCAGTTAAGTGACTTGTTCAGGGTCACACAGCTAATGAATGTCTGAGGCTGGATTCAAACTCAGGTCTTTCTGACCCAGAACTTTCTCTATCCACCTAGCCACCTCTGTGATCTATACAAGTAGAGAGAATACTCAGTGGTAAAATCATGGATTCCATAGTGCCTTGCAAACAGTAGATGCTTAATAAATGTTGAATCAAATGGCATGGAATCTTCTGAAATAAGGAAATGTGATGGCTAAAGTTTCTCCAGGCATTGGGCTGTTTGAGATGAATGGGATTAAAAAGCATCTTGCTCTTTTATTCTGGCAATAAATTTAATTCTAGTTTAGCCCCAGGGAAGAGGCTTAAAGGATTTGCCTGTGTCTGGAGAGGCCCTTTGAGGTCTGGTCTATCCATTTAGGAGGATGCCAGGGCCCTCTCATAGTTTGCAGAATACATGCAGAGGTTTCAGCCCATTTTACAGGACACCTTGGCATCCATCTCATCTTGAAACCCAAGGGAGTAAGGGGTGGGCTGTACAAGCATGAGTGTAAATTGGGGAGGGGGAAAATATCTTGCTTGGCACTGTGTATACGTCTTTTCTTCTTCAATCTCCTCTCTCTTCTTTGCCCCTCAATGAAAAATAAGAACAAAACATTTCTTGAGGGTGTGTTATCTTTTACACATGTGAGAAAAGAAAAATATTGCAAGAGTGATGTTTCATTAATGTCACAGGACAATCGGAAAGTAACCTACCTAATCTAAGGTGGCAAGTCTAATTCAGGCCTGCCTTGGAGTGAACGTTCTATATTAAAATTTTTTTTTGGAGGGGGGAAGGCAAGGCAATTGGGGTGAAGTGACTTGCACATGGTCATACAGCTAGTAAGTGTGTCAAGTGTCTGAGGCCGCATTTGAACTTGGATCTTCCTGACTCCAGGGTCAGTGCCCTATTCACTGTGCCACCTAGCTGCTACTAGATTAATTTAAAAAGTCCTTCAAGATCTACCAGGGGTGGGGAACCTGCGGGCTTGAGGTGGGGCCTTCTGACCGAGTCCAAGTTTTACAGAACAAATCCTTTTATTAAAGGGATTTGTTCTATGAAGTTTGGATTCAGTCAAAGAGCCACACATGAGGACCTAGAGGGCCACAGGTTCCCTACCCTTGGATCTATACTGAAGCAGAATTCACAGGTCTTCTCTGTTGTAACTATATCCCACTAGGGTTGGACTCGACTACTTGTAAATGTTTAATAAATAGCTTTCTGTAAAATTAAAATTATTTTAAAAGTGTGCATAACACTTTAAAGTTTAATCTGTATTATTAAAAATTTCTCCATCACTTTCCTAAGTCTAGACAACTTAGTAAGACAATAAATCAAACTCCAATTGAAGCATTTGCCAGTTTCTGAGGCACAAATACTCACTCAGAAACTTTTTAACAACCAGCTGTCCTAAGTCAATATGAGTTGGCTCCAGCATGCCCCTGGCTAGAAGCATCTGATGTTCCCCACTTTCAGAATATGAACTTTTGGAAGGAGGGCCCAGATCACTCTTCGCTCTATCTCTGATATTAGCACAGTACTTGGCACACAGCTGAACACATGCTCTCCCATTCCTTCACTCACCAAATAGTTACTAGGCATCTATGAATTCACCCAGCACGGTGCCTGCTGGGGATGCAAAGGAAACCTTCCTAAGGCTTTTACAAATGAAATACCAGAACACGTCAGAAACACGGGACAATTTAATTTTCTCTGCAGTCTATACCCTCCTTTCACCTTTCCCTCTTACATTTTATCTCACAAAAAGGCCTTTGAGAATTCTTGTACCACACTTACTGACATTAATCTCTTCCTCGTCATACACATCGACCTCCAGTAATCTGATGAGCATGCGGAAAAGAATCCTGAGGAACTGCAGATAGGAGCCAGTCTTTCCCACCTGACAGAAACATTTTGAGGCAGGAGAAGGAAAACAGAATGGGAAAAGCAAAAAAAAAAATTAAACATTTCATTAATAATAAACAAACATTACATTAGTTAAAAAATTCATCGGCTACTTCTAACTGAAAGGCGTAGAGTAGAGACGTTATTTCTTTTCTCTTCTTTTTTTTGCTTTTTGGAGGTAGGGCGTTAAGTGACTTGCCCAAGGTCACACGGCTGGTTTTTGTGTTAAGTGTCTGAGGCCGCATTTGAACTCAGGTCTTCCTGACTCCAGGGCCGATGCTCTATTCACTGCACCACCTAGCTGCCCCTCTTTATTTTCTAAGCACATAAAAAACCCTACCTTTATTAAAAAGAATAAAATGATATAAAATAAATACAAGATTCAGTAAAATATTTTCATAATCATTTTCATCATTTCCTATTGGTAAAGTTGATGGTATATTAGAATTATGAAATTAAGAATTGGAAGGCACATCGGAGATTTTCTGCTACATTAAAGTAGGTGGTTCTGTGGAAGATCTGAGTTCAAATCTGACCTCAAATACTTAACAGCTGTGTGACGCTGGCCAAGTCACTTAACCTCTGTCTCATTTTTCTCATTTTATAGATGAACATAATTATAGCCTCTACTCTCCATGTCATTATGAGGATAGAGTAAAATAACATTCATAAAGCACTTTGTAAACCTTAAAGTTCTCTATAAATGCCAGCCATTATTAACATGATTGCTATTAATAATAAGAAGCTAAAACATGAATTGTTTTTATAGTGACCCCAGCTACAGGCTTTTAAGCTCTTGCTTAAATACCTAGAGTGACGAGGAATTCACTACCCATCAAGGTAGCCTGTTCCTTCTATGACCATCTTTTAAATATCAGGAAATCTATCCTTTCCCTGAGCTGAAATCTGCCTCCGCACATGTAACTTTTACCCATAGTTCTGTCCTCTAGAACAAGTTTTGTCCCTCCTTTTTTTTTAAATTAATGACATATTCTAAGTTTTAGATTAAACATGAATATGTCCATTAGAGTTGCTTTACAAATATTTACATTTACATAAATGATTTCAGTGCATAATATATTATAACTTTATAATTATTCTCCCTATGTCTACAATTGATTCTCAGTCCATTCATTCTCATTCATTTTTTCTCTTTTGTTTTTTATTTGCTGTATTTATTTTTTAAAGAGGGACAAGGTGTCCCAATGGATAGAGCACTGGGCTTTGAGAAGAGAATACCTGAATTCAAATCAAGCCTCAGATACTCATTAGCTGTGTGACCCTGAGCAAGTCACTTAACCTCTGTTTGCCTCAGTTTCCTCATCTGTAAAATGAGGATAATAATAGCACCTACCTCTCATTTTATCCTTGACGTGAGGATCAAATGAGATAACATATGTAAAGGGCTTTGCAGACATAAAAATGCTTATTCTTAGCTATTTTATCGCATGTATTCGGTTCTTCTGCTACTGGATTATTTCTTAGAGGGCTTTTCACACTTTTTATATTCCTCATCTTGTTCAATTTTAACTGCATTATTATTTCCCATAATATTAACGTATTACAATTCATTTAATTTCCCCACTGGAAACTCTCTACTGGGCACACACAGGTTTCTTCTAGTTTAGGGTGAGGGGTTTGCCATAAGAAGTAACGGTGCTATAAACGTCTTTGAATAAACAGCTCTGGTTTCCTTCATAACGCTCTTGGCTTATTTCCAGTCCTAGAATTACTGGGTGACCCTTTTTCTTTAGGTCATCCCTGAGACTACTCCCCGATTTTCCTGCCCTACCGTTCCCAGCTCCGAAGAATCTGTGCCCCTTGTCCCAGATCACTCCAGCTAGGATCTACACAGTGAGCTCTGGATTGAGGGCGCTTACCTGCGGAGGCCCTGTGAGCAGCAGCCTGCGGGGATGGAAGCTTCGGGAACTGGAGGCATCGCCCTGGTTGCTGTAGTCAGCATGATGCTGCCGGGCAGCTGTCCACTGGCGGTAGTAGAGGGACTGCTCTTCACTGGTCATATCCTTGTGTAGAAAGGGTCTCAAAGAGCTCACCCATGACACGTCCGCATGGGGAAGGAGGGAAGAAGAGGAAGGCAACTGACCACTCTTCTGAGAGCCCAGGAGGCAGTAGGCGGCTTTGGACAGTATCACAATGCGTGGAAGGGATACATGCAAACCCCTGCATCCTTTGGTGGGTTGCCCTGGCCACTGGAGGGTCCGGGAGGCGGAAGAGGAAGAGGAAGGCTTGGAGGTGGTGCTGCTGGCCATCTGATGGCCCAGGGAATCACATTCTTGCTTCAAGGGTTCCCCCGAAGGAGGTTCTGGAGAAACCCCTTCATCAAGCCTCGAGCTGTTGGTTGCATTTTGGAAGCTTTGCTTCTGGGTTACACAGGAGGAGCTCACTCCATTCTCTGCTATGGAACCTAAAAGAGGAGAAGAGAAACCAACACCCACCCAAGGATGCTCAGTAAAGGATAGATGCCCAACATTCTGGAGTATGGGGAGATCATACCCCAGAAGTAAATGTCAGCTGACAGCTACACCAGTGGGAAGGATGCTGTTTCAAGCCCATCTTCAAAGCCACTCACTCAAAATCCCTGTGTCTCTGAGTGCCTACAGGGAGCCTGCATATGTAATACCAAGATAGAGCATTTTTATGGCAAAGGAAGGCTGGGCAGGGAATACTGTTGGCTTTTCATTCAAGGCTGAGGGTAAGCAAGGTATTACTACAATGAAGCAGAGTAGTGGTTTCTATATTTCTGAGTCTCTGAACCACCTCTGGAGGGGCAAAAGACCTCAGGGACATTAACTTAGTGACGTCCAGCAGCTACCACTGAAAAATACCAGCTGCTATAAAAGAGCAGTATCGTTTTTGATGACCATTCATCTGGACTAGATTCTGTTAACGTGACGTTACAAACAATTGTATGAGAGACCAGTCTGCAGATCACCTGCAAACTACCAATAATGGACTTCACTGCCTCAAAAAACTCCTGGGACTCAGCTACTCTCGCCAATACATTTGGTCAACGTGTCTTTGTGCACAGAGGCTTAAGGGAGCCACTGGGAGGGGGACATCCATGAGCAGCTACATTACCCCTCCTAGAGAACAGAATTAGGGCAAGGACTAAGAGAACCAAGAAAAAGGCTGTCCATTCAAATAACTCATGCCTAATTGGCCTCCTTAGAATCACCATTTTGGTAGAATATTGGGTGAAGGAGAGAAAAAATAATATTAATAGCACAGGTGGGTTCATATTTGTTATTAAAGTAGCTAGCTAAGTCATTCCAGCAAATGAGCACAGGCTCAAAGCCTCTGCGACTGGAAGGAATATGACTAAGGGCCAGTAACATTGTACCTTACCATAACATCCAACATAATTTTTTCAAAATTTCTTGATACTCTTAAGGGCTAGGGGAAATTGTGAAAATGGATGAGAATTCCTTTGGTTGCTTGACAGCTTTTTCATGAAATGCTTTGCCGTCATATTACTAATTGTCCTTTTCCAGTAACCCTGTGACAGAGATCACTGAAGGCTACTGTACAAAACAAGATCTATCTCTACCTGCTCTATAGACCTAGCTAAATAAACAGCCCTCCTTAAACCTTCATACCCTTTGCCTTTTTTCTTGGAGAATCTCTCTTAGGGAAAGAGATAAGAAAGATGAATCAAACCAGTAACCTGAAGTTCCAGTGACTGCACTGCTATTGCTCTGGGGTCTCTCCAAATCAATCAGCAGCTCATCAGAGTCATTTTCACTGAAGCTGGTTTTCTCCTGCTCTTTCTCACTAAGATCTAGGGCAACAAGGGGCCCTCGAATGACTTCCCTGGAGACATAGCAACATGCCAGGCCCACCTCCTGTTCTAAAGCGGTTCGAGTTAAATAGCTTGAGTCAATTAACCGGAGGTCACAGTACTTCAAGGACCTGTAAAAAAAAAAAAGAGATTTGTGCTCCTCTTTTGAACTTTGTATTTTGAACGGGAACAGCTGGGTGCACACATTTGTTTATTTGCAAGAGGTGTCTTAATGTGCATTGGCTCTGGTTTGGGGCATGCACTATTTCTGCCTCCATACCTTCTTTATCGCCAACCGCGACCCTTCTCGCCTCCACAAAATAGTGTATGGGGAGCAGGGCTGCTTGTGGGGACTACTGGAGGTACACATGGCTACTGCAATATGATTCTTCTAGGACCTGTTCTTACCCAGGGAGGCAGGGACCTTTCCCGCAGCTGTCTTCGCTTAGAGGCTCCTTCCCCTGAACGTGACGAGTAAGAGGGCATGTGGTGGGGATGCTCTCTCTCTATGATGTTTAAACATTTTACCAAATAATCCACGAATGGCTAGCTTACTAATTTTCTAAACACCTTCTACAATCCTCTCACTGTGAGGTTTTGGTCACAAAGGTAACAAGGTCTTTATTCAAGAATGGATGTTTCCAAAAAGAAACGTTTTTGTGTTACATATTTGGGTCAATAGGAATAAAGCTAACAGGTCAACAGGAGATGTTATTTAAGCCATTCATAGAAAGGAGTACTTTTTTTTACCAGTAATAGACAGTACCCACTCATGGTAGTTACCCTCCCCATCTGGCTGCCCTCTAACCCTGTGGATTTCTCTAAAACTAAGGTATCTTCTTTTTTCAAGGTAGTGATCTCCAGATGACAGAAAATCAGACTGTTTCTTACACCCCTTCAGAACTGTGTTCTAAGCACTGACACTGAATGGAATGGCAGTCAAAACCACGCTTATTAACCCTTCTTGGTCTTAACCTTTCACTCTAAACCATGCCTGGTGAAGGGTGAGAAGTGGTTATTTAAATAGTACCTGGGAAAAGATTCTCCAAGTGGATCTTTTCCAGTTAATATTACAATACAAGGTAGACCTTCTAAATCCTGATAGGTCCGAGGGATCCACTCTTCTTGTTCACTTCCTCTCCAACTCTGCAGAAAGAAATCCATTTAATAAAATTCTCTTATTTCAGAATCCATCTTCGCTTGGATCTAAATTCTAGAAGAGGCAACAACCCCAAAGGAACCCCAATTTTAGTAGATGAACAGGAGAGATCAAGGGTTCTTAACCTAGGGTCTATGAACTTTTAAAAATTAAATATTTTGATAACTCTTATAATATAGCTAGTTTTCTTTATAATCTTACATATTTTACTCATTTAAAAACATTATTCTGAAGAGTTCATTCACAGACTTAAGAATCTCTGGAATACAAGGATGCATTATCAAAAGAGTGAAGACTGAGTCAATCCAAGGCAGAATATGACTTATAGTTTCATTCCAATTTCTAACACTGGATAACTATTAATAGGACAGAGAATAGTTGTTGTGAGCATCAGATGAAATCATGTGTTTGAAGTACTTTGCAAATTTTATAGTGATATGAAACATGATAAAATGTGTAATATACATTTTTTGATTGTCTGATCTTACTTAATGAAAATGACCCAAAGACATTCTCTTTACAGATAAACACCCTGGAGTTTTTGTCTAAAAAAGTTTTCCTTGCTTTCTAGGCCGCATTCTGGATTCTCCTGATCTTCCTCTATCAGTTATAGAAACTTCTTCACCATGGAAGTTTCACCACTTTGTCCCTGGACTTCACACACTGGAAGTACCCTGTAGCCACTCCCTGATTGGCTGATTTCTCTCAGAACCTCCATTTTAAGAAGGATACCTGGGCCTGCCATGTCTTCTTTCTTCTACAGGCTATACTCCTGACTCTTCCAGACTTTCTCTACAATGTCTCTGCACTGAGTACCTTCATCTCTTCCTTCCCTACTCCCCCACCTTACAATTTCCTTTTATGCTGTGTCTTTCCTCATCAGACTGTAAGCTCCTTGAAGACAGGCAGGGAATGTCTTTCTTTTTTCTTGTATTTGGTATCCTTAGTGCTTAGCACAGTGCCTAGCACTTAGTAATCCCAATAAATAAATGCCTTTGGACTTGACCAAAAAAGGACAGCTTTGTATATTAATGATGAATTTGTAAACTTCATTTAAATAGATACTACTTTCACTGAAAAAAACTAATCACTAAATAAATATTATTTAGAAGCTGACTCTTTTCCATGTCTGCTTTATTTTTAGCAGGTTAAAAATTGTACATGGTTATGTTTACTTTAAAGCAACCAACATAAATAATTACTGACTTGGGGTCTTCAAACTCATTAGCCTTTCCAAAAGGTTATTTTCTAAAATATTGAAAATCTAAACTTCCTTAAAGATGTCCAAATGTGATAATCACATTACTTCCATCTCAGCTGTCTACTTTGCTACAAAAGTTCACTCTCTAGAATAACTACAATTACAATTATTTTAAAATAAAATTCATAAGACTTTTTGTTTATTTGACCATTAAGGGTTTACACAACAAGAGTTAGGTTTGCGTTAATGACTGTTGTTGTTCAGTTGTGTCTGACTCATGATCCTATGGACCATAGCCCATACTGTCCATGGGGTTTTTTTGGCAAACATACTGGAGTGGTTTTCCATTTCCTTCTCCAGGCAAACAGGGTTAAGTGACTTGCCCAGGGCCACACAGATGGTAAGGTGTGTGAGACCAGACTTGAACTCAAGTATTCCTGACTCCAGGCCCAGCACTCTATTCACTGAGCCCTCTAGGTGATTCTAAGGTTTAGTGATACTGGTAGTCAAAAATGAAGACCAAGGAGCAGAGCATAAAGATACAGGGGTTAATGAAAATACAGTTATGCATTCAGAATACTGACACACTTAAAAATAATCAGAGGGTGCCAAGTAAAACAAGAATTTTAAAAAGCCACTGGATAATTATGCTAGAGAATGGGAATAGTCATTTGCTTATGTCTTGATGAAAGGTGGAGGCCTACTGAAAGGAAACTAATCTTCAGAAATATAGCCACAATTCTTTCAATTTGAAACTGTCATCAGAGACACCTCAACCTCAGGTATATTTTAAAGGCAGAAGAAAAGCATGGCATAACTTGCAACTTATCATTTGGAGCTGGTCATTCAGAGTAATTAGATCCAAGTTTAAAAGGCTTCTGGTATCTTATAATTCATTTCATCAGAAAGAAACAAGAAAACTGCGTTAAGAAAAAAGATGCTTCAGGAAAATATCCTTCCCTACACATTTGCCACATGAAGGAGAACTCAATCATTTCTTCATTTGACTGACGCGCATTTGCTGAATCACCCTGTTGAGAAGATTCTTTGGAAAGGGAATGATACTGTTCATTACTTTCCTTTTTTTTCTTTTTAAGCACTTCAGGGTTTATTTTGGTGCTGATGGCTCATTACTTTCCTATTATCTATCGGATTTGAACAGTCTCTCCTGGGAACCTCATTAGTCTACTATACTGCCAAGTACCCTGAAATCAGCTCATGATGGCGGCATAACAGTAGCTACACTGAACAGCTACAAGAAGTTTTGTTTTCAAGTTATTATTGATAAAAATAACAAACGTCATTTACAGGAAAATATTTTTTCTTTTACAAAAGTTACTTGCCCAGATATCGCTACCAACTGACCATGGGTTTAGAACTCAGGAAAATATAAGAAAAAAATGATATGAAGAGTAAGAACAGTTTCTTAAATTTCCCTTTTATTCATTACATGAATTCAATGTCACTTTGCCAAAATTCCAACAATTACTATTATTCATAATTGTAAATGTGTCATACTACTACAAAAATTAGGAGATGTGATATTTATCCATGAAATATCATCGCTGAATAAGACTGTGGATTTTAACAAAAGACAACAGTTTCTACCTCTTGGCAGAGTTTGTTAGGCTCTGCTGCTGTTCAACCTGACACCAGGTACTCCACAGAAAAAAATCAGTGAACAGGTCCTATTTTAGATGGGCCCCTTTGATGCTGAAGAGAAGTAAACTCACCTTGTTTATGAAAAAGCAGATGCTATGTGTTCTATTCATCTTGAACAAGGTCAGTAAATATCGGACCAAATATGACCATTTCCTTTCTGTACCTGTAGCTGGAGAGCATGAATATCAACCAGTGATGGTAAAAAAGACCTTGACTTTCAAGTCAGAAAGGCCCTCGGAAGTCATGTTGACCAATTCCTCTATTTTACAGGTGAGGAAACTGAGGCCAAAAAGAGAAATGACTTGCCCAAGGTCATACAAATAGTAAATGGTAGAATTAGGATTTCAATCCTCATCCTGACTCTAAATCTAATGCTTTCAGCTGTACCACATCATTTCCCTTTGGTTATGGGGGAAGCAGATCAGTTGAAAGACAGCTGGCTGAAGACAGGGATCCCCGAACCAGAGGCTGGCGTTAAAATCAGACACACTTAAACTAAGGGAAGGGCTCTTTAAGCCTCTGAGACAGAAAGGGAAGCTGAAGCTAGGAGGACTCTGCGTCAATGAAGTTCAGTATGGCTGGTTCTCTCCTTAGAGGCAGCTAGGTGGTGCTGGAGTGATGGAGCAAAAGTCAGAAAAGCAGGAGTTCATACACTGCCTTGGGGACTTACTATGTGACCCTGGGAAAATCACTCAGCACCTCCCTCAACGGCATATTCTGAGGATCAGAGGAAATAACATATAGTAAGTGCTTTGTAAATGTTAAAGCACTGTATCAATGTTAGCTAGCTCTAATAGTAGTAGTAGTAGTAGTAGTAGTAGTAGTAATAGTGGTAGTAGTAGTCGTGGTAGTGGTGGTGGTGGTAGTAGTAGTGGTGGTGGTGGTAGTGGTAGTGGTAGTAGTAGTAATAGTAATAGTGGTAGTAGTGGTCGTAGTAGTGGTAGGTAGTGGTGGTGGTGGTGGTGGTGGTAGTGGTGGTGGTGGTAGTGGTAGTGGTAGTAGTAGTAGTAGTAATAGTGGTAGTAGTGGTCATGGTAGTGGTAGTGGTGGTGCTGGTGGTGGTGATAGTGGTGATAGTAGTAGTAGTAGTAGTAGTAGTAGTAGTAGTGGTAGTGGTGGTAGTGGTGGTAGTAGTAGTGGTAGCAATAAGAGGAAGAAGAGTAAAAATGGAAAGTAAGGTCATCTGCTGAAAGTGATGAGCTGAGGAGTGAGATGAGGCCATGAGGGAAACAGAAGTGCCTTGGAACAACTGATGTGGGGGATGTAATTGGACCTTGTTAAGAATTGAATTAGATTACAGATCCAAGTATACTTCTTTCATTTACTTTATTTTTTTCATGGTTTTTTCTTTTTGGTCTGTTTCTCCCTTCACAATTGTGATTAATATGGAAATATATTTTACATGATTGCACATATATAACCTACATCAAACTGCTTACCATTTTAGGAAGGGGGAAGGGAGGGAGAGAGGGAGAAAAATCTAGAACTCGAAATCTTGTAAAAAATGAATGCTAAAAATTGTCTTTATATATACTTGGGGAAAATACTATAAAAACAAATTTAAGAAAAAGCAAAAAAAAAAGAACTGAACTGAGAAGAATACTAGGCTGAAGATACGAGTGATGGGAGTAGGAAAGAGTCTCTTTCTTGAAGACATCCCAGAAATCATAAAATCTAGTGAGTCACAGTAGGATCCATGGTAGGACTGGGTCAGCCAGGATAGGATAGAGACTGAAGTTAATAGGAATGAGACGAGGCTGGGCTGGCATAATTCTTGCTCTCAGAATCTTTTAAAACTGTATCTATAATTATGAAGATAATTATGTCCCTCAAAAAGGAATCACACAGATCTGGAACTGCAAGGGACCTTGGAGGCCATCTAATCCAATTCTCTCATTTTATAAATAAAGTAACTTAGGCCCAGAGAGACTGACTGAACTCAGGTCACACAGGTAGTGTCAGACACAGAATGTGAATCTGTGTCCTCTAATCATAAAGCCAGAGGCTAAATGGCATACCAGATAGAACACTGACCTTGGAGTCAGGAAGATCTGAGTTCAAATCCCACCTCAGATATTTATTTGCTATGTGACCCTGGGCAAGTGATTTAATCTAAGTCTGAGTCTCTTCATCTGAAAAATAAAGATAATTATAGAACCTACCTTACAGGGCTGTTGTGAAGATCAAATCAGATAATATACATAAAGTACTATATATATGTATATATAAATATGTATATTTCCCCACTATGCCACACATACTGCCTCCTTTCTTAAAACTGTCATGAAGATTAAATACTAAATATCAAATAAAATACTGAATAATGAATTTGTTCATAATTGTCACAAAGATCAAGTCTCAGGCATCCATGCTAAATTGGGGAAAAACAAACGAACAACTGGTAAAAATGAAAAGTAGAAACCTCTTCTCTGTTGCTAACCTTTAATCGTGCCACAAAGTGACTGGCAACATTCAGTTCTGAAGCCGGGTTCCCAAGGATGATTTCGAAGCGGTACTGGAGGCCCAACTTATCCCGAACCTCCTGTAACCTCCCCTTGGCCTGCATGGCCAGCTGCACCGAAGGCACCCGAATGATCAGCATGTGCCCCCGCCCATTCCTGTCCTTTCCCGGTGAGCTGATGAGGTCATCCATGATGCTGAGTGTTTCTGGGGTGCTGTGGTCTCGGAGAGAAGCCACGGTGGTGAGGGCCATCAGTGCTTCTGAGTACTGCTGAATGAGAAGGTAGCAGCGAATAACCATGCTATGAAGCCTGGGGTACCTTAAAAAAAATACAGGCACAACAGCGTTAATTGGTAAAGCAGGCTAAATTCAGAGATCTCCAGCAGGGCTTTTGCAGTTAGGACTGAAGGCAGGCTGATCCCTGGAAGCCTTTGCAGGACAGGGCCCTAGCACACTGAACTACTGTTCAAAGATGTGCTGCTACCTTGGCATACGAAGTCAAATCAGATATTATGATGTGAACAGTGAGTTAGAACAGGAATGAAACTCAGATATCCATTATTTGATTTTTCACCCTTCCTTCCATCCCCCACCACCCTTTTACAGCTGAAAAACCCAAGGCCTAGAGTGATTCAATGACTTAAATTACAAAGGTAATAAATGTCAGAGCTGGGATTTAAAAATGGTCTTGCGACTCAAAACTGTTTTTTTCACTAGACTAAGCTGTGTCCCTAAATTAAAAAATCCCAAATATGCTATAAAGAGGTTTAAGAAGACGTTAGACCAGGGATTCTTAACCTGGCCTCCGTGACCTTACTATTTTTAATATTTTGTTAACCATATTTCATTACAACTAGTTTCTTTTAAAATTCTTTGTGTTTTATGCCTTTAAAAACATTATTTTGGGGGGTGGAGCCAAGATGGCGGCGTAGAAGCAGCAACATATGGCAGCTCTCACATAGCCACCCCAAAATACCCATAAAATAGGACTCTAAACCAATCCTGGAACTCCAAAACACACACAAAGATACTTCCCACTAAAGTCAGCT
>CM053580.1:403569640-403586349 GCA_028627135.1 Pseudochirops cupreus
TGGGCGGGGGAAAGACGGGGAGAAAAGATGTAACTCAAAAAAATTTAATAAAGAATCTCATATTTAAAAAAAAACAAAAACAAACAAACAAAAAAAACCAAAACATTATTTTGAGAAGGGGCTCAAAGGCTTCACCAGACCGCCTAAGTGCTCCATGACACAAATCAGGCTGAGAACCCTGGCTTTATACCAGGGATGGGGAACCTGTGGTCTCAAGGTCACATGTGGCCTAGGTCCTTGGGTGCAGTCTTTTGATTGAGTCCAAGTTTTACAGAACTAATCCTATTCTTAAGGGGATTTGTTATGTAAAGTTCGGATTCAGTCAAAGGGCCACACTTGAGGGCCTACAGGGCCATGTGTGGCCTCAAAGCCACAGGTTCCCCACCTCTGTTTTAGACGATCAACAGTCATTTAAGTGCTTATTAATTTCCAGGTGATGAAGACATAGATAAAAAATGGAAATAATCCTTGCTCTCAAAGAGTTTGCATTCTATTGGGGGAAATGACACACACATATATAAATACATAAAATGTAATTATATATACAAATAAAATACAAAATAACTATAAGACAGAGAAAGGTCACTAGCAGTTGGCAGTGGGGGGAGAACTGGGAAAGGTTTTATGGAGTTTAAGTGGTTTTAAAGAGATTCAAGGAGACCCTGAGGAGAAGGGAATACTCTGCAGGGATGGAGGGAGGTCACTAAAGGAATGGCAGACGGAGCATTGTGCGTAAGAAACAGTAATGAGGCCAGAAAGGCTGGAGTAGAGAGTGTGATAACACACAGTCAAAATGGAGAGAGGGTGACCAGGCTGTGAAGTACTTTAAAAGGCAGGTGCTTTTATATTTTGTCCTAGAGGCAACAGGAAGCCATGGAGTTAAGGCACAGGAGAAGGCATGATGAGATTTCTGTTTAATGATAACAACAGTTAGCATCTAGACAGCACTTTAAGGTCTGCGAAGCGCTTTACAAATATCTCATTTTGTCCTCATAACAACATGAGCAAGTAGATGCTATCGTTATCCTTGTTGCAATTCTAGGTGTTTTCAGTGTCTGACTTTTTGTGACCCCCATCTTGTTTTGTTGTTTTTTTGGCAAAGATACTGGAGTGGTTTGTCATTTCCTGCTCCAGCTTATCTGACAGATGAGGAAACTGAGGCAAATAGGGCTAAGTGACTTCTCCAGGGTCACATAGTTGGTAAGTGTCTGGAGCTGGACCTGAACTCAGGAACATAAGTCTTTCTGTCTCCAGGCTCAGTACTGTGCACTATGAAGCCACCAAGCTACCCATTATTATCCTTACAGAGGATGAAACTGAGACAAGAAGTTAAGTGACTTGTCCAGGGTCAGAGAGCTTGTAAATGTCTGAGGCCGATTTTGAACTCAGGTCGTCTAGTGCTCTTTCTACTGTACCGCCTAGTTTGTCTCTAAGTTGAAATAATATTGCTTTGAAAGATAAATGAAGACAGCAAGGAGGCCAGGGTCACTGCGTTGCAAAGACTGGAAAGGTAGCTCGAAGAGATCAGGGCTTCAAAAATCAAACAGAAGTGAACATCAAAGAGAGCAATGAACATACCTTCCTATAAAATGCCCCTTTATTCTATAATCAGAAACAGAACACTGGATACGTGGATCTGGCCCAGTTTTTAACAAAAGATACATTTATAGCAAAGTACTTTCCAGAATATGTGAACAAGAAATAATAGAAATATACATCTATACACTGGCTAATGACTACTTCAGTACTAACACAATAAAAATGACTTACTGTGAGAACAATTTAATATAATAAAATTCCAATGTAACATAAGATTTTACCCCAGTATCAAGTTTAATATCTAAAGAATAGTAGGAAGCCATATGCTGTTTTTGTGTACAGACCTGTTCCACAGAGTCACCTTACTAGGTCAACCCAGGGTAGGATATACTGTCCTAGGGGACCTAGGTTTGAAGTCTAGCTCTCACACTCATTTTTTTCCTTAATAATATCTTATTTTCTTCTCAATCATGTGTTAAAACAATTCTTAGAATTAAAAAAAAAGTTTTCAATTTCAAATTCTATCCCTGATCCCACCCCCAAATGGTAAGCAATCCAACTTAGGTTATACAAGTCATACCCTTTTCCTATGTTTTCTTGAGTAAGCCTCTCTGGGCCTAGGTTTTCTCTTCTGTTAAGAGGCTGGAGGAAATGACCTATTAAATTCCCTTCTCTGATCATATGCTTACTTCCAAATCCATTCCAACAAGCATTTACTGGGAATCATTATTAAGTATTGAATTAATATTAAGTACACGGTAGGCACTGGCAAATATAGAGACAAAATGAAAAATAATTTCTGCCCTCAAGGAGCTTATATTCCACCAGGGAAACCAGTATATCACAAAAATCTGAGGAGGAAGTGAGCCCCAACAAGTTAGATGGATCAGGAAAAGGCTTCTTGTAGGGGATGGCACAGGAGATGAGCACTGAATAAAGTTAGGCGTTCAAAGAAGTGGAGATGAGAGTGGACAAGCATGCTGGGATAGGCAGCCTGTAGAAAGGCAGAGAGAGATGGGGGTTAGAACAATTTCTGCTGCCGAGTCACAGTTTCTGAGAAGCAATCTCATTGGAAAAATGTATGGTCTGGTCTACACTTACCCATGTAGTATAAGTATCATTAACTTCCGGTCACCTGACTCTCTGGTTTGTTCAGGATAGCCCCACTTTTTAATTACTTTGACTGCTTGGGTAGGTCACAGCATTGTGAGATTGCAGATCTATCCCTGGAAGGGCCCTGGGAGGTTATCTATTCCAACCCTTCATTTTACAGATGAGGAAACTGGGGTCAAGGGAGGTTAACTAGCCTGCCCAAGGTCATATCTGTAGTAAGCTTACGAGGTGGGATCTGAACCCAGGTCCTCTATCTTCAAAACTGGCACTGCATTTTGTTTAGAGCTTGAAGCTACCTGGGAAAATAATGCCCCCTGGATCTTGGCAATGTTTGTCTAAGGTAAGTTTCTAGTGCCTAAATGGAGATACGATAATGTGATGTATGCTTTGCCTCAGTTTGGGAGTTTGGGTGAGGTGAAGGGTATTGGTTCATCTTCCACTCCCTCTCCCTTCCCTTTGGCATCACCTCCATTCCTGTGCTGACAGCCAATCAACAGACAGTGATTAACCACCTACTATGTGATAGGCACTATACTAAGCACTGGAAAAAACACTAGGTGGCGTAGTGAATAGAGCACCAGCCCTGGAGTCAGGAGGACCTGAGTTCAAATTTGGCCTCAGACACTTAACACTTACTAGCCATGTGACCTTGGGCAAGTCACTTAACCCCAATCCCCCTGCCTTTCCCCCTACAAAAAGCAAAAAAACCAAAAACAACCCCCAAAACAAACAAACAAAAAAACCCCCAAAACCCACTTACTATGTGCCAGGCACTATACTAAGCATTTTATAATTATTAATTTCATCTGACAGAGTAGAAATGTGGTCTTTCTTTTTCCTTTCTAACTAGGACCTTCTTCAGTGAGGGAAAATGGTATGAAATAAACTCGTCCTGCTATTCTTCATCCAACCCTTCTTTGAGACTTTGGACTACTGTTATGCCTGGCCCAAGGTAAAACTCAAATGAGAATAGACCAAGGCAGAGGAACTAGGTCAGGAGAAGCATGAGTAAACACAAGCAAACCATGTGATGAACCAGGCTCCCCACCGACCTGTAATAAAGCCTCTTAGCTTCCAAGCTTTCTCTTCTGGTTGCTAGGCAAGACAGATTTGCTAACTGCAAGGGCTGGGTGATATCCATGCCAGATTAAGGCATCCGGATATTCTGGTTGGAATTCTTGGCTTTTGACAACCTGTCCTAATGAGGGAGGTGCTCCTGGATATATTCTTGGACAACTTGACACAGGGTGGACTTTCATAGAGCTACAGACAAATTGTGAAGGACATTATGTTGGTTTGTGAATTACCACACATCACTGGGTAACTTCAGAGATAAGCATTACAGTTGAGTAAAAAAGTTAAAGGCTGGAATGTAAGAGCTTAAGAAATAAGTGGGAGGCAAGAAAACGGATGCCACTTTTTTCCCAGGGTGTTTGGCAGTGAAAAGGAAGAGAGATATTTGGACAATAGCTTGAGGGGACATTAAATGTGGGGTGGGGTGGGACTTGAGGCATGGATGCCAATTAGGAATCACTTGATAGCCATGTTAAGAAGTAAAGATGATCTGAACTATGACAGTTGTGGGAGTAGAAAGGAGGGGATGGATGGGAGAGATGTAGAAGTAGAAGCAATAACATTTAGCAATTGATTAGACATGTTGGATGAAGAAAAGTAGGAATTGAAGATAACACCAAGGTTGCAAACCTGGATGATGTAGAAGGAGGGTTGCACCCTTGATAGAAACAGAAAAGTTCCAAAGAGGGGTGAAAGCTAAAAAGATATCAAGTATGGGCTGCCATATGAAGGTGAGCCTAGAAATGTTCCTCATCAGGGGTCACTAGGTGATAAATATTTTTAGCCACAGCAGTTCATGAAACTGTCTGCTAAGATGTGGAAGGGCCTTGATCTGCACTTATGAAATCTCAGCTATTTTGAAGTATGCAGTTTATATACCAAATTTCCTCACACCACAATGAAGTCTGGTCTTGTACCTAACTCATTGGTGCATATTAGATTGAAGCAAACTGGCAGGAGGAAGTTTACTTACTACTAGAGAAGCCAGAAAGAGTAGGTGAAAGGTCACATAACCTAGGCTCACAATCTTTGATGAGAGAAATTTTCTTTATTTTTACCTTTAGATAGTGTTTGAGAATGAAGCCAAGATCATCCAGTAGATGGTAGGAGGGCTCCTTTTTGTCACACCCACCACTATTCACCAACATCCATGAATGGTCATCACATGAAAGACTAATTTTATTCCAGACTTTCAAAATACAATTTTGTCGGTTTAAACCCTGTCTAACACAGCACTGGGATTCACTATTATTATTCACTATTCTAGCCTGTTTCAGATATTGGGCTACAGCTGGATCAAAGGTTATACTTTCTGGGGCAGGTAGGTAGCACAGTGAATAGAGCACCAGCCCTGGAGTCATGAGGACCTGAGTTCAAAGTCAATCTTAGACACTTACTAGGTGTGTGACCTTGGGCAAATCACTTACCCCCAATTGCCCTGCCTTCCCCCCTCCAAAAAAAAAAGGTTACACTTTCTCATTATTTACCTTTCTAAGAGCGTGTTGACCATTTTCTCAAAAGTTTCATCACATCTTAGAAGTGGACTAGTGATTCCCCACTGCAGCGACTTGCTGTATTCATTCAACCCAAAATACAGCTTCTCCTCACTGCCCATGTCCTCCTAGTTAAATTGGAAAAGAAAAAAGAGAGAGGGAGAGAGACAGAGAGAGAGAGAATAGAGATACAGTGAGGATGCCATTCCCGGGAGGGTGAAAAGCTTTTGTTTAGTCTTATGATTTGTTCGCAGCCCAGCAATTTCAGGGTTGTGAGTTCAGAGGTACTGACAGAAATCTTGTTCTGTCTCAAATGGACTTGATGGATAAGTAAAGTTCTAAAATGATTTCTTTGGATATTTAAATAGTAAATAAATATATTCTTTTCTTTCTCCCTTTTTCAAATTGTTTCCTGAAAAAAAGTTTAAAAAAATTTTTTTTCCTGGAATTTTTCTTTTGCTCACGTGGACTGAAGTCAGAAAATCTCGGTCTGAGTCTGGCTTTTCCATAAACTAGTTGTGTGATTTGGACAACTTATTTAACCTGCCTCAGTCTTGGTTTTTTCCCACTGCACAAAACAGGCACAATAATGTTAGTGCTATTTCTCTTACTTAGCTCACAGTGTTGCTGAGGGTATCAAATAAGATGACATATTAAAGCACCTTGGTAAACTATAAAGCATTGTATACATTTTAGATGATTATTCTGTCATAAAGATTTCAAAAAATTAATAACTGTAGTTTCTATATACTGCATATGATATCCAAATAATTCTTTAGAAATAGATAAAATTCAGGGGTTAGAGTTAGAGTAGTGTCTAGATTATGTGGCTTTGTTGGATCATGAAATGTTCCATGGGAGTCAATTTTCTGGACAATTAAAGTGTACTCCCTATAAGTGACCAGACTTTGAACCATTTTGGCGGGAAAATAATTCTAAAATGTACATGTTCTTATCCTTTTAAACAGAGGATGATGAACACTTCTTTCAAAAAGCACAGTACCTAGCACACAGTAGGCCCTTGATAAATGTTTATTAAATTGAAATGGATCTGTGATCTCATCAATTTGTAAGGTTCCTCCAGCAATGTAGATTGTATGTCTGCCCACGGTGTATGGCTCATGTTTGCATCCTCCGTTTGCCACAGGACTGCCCAACATGCTGACCACCTTTCTTGATTTCTACTGATACAATAAGGGGAGCATTCTTGATATCTAATTGTCATTCCTCGTGACTTCCCTGTCTTCTCTTCCTAAGAGTCCTTGGTGATATCTTTTACTCCTTTTCTTCTTTGCAGTGCCTTCCTGGCTATGTGTTGCAGCCTGTCCCCTCCTACCATGTACCTCTCCATTGCTCTCTGGATGACATTCATTTTTACAGTGGTAATATGTGATTCTGCAGCTTGCTTCCATAGAGCAACACCAGCAGAATGTTGGTATTAAAAAGAGAGGTCTTTGTTTTGCATGTTATATTCTCAGTGATGGACATTCATTATCTACCGTTATTTTCTGAGTGGATGGACAGGTCAGGCTCCTTTGAGTGATTACAGACTTTATCCAGTAGAATCTTTAGTTTGGGCTTGATGCAATTGGAACAATATCATCTTCAAATAAGAGCATCCAACAACAGATCCTTCTTCAACTTGGACTCTGCACTGGGTCTCCCGTCATTATACTGATGAACCCCCCTGTTTTATGCCTTGCTTCAATGTTTATCATCAAAGGGTTGTTGAACAGGGTTATTATTTCTTCTAGTATTAAAGAATACTTCTTCTCCTGCCCTACTCTTATTGTAACAACTTCAGGATTGGTAATTTTAGTTTTTTCCTTCTATTAACTCATGTCAAAGACATGAGCAGTTAGTCACACATCCACATCGTCTAACCCTGAACTAATACTGTCCCTTCTAGGAAAAGACGAAATAAGATGAATAAAGATAGGTTTATCCTCCTTGAATGCTTCTTGTAACACTATGTTCAGTGTGTTGTCCAGACTCACTTCTGATGCAAAATAAACAACCAGTTCTACAATCAGTTCCGTGCTTTGAGGGACCAGTTGATATAGCAGGAATCTAGGCAAATTCTAGGTTTCTGACTTTGGGGGTAAGGATGATGAATGTTAATGGATATAAGATCTTTCCCACTTATTAGTAGGCCTCATGTGGAGCCCATTAAGAGAAGCTTACTTAGGTGAGGCTTGCTTGTAGGAAGGCTTTCACACCTTTTGCTAATTTCTAATTAGGCACTGAATCATGAGGATTGTGATACCTTCTGGCTCTGAGAAGTGTATAAATACTCTGAGCTGGTATTTTGCTTTGGGGGTTTGCTTATGAGAAGGATCTTGTCTTGGTCACAATTCTGAGGTATGTTCAGACTTCCCTGACTGCTCAGATGTAAAAGTTCTCTTGATCCAGAGATACATGTAAAGTGTATAGTTGATTTAGGCAGTCAGAGCCCCCTGTCTGTTGGTCTTTATTTCTCTGAAGTTCAGGGAGCTGACTTTTCCCCTGAACTAGTGAGTGTAATTAAAAAAAACCAAACAACTGTTGACCCCTTGAACAGCTATTTTTCCTAGTAAAGCAGATCTAGGGACCTGTGCTGGCAGCCACCCTGGGTATGCCAGTGTAATTGTCACTATAGATGGTCACCTCTATTAACACCTGATTAATGACTTAGATACAGAGGGAAGATGTCAGTTTTTAAGATAACAAATAATAATAATCAGGTAATTTTACCTAAAAACAATACAACCCAAAGACATCATTTAAGTAATGTATTTCTGATCCTAAGTCAGATCCTAAGTTGGACTGTAACTCTTCATATTTTTTTTTTTTTTGCTTTCTGTTTTGGAGGGGAGAAGGCAGGGCAATCGGGGTTAAGTGACTTGCCCAAAGACACATGGCTAGTTTTTTGTGTCAAGTGTCTGAGGCCGGATTTGAATTCAGGTCCTCCTGACTCTAGGGCCAGGGCTCTAGTCACTATACCACCTAGCCGCCCTATTCATGCTTGTTTACCTGCCTATAAAGATAAAAATATTGACAAGTGGGGGCAAAGTGAATAAAAATTTATCTGACTCTTAAGGTAATGAAAATTCTCTAGGTCCAAAGTCAGTACTCCTAGACTAGAATTTTTTAGTACACTAGATTTAGTGAGATTGTTTTAAAACAGGAAAGGTTTGTTTTTGTTTTAAAAGGGCAATACAATTTTCATTATAACAATATTGTTATTTTAAAAAATTTAAAAATTTTTAAAAAAATATTGCTATATAAAAATATTGCTATTTTACATTTTGTATAGCATGTCCAGATATTATGGCATTTATTTCTGGCATGAGAGACTGGAAGACTTAAGTACTTAAGGGCCAAGGAGTATAAGAAAACATCATCTTCACTTTCCATTGTTCAATGCAACTACTAAATTCTTGAATGTGACATCTCTAGTTTCCTTATTTCAACCAAATTCTACAATAAAAGTAATTAAGAGGAAAAAAAAGAGGGTTCAATCATCAAAGTAGTAACACAGTTCCAAAATATTCAAATGTGTTAAGAAAATACCAGAAAGAATATAGGCCCCAGGTTTCTCATTGGGGTCATATCATTAAAATAAAAAAGATATTATGGAATATTCTGGTGTAGTAACACAAGAACTCTTGGCTATACTGTCCCTTTGCAGCATTTAAAGTATTTTCCTCTGCTCTGAAGTCGGTAATAATCCAAGGGCAGATGCTTGAATACACTGTCTTTATAGCCACTACTTTCTAAAGACTGCTGAAGAATTTAAAAACCCAATGAGTTTCTTTTGAGATCCTCTTTATAGTTGGGAGGCAGGTGGTGTGGATCAAAGCCCTGGACCGAGAGTCAGGAAACTTGAGTTGAAATCCAGTCTGAGACACTTTCTGTCTACATGACCTTGGGTATGGACTGCAGGAACCTCTCTGGGTCCCGTTTTCCTCCTTTATAAAACGGGGACAATACGGTTCAAGGATAAAATGAGAAAACTGTACTGGTAAGCACTTTACGAACTTTACAGACTCTATAAATGCTTGCTATTATTAAGAATGAGGAGAGCCTTGGCTAAGGCCATATTCATACTCCAATTTTCAATACCTTAAAAACAATGCCCATTATCACAACATCTTCCAAGTTTCTAAGGAAGGCCATGCCTAGGAAGGTAGCTTCATCTTGGGCAGATGAAAGCAAACTTACCACACTGTCCAGCGGTATCCAGTGCACCTCATTGGCAGAGTTTATTCTGGACTGTTGTGTTTGCATGGCATATGGGAAGGAGCTAACCTGGAGCACAAGGAGGTTGAAGGCTTCGAGGACTTCTCGGCAATTAATGACTCTGTCAGCCAACCCATGGCTTGGCTCCCCATGGGACAGAGAGCCCGAGATAACACTGTGAAAATCAGCAAGGGTTAAGAATGAACATCTTATAAAGGTTAAAATGAATCGATATTATGTAATTAATAAAAATTATACAGGATTACAAATTAACATCACACGTGTAAATACATGTATATGTTACGTGTGTGTGTATCTTAATTACATTAGATGCAGGAGTGGACAAAAGGAGGAGGCTGGGGAGACAGAGAAAGAGGGACAGGATGGAGGTAGAAGAGAGGGGGAGAAAAAAGGAGTGAGCAAAAGGGGGAGTTGGGAAGGAGAGCAGGGAAAAAGAAGATGAAGAGGAGGAAGAGAGAAATTATTATACTCGTTTTCAGAATAATACAATTTCAGGTAACGAAATTTTAAATTAGAGGCAGAATTGAAAACAAGACAAATTTAGCTTCAAAGGGGAGATGGTTTAGATAAATTTCAGAGATTCCCTCCAAGGCATCTTCTGATATAAATGTGTAAGACGTTGGTTTGGGAAATTTCCCCTACCATTTTCTCTGCAATATATATTCTTTGAGAATTCTGTAGACACAAGAGTGAACTGTCTAGAGTCACATAGCTGGCATGTAAAGAATGTTGGAGAATCCCAATGTGCCAGCATCAGGGCATGTTTCTGCTATATTAGCCCCATACAGCAATTCTCCCATGGGGAGATGCTAAAATTTCTCAGGTGTTCATATAACCAGAACATGCCTAGTCCCAGTTAATTCTGAACTATAATTTGGAAACCACAAGCCCCTTTCACAGAGTAAGGAATTTGAATGTTTGAGCATGGAAAATTGAGGGATTCTTTGCAGATCCTCTAAGGTTCTCTTTCTGAAAGAAGAAACTTTCACAGACCAGGTAAAGAAATTAGATGGCACAGTGGATAGGGTCCTGAATCTGGAGTCAGGAGGCCTTAGTACAAATCCAACCTTAGATATTTACTAGCTGTGTGACCCTGGGAAAGTCACTTAACCTCTGTTTGCCTCAGTTTCCTTACCTGTAAAATGGGAATCATTATAGCACCTACCTCCCATAGTGAGGATCACATGGATAATATTTGTCAAACACTTAGTATATAGTAGGTGCTATTTAAGTTATTGTTATTATTACTAAGACTGTTTATAGATGCTTGGTATTAGCAGAACTGGCTATACATAAGATTTCTTTGTGCATTTTGTTATTTATATCAAACAAGCTAGTAAAGACCTTAATTTTTACCCACATGGCCCTAGATTTTACAACCTACAGTGCAATGTGTTCTGCATTAAAACTCGTGAACAAGGAACTTTTGTAATCCTGATATTTTCACTGTAGATATAACACTTTACAGTATCAATAGTACTTTCTGATTTGTAGGCAGAGGGGGTGGGGATGGGTGGGGGCAGTGGAAGTCAATGGGTGCTTGTGGAACTCGATTTAAAAATTTCTTCCCTTTATCCTAGTTGTTGGACTCTACATGTACTATGTGAAGGTTCGAAAATAGGGTGTTAAACTGTATGTATGTGACATGTATATATACTTGCCCACTGTATGTGTGTGTGTATATATCTATATGTACATACATATATATATATATATATATATATATCTGTATATGCACATTAGAGTCAGCTCTTATATATAGCTTAAACTTGTATTAAAATTTCTCTTCTTGTTCATAAGCTCCTTGTAACACTAAAAACTTGTGATCTGGAGCCATAGTCTCTATCATCTCCGATTCAGTTAATCTCAGCTCCCTTTTTAAAACAAACTAGAACTCCCTGTCTGATTTCATTTGTGTGGGTATGATAGCTAACCAAGAGATAGTTATTTTGTCAAGGTATAGCTTGGACCTTTATCAGAATGTTGATGGCATCCCTTCTCATTATGATGTAAGGAACAGGGAAGAATTGGTCAGAGAAAGGATGGAGATAGCTCTTTCTGAGACAGGACTTCTCATTATGACTAATTAGATAGCTCAAAATGTTGTGAATTTTTAAAATGCCTGACATACCTATATTTGAAAACATATCCTAAAGCCAAAAATAAAATGATTTTTGGATTATTTCAATCACTGCTCTTAATTAGCTGAGATAATCACGAGTTGACTTGTATCCATACTCTCTGTCACTACATTATGAGACACCCCCCCCCATTACATCAGGATTCATGTTAACTTTTGCTGCTATGTTGGGAACTCACAATTTGATAAGTTTTAATTCAGAACTATTGAATGCTATTACTGGTAAACATTTATAATAAAAAGAAGTTAAGGATAATTTTTTAATCTTTTTTTTTTTTAAAAACCACAAACACCCCCTCCCTCCAAAATGGAGTGTTAAATTTTTTTTCTTAGTACATGTGGATGATGCTTATGCTTGCTAGGAAATTGGCTGTAAAGAGATGGTTGAAAGCAGGGGCTGTTATGTGCCTTGTTTTACCCCCCGGTGCCTGGCACAAAGTTGGTTGGTTGTTGTCCTTCATGCTCTAAGAGGACCAAAATGATATCAATACGTTGGAGTCAAGGTACAATATGTCTGACTATGGCTGATCAGACAATACAACTTGGAATATTCTACTACAGCATAGGCACAAATAGTTCATGTGAACATTTGGGGTGCAGATGTCTCTGAATTTGAGCACCTCACATTTCTTTTGAGCTACTGAAATTAATTACTTGGACAAAGCAAGAGCTTAATAAATGCTACCTGACTGGAAGAAAGTTAGTTTGGTATTCTCTGAACTCCCAGCCCTGTTATTAATGAAATCTATAGGAAGTAAATGCTAATTCCTGGTAAAACTGACAATGGAGAAGCTGATAGGTTTGTTCTGTATCTAGGTCTGACAACCAGAGGAAAGAAAATCAAATATTTGGGTTCCTTAAATACTCAGTAATCTTTTGATCAAAATGGAAAAAGAAAAAGAGAAAAAAAGATTTTTTAAAATGGAGAGAAGGAATATTTAAGGAAGAAGGAAAAAAGGAAGAAAGGAAAGAAAATGAGAGAATTAGGAGCTCTCATTTAATCAACACAATAACAGAGGGCTCGTGATGAAACATTCTGCCCATCTTCCAAGAGAGGTCTGGTGGACTCAAGAGTATAGATGGAAGAATTTGTACATATACACATATGCATGTTATGTATTTATGTACATAATATGTATGTATATGTATGTGTCCACATATATATGCCTATTTTTGTTGTTTTTAAGTCATTTCAGTTGTGTCAGGCTCTTCATGATCCTATTTAGGGTTTTCTTGGCAAAGACACTGGAGAGCTTTGCCATTTCCTTTTTTCTGCTCATCTGGCAGATAAAGAAACTGAGGCAAACACAGTTAAGTGACTTGCCTAAGGTCACACAGCTAGTAAGTGTCTGATGGCAAATCTGAACTCAGGAAGAGGACTCTTCCTGATTCCAAGCCCAGTGCTCTATCTACTGTGCCACCTAGCTGCTCCATATATGACATATATATATATGTGTGTGTGTGCGTGTGTATTTATAATGGGTTTTGTTTTTCTTGGGAACAGAAGAGGAGTTTGGAAGGAATGTATTTGAAATTGAAGACTGAATTTAAAGAGAGTAAAGGAGAGGGAAAGCTTATGAAAAAAAGTTTTGTCAGTTTCCTTTCCCAATACTTACTTTTCCTAAAAATCCCTTATTTTTCACCCCTGAGAAAGAACTTTTGAGTTCTGTGATGCTCTTAAGGAAGGATTCTTAACCTGGGTATGTATGTGAATTTGTTTTTTAAAATATTTTTATAACTTATTTTCAATATAATTGGTTTTCTTTGCAATTTTATGCATTTTATGCACCTAAAAACATTTTTCTGAGAAGAGATCCATAAATTTTATTAGACTGCTAAAAAGGGTCCATGACATATAAAAGGCTAAGTACCTCTACTCTAAAGCAGTATTACTGTGAATAAGATTTTCTGACCCATCCCAACTAACCCTACCAACCATCTGTTTCTGTCTGTCTGTCTATCGAGATAGCTGTCCTCCATGCCTGTATGCTCCCCTCTACCTCTTTAAAAATTTGTTAAGCACTTACCATTGTGCCTGGAATAAAGTGGTGCTTAATAAATGGCTGATCCTTCCCTTTACTTCTCCCCTTCCCCCCATCTCTGAGTTTTCCTAACTTCCCACAAAATTCAATTCAAATCCTACATTTCATAGGAGGCCTTTCCCAGGTATTCTGAGTAGCTTAATGTCTCTCCTTGAGTGTAGCTTCTATACTCTCTGTACCTATCTTGCACATACATAGTAATCTGCATGCTGTCTCCGCCATTAGAAGGAGGCGGGGGCTCTCAAAGGCAGGGACTGTCTTGCCCCTTTTTTGTATCCCTGGCATTTAGTACAGTGTCTGGTACAGAGCAGGCACTTAATAAATGCTTGCTGAATTACTCCCTTGATAACTAAAGAAATTTAAAAAGCTGTCATCAAGGTAAAAAACACAGGTATATGAGGAGATACGAAAGGTTCTCCTAAGCACCACCTTCTGAAAACTGCTTAAGGCCCAGCGACCCCTGCCAGAGAAGAAGCTTTTTACTTGCTCACTCTGAAGCAATCACCTTGTCAGCTCCACGTGAGAGTTGTCATGAACCAGGACAAACAGCGTGTATGGATTCTGTTTGACCCTTCTCATAAAAACTTCAAACTTGGTTTGAATCTCATTGTCTAGCCGAACAACATATTTCTCTGCTCTCTGATAAGCCGTTCCATTTTCTTCCAGACCCAAGTCTACAAGAACACCTGCCCAAAGTAAAAAAAACAACAAACAACATGTATTTTTATTTTCACGGATAAACACAAAGAAAGGACATTAAGTGCAAAAACCAAACTGCTTTAAATGCTGATTCCTGTTCTTTGGAGCAATAGTAAAATAAGCCTTATTGTTGTTGTTTTTATGGAAATACAGTTATTAGACGACTTTATTTTTTTTTTTGAATGACTTGTTTATTTACTTTTAGTTCCCAAGATTCGGTTCCACAATCCCTTGAGTTTCAGATTTTCTCCCCTCCCTTTCCCCCCCATGGTGACATGCAATCGTGTACAGGATCTGCAAATACTTTCACATTGTACAATAGTTTGGTCACATAGAAGGGTTGTAACCAATGAGTGATCACTGGGAAAAAAAGCAAAACCAGACATGAAAGAGAACGATAGCGTGTTTTGCTTCAGTCTCCATTTAAACTATAGTCTTTCTAGATCTTTCTCTCACTTTAGGTATCTCCTTCCATCCTGAGGAATAAGCCTTATTGTTAACAAGTTCCTGGATTTAGCAAAAACATTTTTCCCTCCGTGCATGTTCCCCATCTCAAGTTTGAAGAGCAAATATAAGATTTTCATTTCTCTGTTTAACTTCTATCCCCTCCTGCAGTTAAGAATCAGAAGTAGTTCTGAAGCTCTGAAGGGTTTGTAAAAGCAGTTGAAGATATGTGAACTGAAATTATATCTAATCAAATGCTCTTTCCCATGAGGGAGATTGCTATTGCTAATAGCCACTGAAGTCTGACGGGGAAAATCTTGCTCTGAGCTGTAGCTCCTCCAGAAAAAAATTCCCTCCTCTGAATCTAACAGGGAAATTACACAATTAAACAGAATAACTCAGAGAGGCCAAGGACATCAGGATAGCTGCAGGAAGGCAGAGCAAGCATTACCAGCTCTTCTCTGCCTCTTGAAGCTTCCACTTGTTGTTTCTCCATAGGGGGAAGGGAATAAGCATTTATTAAATGCCTACTGTATGTCAGACACTGGGCTAAATGCTTTACAAATATCTCATTTGATTCTCACAACAACTCTTCAAGGTAGGTGCTATTATTAGCCCGATTTTACAGTTGAGGGAACTGAGGCAGATAGAGGTTAAGTGACTTGCCTAGGGTCACACAGCTAGCAAGTATCTGAGGCTGAATTTGAATTCAAGTCAAGGTCCAGTACTCCACTGTACAACCCAACTACCTCAAACAGAGTTGCTCCCGTCTTACGTTGCTAAATTTGCTCTTGGCTGAATTGCTAATATTATCAGGAGTCAGCGTGGCAACAGCCAAGGGGACCTGGTTTCAAACCTTCATTCAGACACTTATTAACCCTATGGAAGCCACTTGAATTTTTCTGAATTTTAACTTTCCTGTCTGGAAAAGAGGAAAAAATCGCATTAGTTAACAGGGTATATTTGCTTTTATTCACATTATATTTATGCTCGGTGCATTTATATACACCATTGTTATTTCTCCCAGTAGAATATAAAACTCTTGCAAGCAGGGACTGCTTCATTCTTTGTACTGAAACCTCCATGCCTGGCATTTTATTAGCATTGTTGCTGATTGAGAGATTGATAGGTTTGTGAGGAACACCTTATGGCTGCTGGGTGGCACAGTGGATAGAGATTTGGGCCTGGAGTTAGGAAAATTTCATCTTCCTGAGTTCAAATCTGGCCTCCAACACTTATTAGTTGTGCGACCCTGGGCGAGTCACTTAACCCTGTTTGCCTCAGTTTCCCCATCTGTAAAATGAGTTGGAGAAGGATACTTAAGGATACTCAAGCACCTTTGCAGAGAAAACCTCAAATAGGGTCACAAAGAGTCTGACAGCACTGAACAACCATAACTGTTAAAGCCCTATGTAAATGTGCGCTCTTTTCAGGACCTGTTGCCAGTCTCTAGCCTAAGCTGCTACTATCTACTGAAGCTGCCTTCAGCTATTAAGGGTTCTTAGGTGGGATGTTATCTCTTTTGGGATTCTGTCCCCTCCAAAAAATGTCTAGGGCTAATCAGCCCATCTTTCAGCTCCTTTGTTACTCAGGGTAACAACCACACTTGCCCAGCAGAGAAAATGGCTCCCTTGGTCAAAATCTTTCCTTCAGACCAACTTACAATCCTTCAGCAAAACAATTCCTCAAGTCTGCATGATATGTAGGCTGGAGTAAGTGAATTCCTTTCTACTCCCATCATGCCTCTGGCAAGTAGGGCCAAGCCAATGAAAAAAATTTTTTTTGTTGTTAATAATAAATTTATTTTATTAAATTTTTTTTTGAGTTACATATTTTCTCCCCGTCTTTCCCCCGCCTACCACCCCAAAACAGCCATCCCAGTGTTTCCCCCCTCCCCCAGTCTATTCTCTCCTATGTCACTTT
>CM053580.1:403586849-403641300 GCA_028627135.1 Pseudochirops cupreus
GGTCCTCCCAGCTGCCGTAGCTCTTAGGGAGAGGCTGGGAACTCTTCCTATATACTTCTGGCAGACTGGATAATAAAGACTCCAAGACCGAGGCCCAAGACGGGTATCCGTCCAGGCCACTCAACGCGAGAGCTCTGGCCGAGAACAATCGCTCAGTCCCCCTGCTGCCTGCAGGCCGCGGGCGGGAAGCTGCAAAGCCGAGGCGGGTGCAAAACCTCTGCCTTTTGCTTTTCTGCTCTGGAGGCCTTCTGGCCGGACTGCTTATCTCTCCCTTTCACAATTCCCATTCACAGCTGCCGCTAATCCGCTCATCTGAAGCTCCACGCTCCTCCAGTCCAGCCACCCCCAGGGCACAGCCGCGGCTTCAGGCCAGGCTGGTTTCCGTTAGCAGTGCTGATATGGTTCCTCATAGCCGAGCTGACTTTAGTGGGAAGTATCTTTGTGTGCGTTTTGGAGTTCCAGGATTGGTTTAGAGTCCTATTTTATGGGTATTTTGGGGTGGCTATGTGAGAGCTGCGATATGTTGCCGCTGCTACGCCCCAAGCCAATGAAAATTAACCTAGAACCTAAGTGAGTAAGTTTAGAGGAGGAAGTGGAGCCTTCTGGTCCTTGTAGCTATAATCAGGTCTTTGGAATTACAAACTAAAGCCACCCTTCTGAAAAATTTAAGAAGAAATTTTTGATTATTCTGTCTTCAATCTTCATAAAGTCCATGATATTATAGTGTATTTTCATCCCCAACACCTTCTGGTGCTGGACTTCATAGGAGAAAATTAGTTCATTGCTGAATAATCTTTTTAAAAAAAATTTCCGATATCCACCTAACACTTAAGGTTTATAAAACACATTATAAAGCATATCACTTGATCCTTATAACTAGAGCCATAACTAGGAATTCTGTTTCCTGGAGCAAATTTACTCTGTCGTAGTTGGGTGAAGGGTTGTAGAAGACAGTTCATTCTGGTTAAGTGAAGTATCACCAGGTAGAAAAGGCCTTAGGCCTTCCAATCCCAAGCAGGATGTGGGGGAGATATGACAAGTGAGAAGCATGGAAGCAGAGTAAGGGGTTGCCACAGGCGCATGTGGATGGCAAGCCAGACAACTATCACGAGAAGGAAATTTACCTCCTATGTGTTAGCACTCTGGACAAGGTCTTGGTCACTCTGCCCTAGTTATAGTTCTGCTCACAACAACCTTGTGAATTAGGGGCTACTGGCATTATCATCACCATTCCACAGATGCAGAACCTAAGGCAAAGAGACTTTAAATGAAGTACCCAGGTTCCCTTTGACTCTTAAATTCATTCTTTCCACTATACCACAGTGCATCTTGCACAGAAGCATCTCAAAAGTTCTTAGTTTCACCTTTTGACAGGAGGCTGTGGAATATGATTGTTAGAAGCACTGATCTTGTTGACTCAGTTTCTTCATCAGCGAAATGAGCTGGAGAAGGAAATGGCAAATCACTCACAGTATCTTTGCCAAGAAAACCCCAAATGGGGTCACAAAGAGTCAGAAAAGACTGAAACCACTTAATGATAACATTACTCTGTGCCAAGCACTTTACAATTATTGTCTCCTTTAATTCTCACAACAACCATGTAAGTGGTACTGTCACTCTCATTTTACAGATGAGAAAACTAAGCAGGTTAAGTACCTTGCTGTGGGTCATAAAGCTAGTAAGCATCTAAAACAGGATTTGAACTCATATCTTCCTGACTCTAGGCTCAGCACCCTCTATTGTATGGCCTAGCTACCTTCCAAATAAGGACTTATCAAGGGTTACTAAGGCAAACAAGGTTAAGAGACTAGCCCAGGGTCGCACAGCTAGGAAGTGGGTGTGAGGTCTATCTGAACTCAGGTCCTCCTGATTCCAGGCTGGGCGCTCTACCCACTGTGTCACCTCCCTGCCCTTGGCACACAGTAAGTCCTATATAACGGTTAGCTGTCATTATTATTAAAATGGAAACAACAACAGCACCTATCTCCCAGGGAGCGATAACATAGTAAACTACTTGGCCAACTTCAGAGTTCTATAAAATGCTAGTTATTATTATTATTAGTATCACTACTGCGCGTTCATTTTTTCGAAGTCCTGTCCCCTCATCTGTAAAACAGAGATAACACATACTCACAATGTCTACTTCACCAGGCTGTTGTGAGAATGAAGAAGAAATGACTGTGAAGAGTGATAGGAATGTCTGCTATCCTCTTCCCTAGAACATGAATTCTGCGAGGGTAAAGACTGTATTTCGTATAACTTTACACACACACACACACACACACACACACACACACAAACACATACACACACACGCACTCCCGCCACTCCCCCCATTCCCACCCCTTACCTTCTACCACAACACTCTGCACACAGCAGGCACTCAGTAAACGTCTATTTTACTTGAAATTGAATTTGAATTCTGATCCCCTTCCCTTCCTCTTCTGCATCTGTACCTACTAGTTCCTTTCCTGCTGCAGCCTACCAACATGTCCAGTTCTCTCTCAGTTTCCCAAAACTATCACTTGGTTTTTCTATGCCCACAGGGCTCAGGGAGTTTCAGTGAACTGTCTACACAGCTAGGAAGCTCCAGGGCTGGGACTGGAATGTTGCTCTTCTGACTCTCCTTCTGGTCCTCTGTTACATCCTGCTGAGAACTCTCTGGTTCTCAAAATACAAACTCATTTTTTCAAATGTATTGATGCAGAGCACTTCTCAGCTCTTGGTTTTTCCCACAAGCTGAAAGAGAGGCAGTGTGGCCCAGGTCATGGAAAACTGGTCTTGAAACCAGGGAGAGGGTGTATGTTTCAAGTCCTACTTTGGACACATATTGGGCAAGTCACTTTTAATGTCTCAGGGTCCCAAGCAAGTTTTTAGGAGTCATAAATTACAGTGAAGGCAAGAACTTGCACTGGAAGGAGCCTCTTCATGCAGTCATGTGCTCTTGTCTCTCTCTCTCTCTCTCCTTACAAGGACAGGGTGGTTTATAACTTACATGAGGCAGAAGGTGACAGCACTAGTAAACAAGACCCAAGGACCAGCCCTAACTTTGCCACTTCTGGGCAAGACATTTCAGTTCTCCGAAGCTCAGTGTTCTCATCTGAGTGAAGGGGAGAGTGGAGGAGTAGGCAGTGAGTTGGTGCAGTAGATAGAGTGACTGGCCTTTTTCCTGAGTTCAGATACTTACTAGCTGTGGACAAATCACTTCACCCTGTTTGCCTCAGTTTCCTCATCTATAAAATGAGTTGGACAAGAAAAGGGCAAACCACTCCAGTATCTCTGCCAAGAAAACCCCAAATGGGGTCACGAAGAGTCGTAACAATTGAAATGACTGAACAACAATAACGGGGAGTAGGGATCAAAGATGTCTAGGGTTTCTTCCAGCTCCAAAATTCTTTAACTCTCCCTTTCCCCTCTGGTCCTAGCAAATGTTCTTCATTGTTTAAATTTTAGGTGACTCTGACAGAGGGCTACAAAGATGATAACAATACTATCTCAGAGGACTGTTTTTTAAAGTGAACATTTCTCCCCTTAGCTTTGGTTTTTCCTCCCTGTCCTACCACCACCACTATCACTAAAGTCCCTACCCTCTTCTTTTTTTTTTCTTTTTTGGAGGGGAAAGTGCAGGGCAATTGGGGTTAAGTGACTTGCCCAAGGTCACATGGCTAGTGTTAAGTGTCTGAGGCCGGATTTGAACTCAGGCCTTCCTGACTCCAGGGCCGATGCTCTGTTCACTGTATCACCTAGCCGCCCCCCTACCCTCTTCTTAAAATTACTCTTATGAACCATGTGGTGAAATAAATTTAAATACAAATTTGTAACCCAAGATTATTCCATTCAGTGTTTTGATTTACTCAGTTTGATGTTTCAATAGCATCAGTGAGTTTAGGTATCAACTTGTAACATTCTTTCATTAAGGAAAAGAATTTCCACTTTCCTTTTCCATTTCAGCCTCACTGACATTTATTAAGTGACGACTATGAGCATGTCAACGAGTAAATAAAGCTAAAAAATTATGTGACATCTGTTCTCAAAGATCTTACAAATCTAATGGAGATGAGATATATTCGTGAAAATTATGGGAAAAAAAGTAAAAGGTAATTGGGACAAAGGAGAAACTCAGGCAAGACACTACCTACTCTATTCTAATCGCTTGCGGTCCTTGACCCCAATGATTATTTCCTCCTAAGACTGCTCCTCACCAGTTCTCTTAAGGGTAGAAAAGGGGTAGCAGGTTAGTAGCTACAATAAACTATGATGACCCTTATCCACCATGAATTAAGATTTGATTTATTTTGTCAGTTTAATGCTAATTTATGTTAATAAACTAACGCCAGAAATGGGTTTTGCATGACTTGGCATGTATAACCAATAAATTGCTTGCCTTCTCAATGGTGGGGGAGGGATGGGAAGGAGGGGGAGAATTTGGAATTCAAAGTTTTAAAAAATGAATGTTAAAAAAGTTTTACATGTAAATGGGAAATATTTAATGAAATACATAAAAACATATTTTTTAAAAGTCCACTAATTCCACAAAATGACAGGCTGAAGAAACTGAGGGTGACTATTTTGACAGCCTCTCTCTCCAGACTTGTTATTCCCCTTCACTTACTCGACGGTCCAACCAAACCAGCTCTACACACGACCCGCCGTCTGCTCTGTCCTTGCCCAGGCTGCTGCTCATGCCTGGGATACCCGCCCCCAGAATCCTCAGCCTCCTTCAGAGCTCAGCTCGAGGCCTCCCTCCTACATGAGGCCTTCTCTGATCCTCTCAATTGCCCTGTGTTTATTTGGTGTGGCTTTTGCATGTATTTAGTAGATAGGCCAGTGGTCTGCTCTGTCAGGAAAAGCTGCTAGAGCAGGGAGACTGTTTCATTACCTCCTTCGTGTCCCTGCCACACAACAGGTGCATAATAAGTGCTTGCTGACGCGTTAACTGACAGACCCTCCCCCAAACTCTTCAAAGCCAAGGAAAGCACGCCAGCCCGGAAGAGGGGAGCCTGAGGCTTGGGCTCCTGCTCCATCACCACACAGCTGGGGAACCCCGGGTGAGCCCCTTTCATCTTCACATCTGCCTAACAAAGGGACTGGACAAAGCGGCCAGTAAGGTTCCTTCCAGCCCTAACACTCTGCCATGCAACCTGCATTTCTATTCATTTTTATTTGCCTGCATTTTCTTTTCTTTTCTTTAGAAGTTTAAAATTTATTTTAGTTTTCAACATTCATTTCCACAAGATTTTGAGACCCAAATTTTCTCCCCATCTCTCCCCTACCTTCCGCACCAAGATGGCAAGCATACCAACTACCCCTGCCCTCTCTCATATATACCGCCCTAGCCCTCCTCTTTACCTCTTTCCCCTTACTTTCTTTTAGGGCAGCCGTTCTCAACCTGTGGGTTATGTCCAATTTGTAACAATGAAAATACATCCTGCATATCAGATATTTACATTACGATTCATAACAGTAGCAAAATTACAGTTATGCAGTAGCAATGAAAATAATTTTATGGTTGGGGGTCACCACAACATGGGGAACTGTATTAAAGGGTCGTGGCATTAGGAAGGTTGAGAACCACTGTTTTAGGGCAAGGTGGATTTCCACACCCCATTGTCTGTATATCTTATTTCCTGGCTGCATGTAAAAACAACATTTTAACATTGTTTTTAAAACTTCAAGTTCCAGATTCTCTCCCTTCTTCCCTCACCCATCCCCACTGAGAAGATAAGCAATTCAATACAGGTTATACACGTGTAGTTATGCAAAACATTTCCATAGTAGTCATACTGTGACAGACTAACTATATTTCCCTCCATCCTATCCCACCCCCCATTTATTCTATTTTCTCCTTTGACCATGTCCCTTTTCAAAAATGTTTGCTTCTAACTACCCTTTCCCCCAATCTGCCCCCCCTTTTATCATCCCCCCTCTTATCCCCTTCCCCTCTACTTTCCTGTAGTGTAAGATACCCCATTGAGTGTGTGTGTTATTCCCTCCTTAAGCAAAGTCCAAAGAGAGTAGGTTAACTCATTCCCTTTCACCTCCCTGCTCTTCCCCTCCACTGTAACAGCTTTCTCTTGACTCTTTTATATGAGATAATTTACCCTATTTTATCTCTCCCTTTTTCCTCCCAATATATTCCTCTTTCACCTCTTACTTTTATTTTTTAGATATCATCCCTTCATATTCAACTCACCCTGTGTCCTTTGTCTATGTATACATATACACACACACACAGACACACACAAACATATACATATACGTATATATGCATACACACACATATATTCACACACATATGTATACACATACATACAGACATATTCCCTTCAACTATCCTAATACTGAGAAAAGTCTCTTGAGTTACAAATATCATCTTTCCATGTAGGAATGTAAACAGTTCAACTTTAGTAAGTTTCTTATGATTTCTCTTTTCTGTTTACCTTTTCATGCTTCTCTTACTTCTTGTATTTGGAAGTCAAATTTTCTGTTCAACTCGTCTCTTCATCAAAAATGCTTGAAAGTCCTCTATTTTATCGAATATCCATATTTTCCCCCTGAAGTATTATACTCAGTTAACCTACTCAGGTAGGTGATCCCTTGATTTTAATCCTAACTCCTTTGATCTCTGAGATACCATATTCCAAGCCCTTCGATCCCTTAACGTAGAAGCCACTGGATCTTGTGTTATCCTGATTGTGTTTCCACAGTACTCAAATTGTTTCTTCCTAACTGCTTGTAATATTTTCACCTTGAGCTGGGAATTCTGGAATTTGGCTATAATATTCCTAGGAGTTTTGGGGATCTTTTTCAAGAAGTGATCAGTGAATTCTTTCAATTTCTATTTTACCCTCTGGTTCTAGAATATCAGGGCAGTTTTCCTTTCAGGTACTCCAATAATTTAAAAATGATCTCTCCTAGATCTTTTTTCCCAAGTCAGTGGTTTTTCCAATGAGATATTGCACACTGTCTTCTATTTTTTCACTCTTTTGGATCTGTTTTATAACAGTCTGATTTCTCATAAAGTTATTAGTTTCCATTTGCTCCATTCTAATTTTGAAGGAATTATTTTCTTCAGTGAGCTTTTGAACTTCCTTTTCCATTTGGCCAATTCTGTTTTTTAGGGCATTCTTCTCTTCACTGGTTTTTTGGACCTCTTTTGCTATTTGAATTAGTCTATTTTTTAAGGTGTTATTTTCTTCAGTATTTTTTAGGTCTCCTTTAGCAGGCTGTTGACTCGCTTTTCATGATTTTCTTGCATCACTCTCATTGTTCTTCCCAATTTTCCCTTTACTTACTTGATTTTCAAAATCCTTTTTGAGCTCCCCCAAGCCCTGTAACCAATTCGTATTTTTCTTGGAGACTTTTGATGCAGGAGTTTTGATTTTGTTGTCTTCTTATGGTTCTATGTTTTGTTCTTCTTTGTCGCCAAAGAACAATTCTATAGTTTAATTTCTTTTCCTCTGTTTGCTCATTTTCCCAGTCAATTATTTGGCTTGTGAGTTCTTTGCCAAGGTAGAACTCTGCTTCCAGAGTAGAGAGTGCTATGTCCCAAATTTCTGGGTGTTTGTGTAGTTGTTTTGAAAGCTACTTTTAGGGATCTGCCTCAGAACTGTGTGGAGGATGCCCTCTCCACAGCCAGCACAAACTCTGCCATGTCAGTGCTCCTCCTCACTCCAGGACCTTCACCCAAGACTGTGACTGAGATCCAAGCAGGGCAAAGTAAGAGGATCCCGCTTCAATGCCAGTAGGTAAAGAGATTCCTGCAATTGCCCTTTGATCAGCTGCTTGATACCCTCACCATTTGTGGACCTGGAGCTCCGGAAGCAACCACTTCTGCTGCTGCCACAGCCAACAGCACCTCTACCGACCCAGGAGCAGTGGCTGGATTGCACTCTTCTCTAACCTAAGTCCAACAGAGATCCCCCACTGACCTTTTACTTTCTCTTTGGTGTTCATGGTTTGAGAAGTCTAGAAACCACCACAGCTGCCAGTGATTCAGTCCCCTAAGGTCTGCTCCAGCCAGGTCTGTGCCCCCGATGTGGCCCAAGCATGACTGCGCTCTGCTCCCAACCGAGTGTGACACACTTTTCCTGTAGGCCTGCCAGGTTGTCTTCAGTGGGAGATTTGTTTTACTCTGTCATGCTGTGGGTTCTGTAGCTCTAAAATTTGTTTAGAGTCTTTTTTTTTTTTACAAGTGTGGGAGTGACTGAGGGGATGAGTTCAAGTAAGTTCCTCCTTTTATTCTGCCATCTTGGCTCTGCCCTCCTGCTTGCAATTTTTCTAAGAAGTTCTTAAAACTTCTACTTTTTGTTTATCAAACTACAGGAACTACAGTTTTGATACAGGCCAATTCTGCCTGTAGCTAAATTTATTTTGCAGTTAAGAAAACCAGAGGCAACTTCACATTATACTTTTTTTCTTGGTGTCTTAAAACCTTATTACTTTCACAAGTACTTTTCCAATGTTCTCTTTTTCTCAGAACCACTTCTATCTTCTAACATTTTTGAAACAATCTTTATTTTTAAAAATATCTCTTTATTTCTTTTAGACTTCTGCAGCTTTCTGCTTCTGCCTAGAAGAAGCATCATGAAAAACAGTATTTTTTTCCCCTTTGGATTTATTTTGTTTGGCTAAAAGCGTAAGAGGCAATTTTATCTTTGGGTTTTTTGTTTGTTTTTTTATGAAGCTTCTTTCAAAGTGAGTCAATTTGCACAAGTTTCTATATCAAGGATTTGGGGTTGGTATAGCATTGTTTTTCTAAAGACTATTTCCCTGATCTAAAACTATTTAATTGATCTATACAAATTTTTCTAGAAATCCAGGTGGCAGAAAAACCTCTATTCTCTGCAGAAGCATCTTTGCCCCAAGAAGTTTCACTGCATAATTAAGTTATCTCTTAGTTAGCTGGTAGGGGGCAAGGGGTGCAATTATCTCTCAATTAGCTGGTGGGGGGCAAGGGGTGCAATTATCTCTCAATTAGCTGGTGGTGGTAGCTAGAGATTCCTGCAATTGCCCTTGGGTCCAGTTAACTAAAATACCAAATATCCCATTCATGCTGGTTACCTGAGGTTAATTACCATGTTTACTTTCCAAATAAACAAGGTGAGTTGTAACTGACAAAACATGGTCCCTAGAAGAAAAATAATGACACACCTTTGATGGAAAAAGACACGAAAATTACAAATACTGTCTCTATCAGCAAAATAATGCAATTAGCCTATAAACATTTGGTTAAAAAAAGGAGAAAAAAAAAGAGGCTTCTAAGTCTGTATTTATATTGGGGGTCCTCTTTATCCTTCCAACTTACCTGATTGTCGAATTCGTTGAAGAGTTTGTTGTACTAGAACTTCTGAACGTGGAACTATAATGATAAAATCCACCTTGCTGAAGTGGCCCAGGTCCAGGCTTTGGTTGCCACTGTCTGCTATGGCACACACCTGAGATAAGAGTTTTCTGGCAACTGTGAGCTGTGGTTGATAAATTTGGAAGGTGTCATTATCTACATCTAAAATGAAACAAAAAAGCCATAAAGACAGGATTAATTTGCCTTGATGGTGGCAGCACACAAAGCATCCTGAATGTTGTCTGTCACACTTAAAATGTGGCAGGAGAAAGTGCCCCATTTTGCTAGAATGACCATACTTTCTGATGCAGATGACCCTCTTTCCCCAAGCTTCATTTTCCTGATACCTTTGGAAAACTAGGGCGGTTCCCCTCTCAGAATACCTCTGAGGTCCCTGAGAGCAGGGGTCAATTTTTGTCTTTCTTCGTATCCTCAGCACTTGACACAGTACCTGGAACATAGGTGCTGAATAAATGTTTACTGACTGACTATGTACCTAACTGTTTACATGTCCTCTTCCACATTAGAAGGTATGCACCTTGAGGGCAAGGGGGGACATTTTTATATCCCTACAGAAGTAGCACTTAGCAAATGCTTGCTGACTGACCAACTGATCATATCAATGATGACAAGGGAGTAGACACACATCAACCTAAAATTCTGACTCTCCTTAATTATCCACTCAGCAGTCTCTACACTGGAAATAGCAAAGATGCTAATGAGGGGTTTCAGTCTCTAGTTACCTGGGAAAGAACAGAAATTTTTTTAGGAACAGCAGCAATATCCATGGCATACCTGTGACTGCATATCCCAGAGTTCATAAGTCTTAGGATACAGGGTAAAATGACACATTACCCATGTATGTATCTTTTGCTCAAGAAAACAAGTGATTTGCACTATTAAAAAATGCAATGGTAGTATGCCTGAGGAGAAATTTGAGGAACCATGTGACCCTGTACTACAGTGAATTTTCCTGAACCAAATAACCCAGTAAACACTCTCCTCCATGCCTGACACTACTATGGTAACATTCTTTTAAAAGTCCCTTTCTCTATTGGTCTGATAAAAGCCTTTTCTTTCAATGGTGTTGCAATTTTGCAAATGGTCGGAAACCTGATGTCTCTAGATTGTTCTGCTAAGATTCTAATGCTAATGCCTGCACTTATTGAACTAATATGACCCCTACCATAGCTGGCCAGTCCCTGAATAGGTGACTTATTTGAAAAACAACATCACCTAATGCTTTTCAGGGTGTTCAAGCGTATCAGTGACAGAAGCAGGACTCTCAATAATTGGCTGGGGTCACCAGGAGTAGAGGGACAAAAAAAATAACACAAAATAGAACAAAAACAAACCCAAAAAGCTCCACCTAACAGACACTCCTACTCTACCAAAGACCAGAGCTCACACCATGAAACTGCTTTTTCAAAGGGCTGGCTTTTATGTGGGAATCTGTAGGAAAGCTTTCTGGAGAAAATACTTCAATAATCCAAATAATCTATGCTTCATGTTTTATGGAATCCAACCCCAAGGCCAGCCAATTTAAAAAGCAACCACCCATGGACATCAGGGGACTTCTTCCCGGGGAGCTTGTTACCCATACACTGGCTAGTAGGAAAGCCCAGGGCCAACGCTCTGTTACTTGCCGCACAATGCTGTTGATATTTAATGTTGATAACTAAGCACAAAATTATTATTTGTCTTCTGACTTTTACAGGGTGGTTTTCTTTTGCGGGTTGTTTTTTTCTTGGAGGAGGGAAGGGAGAAGCACAAACGTATTAACATGGGTTAAGAGGACTTGAGATACACAGGATTTAGTGGATTTTTGCAGTGTCAGTAAATACAAAAACTTCTTAAAGGATTGGTGCCTAATGCTCTGTACTCTACTCACAGTTGGCAAATGGTATAGCATTAGGGGGGGTGGGGAGGAATCATCTTAAGGTGGGAGTGAGGGAGAGGTCCAAGACCACTTGTCTTTGCAATGATCACTAGGTCCTCTCAAACAGCCTTCCTAGATCAGCTTTTGTCTGTTCCTTCTTTTGTTTTTTCCTATGCTTGGGCATAGCTAGGAATTTGTACCCTACACCTTATCCACTCAGCAGCCACTTTCTCTCTGGATCTTCCCTCTTCACTTCCTTCATGCTCCTGAAGTTTCAACTCAGAGACCTTCTACTCACTGTACTTTAGAACTATTCGCTCAGTGAGTCTCTTGGCTTGCTTGAGATAGTATATAGGAAGATTTTGTTGCTGTATTTAACAAAAGATGTCTCTCCCAGTTTAAGTATTAGCCTAAAGGGCTATGGAAGAAGGCCCCCAAAACACAAGACAGAGTTCACCAGCTCTGGGAACATGGACCTTATCCAGGCACCCTCTTGTGAAGTACTAAACCAAACACAGAGAGACATAATCAGCAACTAAGGAAAGAGCACTGAGTTCAGCTAAATTCTGAGAAAAAAAAAGATGAGACAAAACTTTTTTTTTTCTTCAAATTCTAGGAACTTACCAAACTACAACACCAGACTGATTCTGCTTCAAAAAAGAAATACTGTAGCATGATAAAAATAAAATTACCCGAAGAAATTACAGAACTATATCCACCCCCACCCTACCAAAAAAACCCAATGGTTACATGGTACTTTGTTTACAAACATTTTCTTCACAATACCCTATGAGGAAGATATTACAATTATTATCTCCATTTTATAGATGAGGCTTAGAGGGCTTAGGTGACATGTTCATGGTCACCCAGACAGTAAGTATTAAGAGCTGGGACTTGAACCCAAGTCTCTTGACTCTCAGTCCAATGGTCTTTCTACTAGACCATGATAGGATGGACTGAGAGAAGAGTCTCTGCAGCTCTCAATAGGATTCAGATTTTATCACATCCTTATTAAGAACTTATTTCCATATATCTAGTTTGAAGAAACATTACCCAAGTTCTGTGTGGGAATCATGGCAGCTGCCTCCTGAGATGATACACATTCATTAACATCGCCGTTGAAGGGAGTAACCACATTGTCCCCTCTTCTCTGCTGCATTTTCTCTAGCAATTTATCTAGATCATCACCTGTGAAAGAAATGATAACAGAGAGAAGAGGATTATAAGGAATGAGGCTTTCATCAACCAGAGGATTCCAGGTGACTGCAGTCATGCCAGTTAGACCTGGCACTTAGAACTGCTTGCCAGGCATTCAGTCTCTGTCTGACAAGGAGTTCATAGCCAGCTGCCACCACGGATGTTTCCCTGTGAGACCATTAACAAAAATACTAAGCAACTCAAAGGTCTCCCCTCCCAGACTGATTTTAAAAGTTTTTAAGTTTCTTTTTATTTTATTATTATTATTTGGCTAGGTAAAGAGACCATTTTTTGCCTCATTTCTTATTAAGCCTAAATCACTGAATGGGAGTTGCCTCAGTCAAACTGAGACCTGCTAAAGACCTTAGCTTGAAAAGGCCAAGACCCCCCACTGTATGCTGGGCCATCTCTAGTCATTCCACATCTGGCCACTGGACCCACATGGCTCTGGAGGAGAAAGTGAGGCTGGTGACTTTGCACAGCCCTGCTTCACTTAAATCCCATTCACTTGCATGGGTGTCACGGCATCACCTCCCGGATGTCATGGTCCTCTTCAAGAAGGAAGGCCAAACACCAACAATATTAACAAAATACTAGGAAATGGACACTCTGAGCCCCCAGGATCAGTGATGAAAGCACAAGTCTCACGGAGAGGCAGTGACAGAAGCCTGAAAAGTAATGCAGAAGTTTACTGTGAGAGCTGCTGGCTTTTGTATCCTCTTACCTAAAGATGTGTTTTTGAAATGGGATGCCAGGAAACCGACCTTTCCTGTGATGAGCTCATAACTAATCTCTTTCAAAAACTCACTTGTGGTAAGCATGCTCTCTGCCAAGGCTCTGGATTGATACTGACCTGGAGGAGAGAGGGATGGGAGAAACGAATGAGTGCAGCAGGCACCTCCTTCTACCAACTATTACACAGGGCTTACTGTAGGGTAAGTGCTTAACGGGTGCCTGTTCGTTCATCCATTCCACTCCTATGGTTCTCAGCGGCTCTGGCAGGATTACAGTCATGGTGAAGGTAGGGAACAACAGTGAAGAAAGGCTACACGGTTCTCAAAATTCCATGGACGGCTTCACAAAGTTCCCCCCTCTTTTTTTACATTTATATAGAGATATTTAATAAGATTACTTGATTTGATTATTTTTATCTTAAGTCCTTTTAACACTCATAGGAAAAAGGAGCCCTCATCTGGCAGCGAGGTTACACAGTGAATATAGCACTGGACCTGGAGTCAGGAGGACCCGAGTTCAAATCCGGCCTCAGACACTTGATACGCTTGCTAGCTGTGTGACCTTGGGCAAGTCACTTAACCCAACTGCCTTGCCTTCCCCCTCAAAAGAAAATAGAGTCCATGGAATCACATGCTGCAACATGTCTGCTTTTTTATCAAGTCTACCCGTCAGTGTTATGATATTAAAAACACTTTCCAGTGAATAAATAAACGCTGAAGAAGTGTCATACGCACCCTAGACTCACTGGCCCTAGCCCTGTGCTATAGTATTCAAAATTTCTCAAGGACAAAAGTTATGTATGGAAAGAGCAAATGAGTGCAATGACTTCCCCATAACCAGCTGCCAGCCAGGCAGCCAATAAACATGTGTTAAAAGCCTACTATGTGTCAGGGACTGTGCAAAGTGCAAACGGCTACAAAGGAAGGCAAAAAAAAGTTCCTTGTTTCAAGGCACTCCCCGTCTAGTAGGGAAATCACAAGCAAATCGCTGTGTACAAACGAGATACAGCCAGGATTTATTACCAGAGGGAAGACACTGGCATTAAGGGGGCATTAGAAGGACTTCTTGTAACAAGTAGGATCTTCTTTGGAACTTCAAGGAAGCTGAGAATTCCAGGCATAGAGAAGAGCCAGTGAAAATGCATGGAGTAACGATATGTAGTGTCTTGTATGAAAAACAGCAAGGAGGCCGACGTCATGAGGTCACAGAGCATGTGGCAGGGTATAAAGCATTAGGAAGACTAGAAAGGGGGCAGCCTGGTGGTGCAGTGGGTAGAGCACTGGTCCTGGAGTCAGGAGGATCTGGCCTCAGATACTTGCTAATTGTGTGACCCTGAGTAAGTTACTTAACCTTGTTTTCCTCCTAAAAGGCAGAGGGGAAGGAAGACTAGAAAGGCAGGTGTAATGGTAATAGAATTTGGAGATGTCCCTGTATTGGTTTGGTTTTTGGGTTGAGCTTAACCCAGAGCTTGTGAATCCCACTTGTGGCATGGACTTGTTGACATGAAGAGAGAAGGCTGAACGGGGAGGAACTGTGAATTGGGAGAGAGGCCCAAGCCTAGAGAAGACCAGAAGGACTTTGGGAGAGCAGAATCCAGTATTGTGGAGCCTGAGTTGCTGAAAAGACTGCTGAGAGCCCGTTGGAGCTGCCCAGGACTTTTGAGAACTGCCACCTGGAGCTGCCAAGAACTGAGAAGGCATGGCGGTGATGCCGGTATTTTGTCTGTCCATTTTGATGCTGTTTTGCCAGATTCACCTGCTGGTGAAGGACGGTGCTGCTGTTGTAGAGGTCCTGGAACCTTGCTGTTGGTTCAGAAGCCCTGAAGGAGGATTTTTTTGTTGTATGTTTACAGAAATCCTGGGAGAGGACCTTGCTGATGTTTTCTGGGGTTCTGGGACTGTTCTACAGGCAGAGAGTGACTTGATGAGGACACTGACTATGGCTTTGTTGAGCCTTGCCTCCCCAGGAACCGAGATTGCTGAGGGCTTGCCTTGAGTGAAGATGAAAGAAGGGCCTTTCCTTGGGTATTCAATGCTGATATGATATCTTAACCTTGTTGTAACTTAAGGGTGGATGGCCTTTTGTGCTCTCCTGCCCCTTTTGAGATTCAGGGTGTGAAGCCTTTGAGTTTTTTGTGCTCCATGATTGACCAAATGAATGTACTTTGTTTATGGTTGGACACTAATCTCCATTTGAGAGGAGAGACTTTGTTGACTGACTTAATTGTACTGCCCAGGAGTGGGCTACTTTGACTAATGTACTGGCCAGGGGTGGGATACTTGGACCTTGATACTTTGCAACTGGATTGAGAACTTACTTCCTAAATGAACAAGTTACACTATATTTCGACTTTCTCTGTTCTGTAAATGTTTGCTGAATAAATGAGGTTTGCTATGCTGGTAATCTGAACCTTGGAAGTTGCCTTTGCTTGGCATTACAGCAGGAAGGGGCCCACATTATGAGGGGCTCTGAATACCAACTGCAGGGTTTTATGTTTTATTCTAGAGGTGATGTCTCTCTATATTAGGCCAGAAAACACCCATGTGGAAACCAATGAAAACAGAAAATTATATCCAAGAGGGAAAGAACTATAAAGAATAAGGAGGCACAGTCTGAGTCAGGTCATTTAGCGAGAAATGTTATTACTTTATGTCACTGTCATATTTATAAAATTACTCACCTAGGACCACCACACAAAATTCATTTCCTCTGATCTTTGATGAGCAGATTGCTACCACGTAGTCTGGTAGTCTTTGTTGATGTCTCATTTCACTGAGAGTTCTCAGTGTCTCTGAAATGCCCTCAGCCAGAGAATTCTGGGTAACAATTACATGGACCAAGTCTTGAGATACACTGGCAATTAGTCTAGCAAGCCAGGGGAGCTGACCTGGCGACACAGAGATACACTGAGCACTCATCTGCAAGGATCTCTCTCTCAGAGTAAATTCCTGCATAGCTTTCAGCATGATCTGCTCAAATTCTTCCCTGAGAGGTATTTGATCAGGACCTAAATTAAAGAGAATCACACTTGGAATTAAAAGTCTGCCAATGAAAGAGAGAGAGACAGACAGACAGACAGAGACAGAGACAGAGATTACAGGTTCATAAACTGAGGGTTGGAATGGACTTTATTGGTCATCTTGCTCAATCTTCTTAATGGGTTGAGTTTGTTTCAGGTTAGTCTCCTAGTGGTTTAGGTTCAATAATGGAACAAAACTGAGATACTCATAGGTCATTCAACAGTTAACAAAAGGAGATTTAAGCAAGAGGACGTTCAACAAGGAAAGGTACTAAGGACAACACAAATTGATGCCTGAATAAAGCTCTCTTGCCTGCAAGGACTGACCACTGCGGTCCAGTGGTCCCGTGGTCTTAAGCATCAGAGGGTGGGCCTGGAGCTCTTCCTGACTGTTTTGTAATCAGGTGACCACAGGAAGTGATATCAAGAGCCTGAGTGTGAGCCAACCTGATTGTGAAGTTGCTTCTAATATCTTTTAAGGAAAACCTAGGCCAACTTGCATGGAGAAGCAAGAGTTAGCATACTGTTCCTACTAATATTCTTAGAAATTTAACAGTTCAGAGTACAATAGTCACTCACATATCAAATCCCATTGCTAACTGGCACACAAGTTTGACTTACTCTACTCTATTTCCAAGCTAGACCCATTTGTCCTGCATTAGGAAGCCTAATGATCCATGCTTGGATCATACCATATTTGTGTCGGACTTAGTATGACTCATTACAAGTCAGCCCTACTGCAACCTTCAATGCTGGAGTCTGGAGTTCAAACAATCCATCCACTAAAACCTCCATAGTCACAGGGATTATATCCAGTTTTTTAGGGGGAAAAGGGATCTCACCTTTTATGGGAGCATCATGCCTTTCCCAGAAAAAGAACATGTTTTCCTTTTATCAGCTGGGCTTTCCCTCAATGCTTCCCCACTCTAATCACCATCATCATTAATGTATGTTATGACCCATGGCCATAATAACTTTCTGAACCCTGTTTTTTAAATTCTCTTTTCAAACCCAAACAGGCTTTGGAATATAATAAGCAAGGTGGGATATGGTATTCTGGGAATACAAATGAATGGATATTCCAACTTTTACTTTATATTTAAATCCAAGAGGTGAAAACAAGTACCTTCTATCCCTTGCATTAGAATCTGTTTGGTTTTATTACTCTCTCATGAGAAGTAAACTCAGAGATATAAGCATTCTTCCAGGGATAGCTCAATATCATAGACAGAGGATACATTTATTAACCCATATTAAGCAAGACTTCTATTGTCTAAGCCTTGCAGAAAGACGTAGGCCTTTTTGTCAAATTAATGTTTAGATAAGGAGCAGATCTGCTACCCTGTTATTCCTGGTAACTCTAGAAATTATTTATTATCTTAATAGGATGATTTAAATAAACAAAAAAGTGGGAGAGGAAGGAGACCAAGAATTTTTTCTTAAAGAAAAATATGGAAGATTATCTATTTTTTTTAAAAAGTCTTAATTTTTTTTATTGGAAAAACAACTTTTCTGTGAGTAAAGGTAGGCATTCTAGGTACTTTTTTCTCTCTTCACATATAAAGGTACATCAATGCAAAATATTCATTCTTATATTAGTTTTCTACTTTCTATATCACATACTATCATTAATTAACTACCTTTACCATACTCATGGAGGTCAGAGCTAGATTAAAATCAGTCTATCTCTGTCACTCCCCCTTCTCCTATCACTTCTAATACCAGTATTTAAGTCCATTTAGAAGAAACCAAAGGTCTAGCATGCCATTAGGGATCCTGTTGAAATTGCAAATATGAAGGAATTCTTTATCTCTACTCTCTGTAAGCACCTACATTCCTGGTTTAGTTTAGCCTAAACACTTTTAATATTGTGGCCAGTGGCAAATAAGGTATGGAGGGACACACACACACACACACACACACACACACACACACACACACACACACACACACACACACACACACACACACACACACGTGTTTCGAGTATAATTTCCTTACAATTCACAGCTAGCTGGTGCAGTGGAAAGACTACCCGGCCTGGTGTCAGAAAGATCTAAGTTCATATCCAGCCTCAGATACTCAGATACAGCTCAGATAGCTGTGTGACCCTCAGCAAGTCACTTGACTTCTGTTTCCTTATTTGTAAAATTGGAATAATAATAGCACCTACCTCCCACAGTATTTGTGAGGATCAAATGAGATAATAATGAAAAGCACTTAGCCCACTGCCTGGCCCATAGTAAGCACTACATATAAGTGCTGGCTATTATTATTACTTAGCTGAAAAACTCAAAAGGCACAAGTAGGCAGTACCTTAACATCCTCTCTGAGAACCTTTGGGTTAATCAATTAGGTGGAAGATTTAGTGCTGAATCTAGAAATGCAATAAAATTGTCTCAAGTGTCCATAATACTTACAATTCTCTTGAAGTAATTTATATTGAAGTATTAATGGGCAGGCACTGAGCTAAGGGAGCCAAGGTAGGGTGGGGAAAAAAGGCTATAACAAAAGTTAAATCAGGTTAACCAGCTTCTTCAAGGGAGAATGACTGGCTTCCAGTCACTTCCCATCATCTCCTTAGGCTCAATCTTTAATGGACAAATGACAAAGCCTGTACCCTCCCCTCCCTTTTTCAACAAGTCTGACAATAATATGATATTTTCCCCCTTATCAAATACTAATCTTTACCGACCCGCCTTTAGCCCAGACATCAATTCTGATGAGATTTTCCACTATAAGCTAACTACTTCAAGAGGAGAAGGCTGGGTCCCAATATATTCTGAACAATCTTAACAACTTAATCAGACTCAGGATTCTGGGTATTAGCCTTTCTCACAATGTGGTTCAAAAGGTTTTCTGATAGAGAAATCACAGAGCAATTGGAGAGAGAGACAGGCAATTATTGTGGAGTGTACTGCTTTTCTCTAAAGAATACTATCCTCGTTTCTTATAAAATTACCCGGTAGTGACAACTACCTGAAGACCAAGTATCAATTCTGGTTATTTAAAATGGCTTGGATTTACTTTTTAAAAAATCCATAATGTCGAAGTTGTATCTCTGCAAACACTCTTAATGCCTTAAGAGTGAAAAATTTATCTAGAATAGCATTACCTCCAAAAAGAATGAGCTGAACATTATGTCTTTGGGGGTAAACAAGAGAGCAGCACACAGTGAAGGTGGTTAAGACTTAAAAATAATTATTTAACATTGCACATGGGAAAATCTAGTCAATATAAGATAAAACTCTGGAACAAACGGCTAAGAATGGTGTCCCAAAACGAATATGCATCATAAAATCCTGCTTTTCTCCTTTTTTTAAAGAATAAAGTATCTCAACATGAAAGTAAATTGATTTTACAGCATAACTTGACTTGGCATTAAAACAAACAAATCAACAGTCATTTTGACTGTATGTTCCATTTCATTCACTAAAACTGATTTTCAAAATTTTCACCAATTTGGCAAAACATGTAAGCCTGATTTTCTCAAATACCTAGTTTTGTCCCTTTGATTTCTGAACCTAAATTGTTTGGTCCTGAATAAACTACAGTCAAGTTAATGCTATCAACTGACTTAAAGAATTGGGTGGTTCCATAGTAATTATTTTAAAAACAATAGAGTCAGAGAAATGTTTGTATAGCACTTAAAGGTTTTTGCAAAGAGCTTGACATGTATTATCTAATTTGGTCCTCACAACAATATCCCTGTGCCAGGTATATGCTATTATTATGCCTAATTTACAGATTAGGAAATGGAAGCCGAGAGGTTAGTTAATTACTTTGTCAGCATCCCACCACAGGGATTTTCTCTGGTGCTGCCCCATGCCCCCAATGCTCTCCCTCCTCATCCCTGCCTTCTGGTTTCCCTGACTTCCTTCAAGGCCTAGAGAAAATCCCACCTTTAACCAAAAATAAAACAAACCAATGCCGCCCCCCAAAACTTTCCTGAGCTTCCTTTAACTCTGATCAGCTCTGCTGATTAGCTCCAGTTTGTCTTGTACACATTTTGTTTGTAGGCAGTTTTCTCCATGTTGTCTCTCCTGTTAGACTGTGAGTTCCTTGAGAGCAGGGGCTGTATTTTTTCCTTTCTTTGCATCCTTAAGTCCTATCACTGTGCCTGGCACACAGCAGGTACTTAATTAACGTTTACTGGTTGACTGTGTGCTGGTGGCAGGATTCTAACTCCCATTTCCCTGACTCGTAAATCCAGCATTAAAACCTACTACACCACGTTCATCCCAGCATGCCTTCTTTCTTATTATGTAAATGAGAATAACTGCAGAACCTAGGCTTACAATGAAAGACTGAGAAGAGCATAGGAGACCTGGAGTGCTCAAAAACTCTAAAAGTACTTCCTAAAATATCCTTAATCTTATGCTTTTTGGGTCTCCCTTAGAGCACTCAATTATACTATATTTTTACAAATATCTCTGCTGCCCAATGCCTTAGAGGCTTGAAGGGCTGTGGGGAGCCTATAATTAGCTTGCATTTGGGATGAGTCACTTTGAGTTTGCACAATAAGGTTCATTTCCATGTAAATGTTGCATAGCCAGGCTGGTGTAACTGCACACGTGCAAATACCTGCAGCGGAACCTGGATTATCCCCGGTGTGTGGCCCGGGATTGTAGTTAGAGAGCAGCTAACGAGAAATACAGGGGATGAGGCTTCCTGTCCTTTCAGGACACCACCCCAATGGTCCCCAAGGACCTCCTTAGTAGTGTGAAGTGCCAACTGTGCTAAAACTGACCATTATTCCAGAGGGATTTGGGAGTAAGGGAGCAGTTAAGAAGCCAAGCAAAGCAGGACTGGGTGTGGGGGCTGTGCTTAGCAAACAAGATACACCAGGCAGGTAGGTCCATTTGCATTTAAGAATGACTGCATTCTCAGGGAAGTGGCAAAGCTGATCTTCCCAGGAAAAGCCTGGGAAGCTAATGAACCATCATTGCTTTCAGCTAGACTGGCCAAAACACTAGATGGAGCAATTCTTCTCTTCCAAGCCCCTAAAGAGTAGAAGGCCGGAAAGGGGGAAAAAAAGGTAGGGGAAGGGCCTGAGAAGAAGACGAAGAAGAAGAGGGGAGAGAATAGACAGAAATAGAAAAAAAAAAAAACAAAGGGGAATAGAACAGGGAGCAATGTAGAAAAAATACTAGTTGATGGGAGGACATGGGTGAAGAAAGGGAGAAGGAAAGGAAGATTGAAAGGAGTGAGAGGGAGAAGAAGGAAAGGGAGAGAGAGAAAAACAGAGAGAGAGAGAGAGAGAGAGAAGGAAGTGAGAAGGTGATGAAAAAAGGAGAGAAATGGGAGAGGGAGAAGATAGTAAAAGGGTAAAAGGGAGAGGGAAGGAAAAAGAAAGACAGGAAGGAGAGTGAGGAAAGAGAAGAGAAGAGAGAAACAAGGAAAAGAAGAGAGAGAAGACAGAGAGAAGGGGGAAGAGAAGAAGAAAGGTGAAAAGAAAGAACTAAGGGAAGGAAAGAGAAGGAATAAAAACAGTAAGTGCCAAACACACAAGAGAAGTAGCTTACCCAGCCGCACAAGATACTGTATAGTTAGAAGAATCATATTTTCCACACTTAATAACTGGCTTCCATTCAATCCCAACTGCTCCAAATCTCTATTTTCCAGATGTGGAATCTTGTAGCAATTCACAAGCAAGGGACTGACTACAATGTCACCGACATTTCCGTAGAAATAGGGTAAAGTGCCATAACCTGTAATGAAAAAGAAATCCCCAGAGTACATTAACACTAGAGGGTTCATCTAGATTGCCTGGGTTCTGTCACTGTGTTGTGAGACCCGACCAGGGGAAAAAGGACTCAGATTCCAACATCTGAATCCCTCTCAGAAATAGTTACACTGACCTACAATTTATTTTCATACTCTCTACCTTTACAGATACTAGATTTAGGTGACTGACTTACCTACATGGGAGAGGAGTCTTAAATGAACAAGACAGTCAGATGTCCTGGACTATATGCTAGACTGAGCAGCAAGAGAATGGGTTTGAATCCTGGCTCTAACAATCCTGGTCACAGTCACCTTTACCAAATCACTTTCTGAATCTCAGTTTGCAAATCTATAAAATAGGAATGATGATACTCAAAATATCTACCATAGTGCTATGGACAGGAAAACCATGAAGTGCTATAGAAATGTGAATTTTTCCATTTCAACCAAGGTTTCTGTAACTTTTTATAAAGTTCTAATTGAAGATAGTGTCCATTGTGTTACTCCATAAACTTCAAAGATCTATGGAATAAAAATCCCAGTTTGGGTTCAGTTCCAGAGGGGATAAATGTCCTTGCAGAAGGATTTCTCCATTTCTTCTTGTAAGATGACAAAGCAAAATCACATTTTCCTTTTTTTTTTTCTTTCTCCTTAGATACCAGAAAGCCCAGAGCTAAATCTATTGCCCAACTTGAGAGATCTATTCATTGAGGGCATGGCAGACTTCATCCTCTGTTTTGTCTTATCCTTAAATGTCTCATTTTACAGTGTTTTAACCTGTAAGTCACCTCAAGTCCTCTTGGAAGTAGGGAAGGTATAAATCTTCAAAACATAAAAACATCAAAGTGGAGGAAGAGCATTAGTTGAACTTTAAAGTCTCACTCTGCCTAAAAAGCTAACATTCTAAGGTTCTAGAATTCAGTACTAGAACACTTTCAGTTTAAGCAAACTGCTTCTTTTTATCTTACCAATGAAAGAAACTACAAGAGTCAACAACAGCAAAAGCTCTGAGGCTTCAATGACATTTTGGAGTGGAAGAGTTTCCTGCAGAAACTAATGGCATTATTAGAAGCCTTGAGTCTGCTAAGTGGTACAGTGGGTGGAGTCCTGGGCCTGGAGTCTGGAAGATTCATCTTCCCGAGTTCCAATCTGGCCTTACACACTGACTAGCTGTGTGACCCTGGGCAAGTCACTTAATTCTGTTTGCCTCATTTTTGTCATCTTTAGAATGAACTGGAGAAGGAAATAGCAAACCACTCCAGTATCTTTGCAAAGAAAATCACAAGTGGGGTCACTAAGAGTGGAACACAACTGACCCACACAAGCCCTGTCTCTCTCTTTAGATTCCAAGCCTCTTCAAAGGTAAAAACTAGGCTTTTTCAATAGTGCAGAAAACTCATGTTATTTTAGCAATACTTTAATTCTATAGTGTTAGTAGTTGTTTTTTCTAATGTAACACTTTTAACAGACCCATTACACAACTGCATAGTAAGGATATACTAAGCATGATAACACTGTAATAACTGGACAGTCCCCCTACAAAGAATTACTTTGCAAATGCATGGGACCCAAGTTAAATCATTCACGCCAACTAGCACAAGTCAGATAAAGCCCCAACTCCACCCCACATTTCTCTAGATATTTCCCAAATACTTAGAGATGCTCTAAGACTAGGGCAAGGCTAGAATTCTTGCTCTGGACCAAAGGTAGAGGTTCAGTTTCTGTTCTAGAGTAGCCCCAGAGATTGGGGTTAAATGTGATGGAAAGGGAAGCAACAGGTTAGTTTTAGCAGGGTCCTTAGGGATCTAGATAAAATTAGGCTCCCTGAGAAGAGACCAGAATTCCCTGGAAGGCTCTTGAAGAGAACACCAACTCTGGTTATCCCCTCAGACCAAGAAGAAAAAAAGATGCCTAAAGCTGTCCTCAAAGGGTCTCCTAAAAGGGTCCATTAAATTTTCCAAGGTTCAGATCTTTAGCCCTGGGATACAGTCATGGAATTGTAGTGTTAAAAGAGAACCTCAAAGTGACTTAGTCCAATTTCCTTCAGTTAAGAGGTTTTTGTTACCTCATACATAGTACAATCAGTTCCATTCTAGGATAGTTTTGATCCCTGGGAACGTCATGAATATACTAAGCCATAATCTGCCTTTAACTCATGTACCCTACTCTGCCCTCTGGGACCACCTGTTATAGATATAATCTTTCTTCCAAATGATAGTCCTTTAAATGTTCGAAGATAGCAATCACAATTTCTCTAAGGCTCTTTTTTTCCAGGGTAAACAACTCCAGGTCTTTTAAATGACCCTCATATAACATGGTTATATGAGGTTGGCTGGCCTCTTCTCCATGAATTCCAGTTTATCAATCGGCTTTCTTAAAATGTGAAGCCCACAAGTGAACAGTACTTAAGATGTGTTCTGACAGGCAGAGTATAATCCCTTGTTCTAAACATTAAAGTTCTATTTAATTCAATCTAAAATCTTTTTTTTTTATTAAGCTGTGTGGCATGTGCATAGATAGATAAAATGTTGGAGTTTGGAGTCAGGAAAACCTGAGACGCTTATTATCTATGCGACCCATGCAAATCACTTACCCTTTCTCAGCCTCTAGTTTTCTCATCTATAAAATGGAAATAATAGTAACATCTACATCACAGGGTTGTTTGGGGGATCGACTGAGATCACCTATGTATAGAGTTTGGCAAACCTTATAGCACCATAAAAACAGCCAGTTGGCTCGATCAGATCGTTTCTTCTCCACTGTTTGGGGAGGGTATTTCTGAATTGTATTCAGGATGCACACACTCTGGTCTGTTAGGTTCTTTTACTGCGTTGTCCATGATGGTTACAGAGATTCTAAACTGGGCTTTCTTGAAGGGAGTGAACACATATAAGGAACATGGTATTCTCAGTCTACCTGGTTTAGGGTTCATAGGAAACATCCTCTGCAATAACTAGACACCGCTGGTCTTCCACCTCTACTCAAGAAGAACTTAGTCTAAAAGAAAGTTATTTAAGTGCTTTCTGACTCCATAGATTGGGACTGCACCTCTAATTTCAATGATACAGGGAATTCCCTCCACCAACCAATAAGGTTGATGCCTTCTCTGCAACTTATAGAGGTACTTAGAGAACCTAGAAGTTACATGACTTGTCCAAGGTCACAAAGACAGTAAGTGTCAGAGGTAGGACTTGAACCCAGGTTTTCTTGGCCTCAAAGGTAGAAAGACTCTCTCTCCCATCATACCACACTGCCTTTTGGGAACACTGATTAATTAAGTAGGCTTGAACAGTCTATAGTTCTTTGGTATTACCTATCAGAATCACTGGTCTGACTCCTGAGTTACTCAGCAAGTTTTCAGGAACAATTACAGTTTCCCCTGCAGGAATGGGCCGAGGTTGTAAAATTCCAGTTAACATGGATTGCGGAATAGGGACAGACAAAAGAGGCTCTGTCGAAAAAAAAAAAAAAGGAAAAATTTGTTTGTTAGACTAAGAAAGGTACACAAATAAATTTTTCTTTTCCAATAACCAAAAATACTAAGTTAAAAGAATCATATTTTTTGTAGTATTTTTTAAAAATAACTTCATATGGTTTGCGCTGCTTCACATGTATAATCGACATGATATTGCTTGCCTTCTCAAGGGTGAGAGGAAGGAGGAAAAGAATTTGGAACTCAGAAATTTTTTAAATGAATGTTTTTACATATAATTGGAAGATATTTAATAAAATAAAAATATTTTTAAAACCTAAAAAATAATTGCTAAGTTCAAAGTAAGTAACGTTTTCTATACTACCATGAAGAAACATACACACAAAAACACAAAGAGAGATAGTGAGAGAGACAGAGACAGACACAGAAAGAAAGAGATAGAAACAGAGAAAGACATACAGAAAGAGAGAGAAAGAGAAAAAGAGAGAGAAAATGTAAAACTTGCATGTATTTGTGTGTATATATGTGTGTGTGAGACTTGCCCATGCAATAGGGGTTGCTAAAGACATAACTGGGCATTATCTTAACCCAAACCCATTATTTTCAATAATGAAACATAACAAAATGAATAGTATCACATTTATATGGGTTCTGAATCTTATTAGAGAACAAACCCTGAATCAGAGAAGAGAGAAGAAAAAGCAATAGCACCTGGTAAGATCTTTAAAATCAGTCTCCTATCAAAAAATCTCACCAGTTCTTGCAAGAGGTCGGACTGTAGGAACAGGAACAACTAAAGCAGGTGGAGGCACAGGTGATCCAGGATACCATCCCCGGTGTCGTTTCTTTGGTGGCCCTGAACTGGACATGGATGCTGTGGATGTAAGAAAAAAAATCAATATTCTAGAATAGAAATCTCAGGAATTTTAGAAATCAACACCAGTCACCCATCATTCAAAAATGTATAAAGTGTCAAAGGATGAGTAACCTAAGCAGTTATGGTAGGGTGAATTAACTTACAACTTGGAATGTAACTTTGATTTAAATGTTATAACAAGTAGGAAGTGTTATACAGATGTGATGTATTGTCATTACTGGCGTCCTAGGACAGCCAGAAAACTCTCTCAGAACTAAGCCCATCATCTCCAGTCTCCAGTTTGGTTTTCACATACCTTGGTCTCCTGCAGCATAGCCAGTTCGGGGTGACACAGAATGAGGCACCGGGCGAGCAGGGGTGGAGCTGGACATATTTATTCTCCCTCCATTACTACTGTTCCCATTAGCAACATCTACAGCACATCAGAAAGGAGGAGAGAAGCTGGTCAGCCTAATGTACCCAGCAATTAGTGATTAGGAGAGACTTGGAATCATATGGTAAACATCACACTGAAGGAGTCAAGGTTGACAGAACATGAGGCAGCCTAGATATCTAATCACCTACCACGGTGCACCAATTAAATTAAAAATGGTACCATTAGTTGTTCATTTCTGTTCTACAGACTTGGAAAAGTCGTACAGTAAGAACTCTGAGGGTGATTAGGATGGGGCTGGGGGGCCCTTGTGGATGCTATAAAATAAAATCTTTCTGGCAAAAAAAAAGCTGTTCTGGACAGGTAAGTTGGACTTGGAATCATGAAGACTTGAGTTCAAACCCTGATTCATTCACTTGCTAGTTTTGTAACCCTGGGCAGATCACTTCACTTCTATCTGCCTCAGTTCCTCATCTGTAAAAATGGGGATAGTAATGATACCTCCTTCTTAGGGCTGTTATGAGGATCAAACGAGATAGCATGTGTAAAGGGCTTTGCAAACCTTAAAGTGCTATATAAATGTTTGCTGCTGCTGCAATTACTACTACTAGCACCACAACCACCATTATCACCACCATTACTACAATTACTGTTATTATTTAAAATTTCAGTGCCTTCCTACTCCTAATCTAACAGTGAGATACTCCCCAGAAGGTGCCAAGCCAGGGTATAAAACTACAAACAATTCTGTGTCAACTGCCACAACGTTCCATCCAAAGACCAGACAGAATCGATAGGGTTGATGGGCACTGCTCCTCATCTCCTGCCCCCTGAATTCCTCCAGGAAAAGTGCTAAATTTCAGATAAGTGCCCACCTGCCTTAAGGCATGATCCAACTTGGTTGTAACCAATACCCATGTTCACTGCAGTGTGGGCTACAACAGATTGTGGCAGGGGCATTAGGTGAACCCTTACAGTAGAAGATGGTATCTAATGATAGAATTTGGCTCCACATATAGGAATGATGGGCTCTTAAGAACAGACAGAATACACCTAAAAGGTCTGGCAAGAATATATTTGCCTCAAATTTTGAACCTCTAATTGTTTTAAAGTCTTAAATGAGAAAGGAAAAAAAGAAGGAAAAGTTGCTTAGGTATATCCACCGAGAACCTCTTCTTCTCTCCTCAAGGCTGCTGTGATACTTATTACAGTCTCAAATGAGGATCTTGCCCTGTGAGGAGCTCCTTCTTTGACTTTTCACATCACCTCCTATTTTCTCCTCCTTTGCTCATATCTCTGATGAAGAGGCATGGTCTTTTGTCTTGTCAGGGCTAATCCTTCTATGTATGTCCCTTCCCATGTTATCTAGCAAATGCCTTCACAAGCCCCTCCCCACCCTTTACCCTCAGTCTCTCCCTATCTACTGGTTCATTCCCTGCTGCCTACAAACATGCCCCATTCATAAAAAAGCAAAAAACAAAAAATCCTCTCTAGATATTACCAAATTTTACAAGGTATCATCCTATATCTCTCCTCTCTTCTAATCCAAAACTTGAAGAAGAAAAAACCCAACCAACTGTCCATGTTCATTCCTCCACTACTTTTGCAATTACTCTCTTCTCAACTCTTTACCAATCTGGCTTCTGACTCACTTATTCAATTGCAAATGCTCTTTTTAAAGTTACTAGCCATGGCTAAATCCAATGTCCTTGTCTCAATCCTCATCCTCTTAAGTCTTTTGTAGCATCTGACACTGTTTACCACATTTTCTTCTTGAATGCTATTTTTCTAATACTGCTCTCTTCCTTAAATCCTCTTCTTAACTGTGGGTGGATGCCCCCACCAGGGCTCTTTCTGGGGCCTTGTTCTCTGCGTGTATGTATGTGTGTATGTACACACATGTATGTATGTGTACACATATATGTGTATATATGTATACATACATAAATGTATGTATATATATCTGCTGATATCTCTCAGATCTACGTATACAGCCCCTGTCTCTCTTCAGTGTTCCAGGTATCAACAACTTCCTATTATATATTCCAAACTCTATTTTCTAGGCATCTCAAAGTCAAGATGTCCAAAACAGAACTCACCATCTTTTCCCCAAAACCAACGCCTCTTCCAAACCTTCCTTTTTCTGTCAAAGTTAACACCATTCTTCTAGCCATTAAGGTTAGCAACCTTAGTATCATGCCTGACTCCTCAGTCTCCCTCACTCCTGATAGCTGTAAGTCCAAGCAGGTCCCAGGCCTTATCATCACAACATGTCTCTCATCTGCCCCTTTTTCCTCAGGGACACAGCAACCTCCCTAGTTCATGCCCTCCATCACCTCCTGGATTACTGCAATAGTAACCCAATTGTTCTCTGTGCCTCAAGTGCCTGCCTACTCCAACCCATCTTCCATACAACTGGGGCCTCTGAAAGCACAAGTTTGACCTTAGGAAGTCAGTGTGGAATGGGCAGTGGAAAGGGCACTGGCTCTGAAGTCAGTGGACCTGGGATCTTCTCTCTGACATTGTGCTGCCGTATACAAATCACTTAAACTTACTAGGCCTCAATTTCTTCAACTGTTAAATGGGAAGAGTAGAACAGACGGCTTCTAACCTCCCTTCTAGCTATGAACCCATGAGTCTACGAATGATGTTACTCCTCTAATCAATAAGCTCCAGTGGCTTCTTACTACCTCTAGGATCAAATATGAATTTCTCTGTTATATCCAGAGCACTTCACAAACTGACCCTCCTAATATGAACTTTCCTGCCTTATTATACATTATTTCCCTTAGTACATACTATAGTCCAGCCAAACTGGCATTCTTACTATGCCCTATCTATGGTACTCCATAGGGAAGCTAAGTGGAGCATCAGACAGAACACCAAGCCTTTAATTGGGAAGACCTGAGTTCATATCCAATCTCAGAGACTTACCTAGCTGCGTGACCTTGGCCAAGTCACTTAACTCTGTTTATCTCAGTATCCTCATCTGTAAAGTGAGCTGGAGAAGGAAATGGCAAACCACTTCAGTACCTTTGCCAAGAAAACTCCAAATGCATTCACAAAGAGTTGGATACAACTGAAAAATGACTCAACAAATGGTACTCCATCTCCCATCTCCAGCTTCATGCCTAAAACGAAATTCTGTCTCATTTCTGCCTCTTATAATTCCTAGTTTCTTTCAAGGCTCAGCTGAGATACCACCTTCTACATGAAACTTTTCCTGAGTCCTTCAACAGTTACTGCTATTCCTCCCTGACCCAATTTTCTTTTTTTTTTTTTGGAAGGGGGAAGACAGGGCAATTGGGGTTAAGTGACTTGCCCAAGGTCACATGGATAGTAAGTGTTAAGTGTCTGAGGCCAAATTTGAACTCAGGTCCTCCTGACTCCTATGCTCTATTCACTGCACCACCTAGCCGCCCCCCAATTTTCTTTTATAAACTTTGCGTATACCTGTACATGTGCATGTTGTCCCCCTTGAAATGATAAGCTTCTCAAAGGCAGAGGATGCTTCATTTTTGCCTTTCAATCCCTAGCACTTAGCAAAATATCTCGGGCTTAGTATGTGCCTAATAGAGATGCTTGTTGACTGAAAGAAGTTCAGTATCACGGAAGCAGGCAGTAGGAAAAGCGACAGTTGAGCTACCCAGAAGTCTATAGGACCCCAAAGTGAAAATGAAGACTGCACTAAAATCTATATCTTAAAATGTCTACATACAAATGCACAAGCATGAGGTGTTTTTTTTTTAATGGTGAACTAGAAAATTTTAACACAAGAAGGCAAAATTGACTTCAAGGTTTTCATTGAGATTTGGTAAAATGGAACTCATGACTTTAGAATATGGATCTGAAAGGATATACTTTACTCAAAAAGAAGATGACAGGTACAAGGTGAAGGGAAGTGGGAAATGGCTACATTTTTTGTTGCTCAGTCATTTCAGTTGTGCCTAGCTCTTAAAAAATATGGTACAATTTTCTAAGAAATCAGGTCAGGAGCATTAAACCTCTAAATGAACTAAAGCTAGTATGGAAAGCCACAGACCACAAAAAAGATAGGTTTCTGTTTTTCTAAGAAGGGAAAAGGGCCATTATGTGTGGGTGGATAGGATGAGAAGGCAGTGATGCTAAATTATTACTTTATTGACACCTAAGATAACTAAGAGTAGAGGAAGAGAGTGTGTGGCTGTTTTTGATGAGCAAAAGCCATTAAGCTCAGATGAGCTACGTCCCAGAGTAATAAAAAAAAGATGGCTGTGACTGCTCAACCACTATTTTTAAAGATAAACAGGAGATGGAGATGAAAAGAATATGTGTTGCAGAGCTGAGGAAGAATAAACTTTGTCCTTATTTTTTAAAACGGGGGTGGCAAAATATAGATCAGGGAGTTTGCATTTGGTACCTGTCCAAATTCTAGAATTTATGGCTATTATGAAGATGGTTAACCAATATTGGACAGGGAATTAGTGGTGACAAAGAGTCTTTATGGTTTTATCAAGAGTAACTTATGCCAAACTAACCTAATTTCCTTTTCTGACATGATTTCCAAACTGGTGAATCAAAGGGAATATTGTGGATATGGCTTATCAGGGTTTTTAAAAAGCATCTGGCAAAGTCATTTATATTATTAGTCAGGAAAAGAAAAATGTGAACTACATGGGCATATAAACTATCAGAATTAGATATTATCTGATAGCCTGATGCAAAGAGTTGTCATTAATGATTCAATATCAACTTGGAATTAGGTTTCTAGTGGCACTCATCAGGCATCTTTACTTAGTTTTATATCATTTAACATTTTTAACCATAATCTGGATAATGGTAGAGATGGGCTGCTTACCAAATATGCAAATGACACAAAGTCTGGAGCAATAGCCAACAACCTGATTGGAAGAGTCAGGATCCAAAAAGCTCTTGGCAGACTAGAACACTTAGCTATCTTGTAAGATGAAATCTGACAATGATAAGTGCAAGTCTTACAAGGTTTCACAAGTACACACTGGGGGAAGTTAAAAAAAAAACAGACATGGGGGTTTTATTGGACTCCAAACTGAATTAAGAACGAAGAGTATAATATGGTAGCCATGAAAGTTAAGACCACATGAAGACAAGCATTGTGTCCAAGACAATGAGGTGACTGTCTCTGTACTTTGCCATGATCAGACTATATCTGGAATATCCTGTTGAGTTCTTGATGCCACTTCGTATTTTTATTTTTTATTTTTTAATTAAATTTATTCATTTACTTTTAGTTTACAACATTCAGTTCCACAATCCCTTGAGTTCCAAATTTTCTCCTCTTCCCTCTTTGATACCACTTTTTAGGAAGGACATTGATAAGTTAGGTAGATGCAAGAATAGGGCACCCAGGATAGTGAAGGGCCTTGAGATCATGCCTAAAGAAGATAGTGATGTTTAGCCTGAAGATATTATTTAGGAGGGCCATGATAATTATCTTCAAGTGTTTGAAATGTGGTCATGTGGAAGTGAGATCAGACTAATTCTGGGCCCTGAGGGCAGAACTAGGAGCAATGGGTGAACCTAACAAAGGGCTTGATGAGAGAAAAAAAAATTCCTAACAATTAAAGCTTTGCTAAAGTGGATTAGGCTGTGTTGGGAGGCAGTGGTTTTCTGATACTCTAGCTCTTGGAGTTGAAGAAGAATAACCATCATTGCATGTCCTGCATATGGTATTCTTTTTTCAGTATTGATCCTGATGGATTGTGAAATCCCTTCTGCATTAAAGATTTTGCATGATTCGGTCCTAAGACTTGTCTCCACTTCAGTCCTAAAGATAAACATTGTTTCAGATCACAAGAAGGTAGCTTTCCTGGTACAGGCATATTCTTTTATTATATCAAGTCAGGAAACAGAATGCATGGGAGAATCAAAGGAAATCTTTCCTCTCACAGAAGTCAGAGTTGGAAGAGACTTAATTCCAACGTAACAATAATAGCATTAAAGCATTTATAGAAAATGCTTTAAAGTTTGCAAAGAGCTTAACATATATTATCTCACTTAATCCTCATGACAACCCTGGGGAAAAAGATGCTATTATTGTCCCCATTTAACAGATGAGGAAACTGAGGCTGAGAGAGGGTTAAGTGACTTCCCTAGAGTTACACAGTTACAAAGTATCTAAGTTAAATACTTTATTCACTGTGCTACCTAGCTGCAGAGGTGTAAATCCAAGTCCTTTCATTTTACAAGGAGGAGACTTCGTATATAACTTTGTAAATAGAGATTAAGTGATTTGCCCCAAATTGCCCCCAAATTAATATAAATTAAGACTTGTCAGTTTGGTTATATATCCTTCCATATATAGCAAAGATACAAAGGGCTACATGATATGACTTAGGGGACAGTTAAATTACTCCTACATGCTGGGAACTTGAGAGCTCTCTGGCCCCAGATTTCATCCAGATGATGTTCTGATTCTAGCTTTGTGGAGCCTTAGACCTGGAGTCACAAAGCTAAGACGCTCAAAGAGAGGACCCTAGCTTTACACCCACCTGTTAGCCATCTCTAAAAATCACTGAGAGCAGTGGAAAAGGTGGAGGGTCTTTGAGGTCCTTCTGTTACATGGACCACCAGAAGGCTCCCTGAAAACCCACTGACAGGTGAAGAAATACCTCTTTGGCTGGTTAGAAGCTGCAGAGGCCAATTCTCTGGGCATGCTGCAGAGGACACAAGGCTTCTATGCTGCACTTTCTCTCTTTTTCATTTGGCAAACGGGCATATAGCTTTTTACTCTTTTCAATTAGTCACAAAAAGTTCCACAATGAGTTCCTTCTGGGCTACAGTTTTACAAGAGACTTGAAACAGCAAGGAAAATATTACCTGAAGTGAACGTCTTCCCTACAATCTGCAAAGATAAAGCCAGTGGTTTCACAAGGTTCTTGTTCCTGGGCAGGTCCTGAGTTCCACTTAAATTAACAGCAGAATTAGCTGGACTGAGGACTGGTGAGTCTTTAAAAAGAAAGAAGTTTTCTCACTAATAATATTTAAAATATAATTTAAAACAATAGCTGTCTAACCAAAATAAATCAAATTAGTAAAACCTAATGATGGCTAGGTTGAGTGAAGGGAGAGAAGTATATGTATGTATTTGCTGGCGGCAATGAAAATTAGCATAACCTTTTTGAAAAATAATTTAGCATATACAAAATGAGTAGTAACACTAGTCCTACCTTTTGAGCCCACTATTGGGAATATAGCCTAAAGAAAGAACTTAAAGGAAAAAAAGACCTGCAAATTGTTTAGAGTTGTGCTATCACATATGCACACAAACACACAAACACACAAACATATATGCATATGTATGCATATTAATATAAACGTATATATAGCAAAACAAATGGAAATGATCTAAAGTTCCAAGGGTTGAGGAACAGAAAATATATCAGCATAATAATTGCCATAAAAATAACAACTATGAAAAATCTTAAGTAATTGGGAGAAAGGAAAGAGAAGGGAATAAATATCTGTACCGCACTTACTATGTGTCGGGCACTTTTCTAAGTGCTTCTATAAGTAATATCAACTGATCCTTACAACAATCCTGCAAGATATGTACTATTTTTTTTTTTACAGTTGAGGAAACCAAAACAAACTGTCCAGGGTCACATAGCTAGTAAGTGTTTGAGGTCACATTTGAACTCAGGTCTCCCTGGCAGGTCCAGTGCTCTTATCCACAGGGCCACCAACTGCCACTAGTAAAAGATCCACATGAAATAATGCAAAGTGAACAAAAGAATTAGAGATATAGTATACATACTAGAGGCAGTTATGTAAAAATATGTGTATTGTAAAAGTAAATAAATATAGTTTTAGATGATATATGTAACATCCTTTTCAGAGCTATTCCCATAACTAGCATTCTCATAGATTGGGTTCCCAGAAGCAACTACTATTCCCAGGTTCCAGGGTCAGTCTGTGGGCCCAGGCTCCTCCTACTACAGTTCATGAGCCCTCACTAGTCACATTTCTTATTAACAGTCAGTCAGTAGACATGATCAGAACAAAAGTATTTGCTAAACTGACAACGCACTGAGCAGGAACTACAAAACATTCCCCTCCATAAAACCAGGGTACACTCTCCTGCAAACATACATAGCATGTATGGGAGTAGTGAGCACAAATTTAAAAGGTACAATGTGAAGCACATATGTAGAAAACATGTATCCCCAAGGTGACTAGCCTCCTGTACTGTAGGGTCTTGATGTCCTTTCTCGCTTCATGGAAAGCTCATGCAACTTTTCCCTGGGTGCAATGTCTCTCTTGGGTGGGTTGCTCAGCTGGCCTCCTAGGGCTTGCTCCTCTCTCCTGCTTGACTTGGTTGAATCCATAATCTTGAATTATTTAGGTCAGTCTTAATTTCTGTAAATTTCAGTGTTTAGCTGTTATACGTTTCTTCGTAGGTAGACTACCGAGTATTTTGCACATTTTATGATTATCTTAAATAGAATATTTAGCTCTTTCTACTGGGTTTTATTAGTATTATATAAAAATGTTGATAGCTCCAGAGTTTGACTCTCCAGAGTTTTCTAAATCAACCATCAGATCATTTTCAAAAAGCAGTAATTTTGTTTTTCCTTCACCTATGCTTATTTCCTCAATTTCTTTTTTCTTTTCTTATTGCTATACTTAGCAGTTCTAGCACTGTGTCAAAAAGAAGTAATAATGTATTAGATACCAATGGACATCTCTGATTTACCCTGATCTCACTAGAAAGGACTCTAGTTTATCCCCGTTATGTATAATGCTGGCTCTTAGTTTTAGATATATACTATCACATTAAGGAAAAATAGATTTATTTCAATGTGTCTAGGATTTCTAACAGAAAAGGTAGTTATAGTTTGTCAAATGCTTTTTCTACAACTATTGATAAAGTTGTATGATTTTGGTCAATTAAGTTTATAGCTTTCCTAATATTAAAATATTGCTGGTATAAATTCAACCTGGTCATACGGTATTATCTTTGTGACATGCTGCTTTAACTTCTTTCAAGTTTTTTCTACGAAATTTTTGCATCCATGTTCATTGGGGATATTGGCCTACACTTTTCTTTCTCGGTTTTGATTCTCCATGGTTTCAGTATCAAGATCATATTTGTGTCATGGAAGGAACTTGGTAGGATCCCTTCTTTTGCTATTTTTGCAATCTTTGTAATATTGGAAATAACTCTTCTGTATTCGGTAGAATTTACACATGAATCCTTCTGATTGGAGGATTTCTTATTTGTGAATTCATTTATGTCTGGTTCAATTTCTGTTTTGGAGATTGGGACCCAAAATGTTTTTATATTTTTGAAATTATTCACCAATTTTATTTAAGTTACCAGCTTTATTTCATGAAGAGTTTAATAATATCCTTTTTTTCTTCGTTTGTTGTGAATTTTCCTTTTTCAATTTTTTATTTGGGAACTTGTGTTTCTTCTTTCTGCTTTTTAATCAAATTAGTTAATTTTAAAAAACCCTCCTAGTTTTATTTTTTTTCAATTATGGTTTTTGCTTTCTATTTTGTTAACCTCCTTCTTGATTGTCAGGATTTTTGTTTTGTTTAATCAAGGTTTTAAAATTTGTTGGGTTTCTAGGTTTTTTTAAAGTGAATGCCCAATTCGAGATCACTTTTAATTCAGCACTCCCTCCTACTCTGAGATAAGCAAAGGGGAGATAAAGACTGTTTTGCCAGATGGAGTTTTCAAGGTTGAGCATAGACCCAAAGTCTCTGACTTCAATGCAGCTGGACAACTTGTTTAGCCTGCAGAGGAAACAAGCCAAAGGGGCCTGAAGGTCAGAGACTCCAATGAGAATGACTAGTCCATAGTAAAGCATATTAAGGTTCTTTGAGGTTTATGGAGAAAAGCTCACTAAAAGAGTAGTTTTATTGTTGGCACTATATTAGAAATAATTTTAAAAATTATTTTATGCCTAAACTAGTTAGATACTTCTTCCCAGGAGAGAGAGATTTATCTTCTTCCCAGGAGATCTGAGGGGCTTTTGTACTGCCATATTTGTTGCACTGTGGACAGTAAGGCATAAATGATCCTATGATGGTTTGTGTAACACTCTTCACTCTATAGTTGCTTCCCTCTCCCTCCATACTTAACAGCAGGAACTTTGGATGGGAGAACAAATGAGGAAGTGGTCACAGGAAGTGACATGATGTTGTTGCAGCAGATGGCTGGTGTACCAGGCTCAAGCTCAAGCTCAGAAGAGGAGAATGATATTGATGCCAACATGACTCCTTCCTGGGACTGGCTGCCAAGTCCACTCATCCTGTACCAGGTTGGGCAGGCTGAGGCTGAAAGCACTAAGGGGAGTCAGCCAACAATTAAAGACTTGAGACTAGAGAGAGTGCTAATCCTCATGAGATCCAGTTTTCACCAGATCCTAAAATTCCACACTATAGGCTAAACTGAGATAATTAGCCTAGAGTTTCTGTTTTTTCATCCAATGACTGACCCTGCTGGATGAAAGAATTAAATTTCCTGAAGAACTTGTGTTGTTGATTCTCCTTTGCTCGCTCAAAGACAATGTAATCATGGAGAACAAAACCTTAACACTGTGTATTTCCTAGAACTCCTGGGTTGGATTAATCCTTTGGTACGTAACTTCCAGAGTTGGAGTTCCAGAGGTGAATGGCAGGCTTGTAGCTCCTTGGTAGATGTTTATTATTATTATTATTATTATTATTGTGCTTTGTGTTCTAATTATTATGTACTCTTTGTTTATTAATTCTACCGCTAAGAGTAAAAACAACTCTAGATAGCAGCCAAGCATGCCTATCTACTTTTATGGTGGATGGTTACATTATGCCAAGGTCACATGACCAGAATTCACTATAATATAATTTGTTTAAAAAAGAAGATGAGGTTTTATAGGTAGGTAGGGCTCTGAGATCTGATTTGGTAAATTCACAATCCCCATACCCTTTGATAACAAGATAGAGACGTCCTAGAGGGAAGCAGAGGAACAGAGGCCTGTGACACTCTGAGAACCACAGTGAACACAGCACTTACTCATCTCTTCTGCACAGTCAGACATGGCCAAAGTACCAAGGTGAGGGAGGAACTCCCTATGAATCAGATCTTCAGGGTTAAAACCAGAATCATGTAATTGGCTGTCAAAGGCATCTGGTGGTTAAATTCGAGAGAGTTCATGTCTGCCTACATAGGCATTTAATATCACCAGGGACTAATTTATACTTTTCTTCAGTGTTTAATAATTATAAACACAAACAGATTTTCAAAACTTCAAATTAGCAGGACGCTCTCTTTTTTTTCTAGAACTTACATCCAATATATGAAGCATTTGTGATTTTACTGATGGAACACCAGCATGAAGATGGCAACCCTTCTATACCTTCTAGTCAGAGAGAGTTGCCAAAAATTCACGCAAAAGTTAAAGCACTTGCCTCTTTGGTCACAACTAGTAAAGAGGAGAGAGTTTGAACCTAGGTTTTCCTTTTTACTAATCTAGTATTCCAATATAACATTCCCAAGTATAGCCAGAAGTAAACTAAAATATAATTGGTAAATATTTAAGAAAATAAATTTTAAAATAATGGAACATAAGATAATATTAAAGTGTTGTTTTCTAAGTCAATGTGACCCACAGGAATCCTTATGTATACGTTAGTGGACCTTTTTCTAATTAAGTTTGATAGCACTGTACTACATCATGCTCTCTCTCTTTCCAAAGCTTTCTAATAAGTTTGGTACAATAGTTCATCAGAGAAAGCTGGTTCTGAGAAGTCAATTGGTTTTTTCAGGCTACTATGAAACAATTTAATACACTGTTTTGCTAGTGTATCTAATGAGTTAATATAGCTTCTATATTTTGAATTAAAATCTGGTAGATAAAAATACAAATTGGGGGTGGCTAGGTGGCACAGTAAATAGAGCACTGGCCCTGGAGTCAGGAGGACCTGAGTTCAAATCCAGCCTCAGACACTTAACACAAAACTAGCCATGTGATCTTGGGCAAGTCTCTTAACCCAGATTGCTCTGCCTTCCCCTCTCCAAAAAGCAAAACACAAAAACAAAAAAATAAACAAAAATAAAAATTGTATGAGTTATGAAATGGGTTCTTATTTAATGTAAAACTCATTAATTTAAATGAACATAGAGCAGTGTAAAAAAGAGGGATAAATAAATGGGCTACAGTTTTGATCAACAAAATCTCATCATAAGTACGTATACATATGTACCAAGCGGGATCTGAGTCATTTCCTTAGGGGCAGGAAGGCAGGCTCAACCTGTGAGAGCAGGGAGCTGTCCAGCAGAAGTGAACTTCAGGGAAACTTACAAGAGGGCAAGCAGGTGGCACAGGGGATAGAGTGCCTGGCCTGGTGTCAGGAAGACTCATCTCCCCGAGTTCAAATCTGACTGCGTGATCCTGGGCAAGTCATTTAACCCTGTTTTGTCTCAGTTCCGTCATTTGCAAAATGAGCTGGAGAAAAAAATGGCAAACCACTCCAAAATCTTTGCCTAGAAAATTCCAAATAGGGTCACAGAGTCAGATAAGACTGAAATGACTGAACAATCACAAAGAAATGGAAGACTGATGTCTCTTTCCTAAATATAAAAGCATACAATTGACTCCTGTAATTCTGAGTTTTACCAGCTGTGGGGGACTTTGCAGAGCTTGAATTTCCTGATTTTTCTAATCTCATCTTAGGTAACCTCTCTTCATCTGCACTTCTAGCTCTATGATCTGCACACCTCTGATGTGTGCCTTGCCTCTTGACTTTGAGCTGTCTATTTAGCAGTCTTTATCTCTGATAACATCTGCCTGACTCTACAATAACCCAGAAGGTTAACCACTCTCCAAACTGAAGGTTTCTGGGTAGCAAAGACTTTCCTTGCTTCTCAGCTGGAGAAGTATTAGCTGGTCCCATGATACCTACTCTCTCCCCTACAATAACCTTAGGTGGGACTGGGTGGAACCTTAGAGTGGATATCCACATCTGTTTTAGAAGTCAAAGACAAAATATAAACTTTTATTGTAGTCAGAATGTGCCAAATTCATAAGCAGTATTTATTCAGTTGATAAGATTTATACAAGTAAATTAAAAATCAAATTATAATAATTTAAGTGATTACATCATCAAAAAGGTTTAAAATTCACTATAGGAATGTCTGTTGACATGATTCTCACTTTAAATTAGCTATTGTTTTGTACAGGGCTCATTATAAACATCATTATTCTTTCTTTCTTCCTTCTTTCCTTCCTTCCTTTTGTTCTTCTCCATAAAACCTTAAACCCAGTTCACTCTGAAGACCACAGACTGCCCAAGCTCCACTTAATGGCTGTACTTTGAGCCCTCCTGGCTTAGAGTGAATGTCAATGGTAACTGTTTCTCTTTAGAACAGCTACCTTGAAGGTCTTCCCCTCCCAGCTTCATTTTTTTCTTTTTCTTTTTCTAATTAAAGGGGCCATGCCTTGACTCACTTCTTAAAGTGGCCTATTCACTGAATGGGGTGTTACCTCACTCTAAGTGAAGATGTGAAAAGGCCTTAGCCTAAAAGGTCCAGGATCTCCCACTGCATCATGGGTCATCTCCAGTCATCCTGATGAATATCTGGTCACTGGATCCACATGGTTCTGGAGGAGAAAATGAGGCTGCACAGCCCTTGGACAGCCCTCTCTCACTCAAATCAAAGTCATCATTTCCCTGATGCCATGGTCCTCTTCGAAAATGAAGGACAAACACAACCTGCAGAAATCTTATATAGGTCGTCTCAGAGTACAGAATACCCCTGAGACAAAGGGAGTCAGGGCATTTTGAAGCAAAATTGAACAAATTAAATCTATTTGTTGCACTAAATTTTTTTTCATAGAGTATTTTGGTATAGAATTTCTTACTAAATATTTTGGAAGAAATCATATTACTAACATGGAAAATTTCTCATGGAATATGGCACACTGTAGGTACAAAGAACACAGTCTGGGAAACATTTCCCTGTTTTGTTTTTTAATACAAACTTTAAAATAATCTTCCCATTCTTTACTTCTACAGATGATTATTTAAATCTTGTTATAGGATTTAACCTCCTCATTGGCCCTGGGGTCTCCGCCAGCAGAGCCCTGCCATAACATAAGAATATGGGAAGGATGGGGTGTGATCTTGGGCAAGTTACTTAATCCCAATTGCCTTGCCTTCCCTCTTCCAAATAAAAAAGCCAAAAAAAAAAAAAGAATGGGGGAAGGTTTCAAGGACAGTCTCAGCAATGCAACTGATGTTTTCCACTGAAGGACACGCCTAAATTCAGAATATCACGGGATTTCTACCTATTGATTACACATTTTTGGCTATAGCATCTCCCAATCAAGTAAGGGATAGAGGGTTCACAATCTGTATCTGAGGAGGGAGCATCCCCAGGAAAGAAAGAAGAGATCCTTGAAGTATTGTAAAATATTAAAGAAAATGGACCTAATATTTATTCCTGCTCTCAATTCTTTGAAGATTGCTAACAGCAATTTTACAACACTATCTATATATGTTCCTTCAGAAATTAGTCTGGGATTGAGACCCAAGCATATTTGTATATCTAATGCAGCTTGTTATTCTTTTACTAGCTTTACATGTATCCCAGGCTCCAAGTCTTGCTTCACTATGTTTACACTCCATTTGTTGGTTTGAAGATCACTCCTCTTCAGAATAGAAGGGGCGTGGATGAAGGGCCTGAAAGACAGCTGTTGGCCTGATGTCTTTACCTCCCACCTAAATACACAGCAACTGTCAGCTGGCTGTTCTCCCTGCCTCAGTCTCTCCCTACTTCAGTTTATCCTGTCAAATTAATCTGTCTAAAGTAAAAATCTGACCATGTCATCCCTTTACTGAATAGGCTTTTTATATTTTATTAACCCTCACACACTTTATACAATGACACCTGGCTTTATTGCTGTTTCTCACAAAAAAAATACTTTATCTCGCAACTCAGGGCAGACTATCCCACGTGCTTGGGATGCTCTCCCTCCTCACCTCCACCTCCTGGCTTCCTTCAAGTCCCAGCTGACATCTCACCTTCTTCAAAATTTCTCACCTTCTCCAAATTTCTTCAAAATCTTTTTTCTAATCCTCCTTTAATGCTAGTACCTTCCCTCTTTTTTTTTCTTTTTGGAGGTTAGGGCAATTGGGGCTAAGTGACTTGCCCAAGGTCACATGGCTAATACGTGTTAAGTGTCTGAGGCCAGGTCCTGAACTCAGGTCCTCCTGACTCCAGGGCTGGTGCTCTATTCACTGAGCTACCTAGCTGCCCCTACCTTCCCTCTTTTGATTATCTCCAATTTATCTTGTATTTTTTCTCACATTGTCTCTGCCATTAGACTGTAAGCCCCTCCAGAATAAAGGTTGTCTTTTGCCTTTTTTTGTATCCTCAACAATTAGCACAAATTGACTGTTGACTGACTGACTTATATGGTTAAAAGTAATTTCATTTTACATATTATAACCAATCTGAAACAAAAAAACATATTCTTACTTGATTCTTTATTTCACTTCGTATAGAAGCTATTCCGAACCTTTTCATCCCTTCTCAAGCTCCCTTCCCCCATATTCCCTACCTCTACTCTGTATCAACTAATAACCATGTCTCTTTACTGGAAAAAAAAGACACACTCTCCGGTGTGTCTTCCCCCATTATCTTTATCTCAAAACCCACTGACCTCATCACTCAATTTCTCTTCCTTCCCCCTACTCTTTCACAACAAGGTAGCCTTTCTCCTTGCCAATGTCAAACCATCTGACCTTGATCTTATCACCTCCTGTATTCTTTAGTAGATTGCACCCTCAATTATCCCTCCTCTCTTCTAGAAACTTCGACCTCTCCCCATCAACTGGCTCATTTCCTACTGCTTTCAAACATTCCCAACTTCCCTCTATCCTTAAAAAAATTAACTACCCTATCACCCCCTCAAGCTATCATGTTATATCCTTCCTCTCTCTCTGAGCCAATGTCCTTGAAAAGGCTGTTTATACTTAACTGCTTCTACTTCATCTTTTTTTTACTCACTCCTCAATCTTTTCTAATCTGACTTTCAACTTCATCATTCAGTTTTACTCTCTCTAGGGTAATCAATGATCTCTTAATTGCCAAGTATCTCAACCTCAATCCTTCAAGATTTGTTTTTTATTTTTAATTTATGAAACACAAGCACTTTTATAACATAGGATAAAAAACGATGGTTGCACATGAAATTGCAGATCTATTATTCATAACTTGCTTTTCCTCTTAAAATATATAATAAAGTTATCATGTAACTCCTTTTTTTCCCTCCCATCCCCCATAGATGGCTACCATTAGACACAAATATGTACAGGTATAAATATATATTATATATGTGTGTGTATATACATACATATATGTAAAATCATTCTATACACACTTCTATTTATCAGTTTCTTTCTCTGGATTCAGATAGCATCTTCCTTCATATGTCATTGTTAGTTAATTTGGGTATTCATAATAGTCAAAATTACTTAAAACAGTACTGCTGTTACCATATACAAGGTCCTCCTGGTTCTGCTCACTTAACTCCTCATTATTTTGTGCAAGTCTATCCATGATTTTCTAAGATCATTTTTTTATAGCACAGTAGTACTCCATCATGATCATATACCACAACTTGTTTAGCCATTCCCCATCTCAAGGACATCTCCACAATTTCCAGTTCTTTGCCACCACAAAGAAAGCTGTTATAAATATTTTAGAACATGTAGGTTCTTTTCCTTTTTCCCTAATCATCCTATTAGTGGTATTGCTGGGTCAAAGGTATAGGCTATAGGCACTTTAATATCTCTTTGGGCATAAGGCTTCAAACGTTAATATGAGAGTTTTTATTTTCTTCTAGTCATTAAAGAGCCAGTGATTAAGATTTATCTGTTGTATTTGATGCTGCCGATCACCCTTACTGCCAGGAGACTCTCTCCTCTCTGGGTTTTCATGGCACTACTCTCTTCTTTGTGTATCACCTGCCTGTGTGACCATTCCTCAGTCTCCTTTTCTGGTTCATCATCCACATCACATCCCTTGTCAGTGTTCCACAAGGTTCCCTACCAACATCTCTTCTTTTTTCCTTCAGTACTCTTTCTCAGTAACCTTATGAGTTCCCAAGGGCTTAACTCTCATTTCTGTATAGGTGACTCCGAGCTCTAGTCCCTTCCCTGAGCTTCAGTCCCTGTACAGTCTTCTGTATGGAGTTTTTTCTGATCCTCCCAACTACTAGTATCCTCTTTCCTAAACTGCCTTACACATATACATACCTCTCTCTCTCTATATATATATATATACATATATATATATATATATGTGTGTGTGTGTGTGTGTGTATATGTATATAAATATACACATATATGCCATCTCTATCTATATCTTTGTACTGGCTATCCTTCATTCCTTGAATGCATTCCCTCCCTACCTGCTCCTCATAGAATCCCTCTCTTACTTTAAGACAAAGCACAGGTTAGATTGAGCACCAGCCCTGGAGTCAGGAAGATACGAGTTCAAATTCAGACTGAGACATGTAACACTTACTACCTATCACCAATGTCCTACTGGAAATTTCAAACTTATTGTTTCAGAGAAATCTTAAACTCAACATAAATGAACTCCTCATCTTCCCCTTAAGTCTTCCCCTCTTCCTTACTTTCCTAGACTTTCAGTCTACCAGCTTGGTATCTCAGCATTATTCTGGATTCCTCACATCTTCACCCCAAACATCTAATCAGTTGCTAAATATTGACATTTCTCCCTTTACAACATCTCTTGCATCTGATCCTTTTTTTCTACTCACACAGCCACTACCTTAGTTCATGTCCTTGTCACCTCTCACCTAGAGTACTGGAATAGCTTCCTAATTAATCTCCCTGCCTCATATTTCCTCACTCCAGTCCATCCTATATACTGTTGCCAAGGTAATTTTTCTTAACTGTAGATCTGACCGTGTCACTCCCCTACTGAAAAAACTTCACTGGCTCCCTAACAACCAGAATAAAATAAAAACTCTCTTGTTAATATTTGAAGCCTTGCACAGCCTGACTCCAACCCATCTTTCCAGCTTTACTGGACACTCTCCTTCTAGCACTCTGTGGCCCAGACAAACTGGCCTTTTCTCCATTGCTCACACAGAGAATGCCATCTCTATCTATATCTTTGTACTGGCTATCCTTCATTCCTTCAATGCATTCCCTCCCTACCTGCTCCTCACAGAATCCCTCTCTTACTTTAAGACAAAGCACAGGTTAGATTGAGCACCAGCCCTGGAGTCAGGAAGATACGAGTTCAAATTCAGACTGAGACATGTAACACTTAGTAGCTGTATGACCTTGGGCAAGTCACTTAAGCCCAACTGCCCTTCCCTCCCCCCTCCAAAAGGCCAAAAAAAAAAAAGATAAAGCACAGGCATCATCTTCTGTATGGAGTTTTTTCTGATCCTCCCAACTACTAGTATCCTCTTTCCTAAACTGCCTTACACATATACATACCTCTCTTTCTCTCTCTCTCTATATATACATATATATATATGTGTGTGTGTGTGTGTGTATATGTATATATATACACATATATGTGTGTGTGTACATACATATTTGCACACACACACATACATACATATATGTATGTATATAAAATAAATATATAAAATAATGTATATAAAATACACACAAACATATATTTTTACTTATTTACTTCGTGTTCTATCCTGTATGTATTTCATATGTACTTGTTTGCCCTACTGGGATAGTAAGCTCAATGCAAGCAGGAATTATTTCATCCTTTGTATTTGCAAAGAACAACAGAGCACTGGAGTAAGGAAAACATCAGTTAAAACTATACGCAGACACTAGCTGTAGGACCCTGGGCAAGTCACTTAAACTGTGTGCCTCAGTTTCCATGAGTGCAAAATGGGAATGACAACAGCCCCTACCTCCCAGGGTTGTTGGTAAGTATCAGCCTGGCACATAGGTGCTCTGTCAAAACTTTTCTTCTCTCTCTTGTATCACCAGCACTTAAGCACAGAACCCAACACATAGTAGGCACTTAATCAATACCTGCTGGTTGACTGATTATTGCCTTAAAAATTTAGACATCCCACTGTGTGAACTGTGTTTTTCTAATTTGGGAAATTTCTGGAATCATGTAACATGTACCGGAAAGTATTTAGGAGGCCATCTAGAGCAGCGTTCCACCCCTCACTTTACAGAGGAGGAGACAGAGACTGGGCCAAGGTCAGACCTGTGGCGACTTCCAGAGACGGGATTCCCAGAGAAGTCTTCTGACTCCAAAAAGAAAGCTTTTTCCACAGCATGACACCTTGGCTCAATTATGAGGCAAAAACCATGCTCAGACCCCTAATAGTCATTTTAAAAATTCATACTATTGGTCACAAAGGGAATAAGCGAGAGTGAAAATATGGATAAAAGACATCCCTATCACCACCTAGAAAGTAAAAGAAGGCAGAATCACTACTTCTCTCCTGTCTCAGAGGGACTAGTATTTTTTCTCCTTGTCTAGGCTAACTCTTCCACTATGACTTGGTTCCTATCATGTTCTGCCTTCTCCAGGATTTTGGCTCCATCAATCTTTACCTCCTTTTCCTTCCCTACTATTTAAAAATATTCTTACTGATAGTTCTCATTTTTATATCACTGGCATTTTCCCTTCTTTTCCTCCTTTCCACAGAGCCATCCTTTTTTTTTTGGCTTTTTTTTTTTTTTGGTAAGAGGGAGGGCAAGGCAATTGGGGTTAAGTGACTTGCCCAAGGTCATGTGACTAGTAAGTGTTAAAAGTGTCTGAGGTCATATCTGAACTCAGGTTCTCCTGACTCCAGGGCCAGTGCTCTACTCACTGCACCACCTAGCCACCCCAGAGCCATCCTTTATAATAGCTATTTTTAAAAGGGGAAGAGGAAACAATTCAGTAAACCTAATCAACCCATTAAAAAAATCTGATGTGATAAGCAATATTCACCATCTGTAGACCCCCAGTTCTGCAGAGGAGCTAGAGAAGTGTCTTTTGTATCTCTTTCTGGGGGCTAAGCTTGATGTTGATATTTCTCAACATTCACTATCAATGGTTTTTGTGTTTGTTCTAACTGTTGTAGTCATAGTATGTATTTCTCACCAGCATTTTTAAAACAGGTGACTTAGGGTTTTTTTTTCTTTTTTTTAACATTACAGTCATCTCCCAATATATTTTCCCACCACCATCCCACTTCTCCCCTCCAGCTTTTTAATCCTAACTTGTAACAAGGAAAAACAATAAAGCAAAACTGACCAACAAAGCAAGTAAATTTGTAAGTAGCTATAACATTTTGAACATCTAAGGTGAGAGGGAGAAATGTGTTTTATCCTGTTTTGCAGATCCAAAATTGTTCTTGCAATTAATTTGAACAGTTGCCTTTTAGTACTGTTTTACTGTTTTTAATAACACTATTCTACTCTTCATATGTTTATGTGTAATGAATAAATACTTAGGTGTGTGTATATTCACATGTGTGTGTTTATATACAAGGGGAGAAAGAGAGTTTAGAAAGGGAGAGGGAGAGATGGAGAGACACACACACACACACACACACACAGAGACTTAACTTGGTATTACTTCATACAAGTCTTCCCATATTTCTCTGAATTCTTCCTGTCATTTTTTACAACAAAATTATATTCATATAGAACCATTTGTCAGCAACCTCTTCATTTCCATAGCTTCAACTATCACCTCTATTCAAACAACTATCAAATCTATATCTCCAACCCCGTGTTCTCTGACTTCCATTCCCAGATTTTCAAATACTGGCCATTTCCATGCAGATGTTTCTACTGGCACTCACACTTATCATGTCCATGCCAAACTTAACTTCTAAAATATCCTCCTCTACACTTTCTAATTTTTGCCACTGGTACCACCTTTTCTCCAGACACCCATATTTTAAAAGTTACTATTTTTCTTACTACAACTTAATAGAGGTCTTTTGTATATAATGCACTAATTCCTTCCTCTCTTTTATCTCCCAAATACAATCATCAAGTATTGTAAATTCCATATACAGAATATATTTCCTATAGCTGTCCCTTGTTTTCTACGACCACTGCCACCATACTAGTGACATTTTTCATTACCTCTCTCTGTCATGAACTACTACGGAAATAATCTTTCAAATGATCCCACTGCTTGCTCTCCTCTTCCAATCCACTCCACAATCCATTACCAAATCTTAAAAGCACTATATAAAATCTGAACTGTTATTATTATTATCACCTCGCACTAACATAGTTTCCCAGTCCTACCTTATGTCCTTTTCCTGCTCTATTCACCAGCTAAACCAGCCTACACACTCCCTGGTCTACAAATCTATCCCCGTTTTGCTGTGTCCACGGCTTTGTTTATGCCATTCTCTATTTCTAAAATCTCATCCTCATGCACTCCACTGTAGAAATCTTACCTATCCTTCCAGATCCATCTCAGATGTCACCCCTCCCCCTACCTCCTAAAAGTCATGTATTTTCCAAACTCTCCAAATAGGCAGAACTTTCCTGCTTACATGTTTTTTAGTCATTTTGTAGTCATTTGTATACCTATTGTTATCTACTACAGGACTTACAAGCTCCATAAGGGCTAGGCTGTTCTCAACCTGTGGGTCACTACCCCTTTGGGGGTTGAACAACCCTTTCACAGGGGTCACAGGGGTCGCCTAAGACCATCAGAAAACACATATTTCCGACGGTCTTAGGAACCGAGACACCTCTCCTCTATCTGTCTCCAGGCGGGTCTGCCCACATGCAGATACGCCCACATACAAGTATTAAAGGGTTGTGGCATTAGGAAGGTTGAGAACCACTGGGCTAGAACATTGCCTTATGTGTGTTTGCAGTTGTTAGTACTTAGTTCAGAGTCTTGTATATAGAAGCTGGTAGTAAGTGATTCTTGAATTGAATGTCCTACTGATGATACTGAATGACTGGTATCATCTTTATATTCAAAAGACAGCACTTATCAATAAGTTCATAATCACCTCCAAACAAAAGGTAATAGCCTAGTGGACTGAAAATGAACCAGATACATGCTTGGCACTCATTGCACACTGCTGAATTATATGGGCCCTCAAACAAGAACATTATCCAATGCTTGGGGAAGTTTAATCACCTGGCAGCATCTGTCCTAACTGATAAATTCTGCAGGAAATTTCTAATCACGTAAAGAATTGAATGTCATAACCAGAAGTTATGCAAAATATGTTAATTCTATTAATTTTTTATCATACTTTTATTTGAAAAATAAAATACATTGGTTATTTATTGAAGCCATACATCAAGCCTCAACAACACTGGAAAAATTTTCTTGCAAATTATATACTGTTTCCCTGATCAAGTTGAATTTTTATGTAGACATATGCTATTTCTATAAGTGGGAATGGCAAGAATATTTTTAAAAGTCTTGTTGCAATATGAATTATCAAGCTGACTGACTACAAGATAAAAGGAAAGCAGTACATAGTACACAAAATATATACGTATAATTATTATAAACCCCTGGAAAGTGGGGTCAAGAAAAAACGTGTAAATAAGAGGTCCTTCCCTCTCCCAAACAGAATGCAACATTCGAGCCAAACCCCTCCCGCTAAGGAACCTTAACCACAAGCCGCGGCTAAATGCACATTTGTTTAACATTGTGTCCCCCGAGCTGATTAGGAATACAGTCTCCTAAGAAAGGCCCAAGCTTGCTATCTCAGGCAAGGTGCCTCTGTAAACAATGACTAATGTTTGTAGGGGAACTGGAATGCTCATGTTCAATTCTGACAACCTCCTACTTCTGAGTGTCTGTAGGAGCCAAGGAACTGCTATTTAAGCTTCAAGCACCCTGAATAAAAATTTATCAAACTGAAATTTCCAGCTTCATGGGCTCATTTTCAAGAAATCTTTCTTTTCTGAGCCAGTTTTTCTGGGCTGATCCTGCGGTTATTTTTAATACCTAATTTTACCTAAAATGAACTGACCACAACTTTACATCCTTGGGATGCCAGATGGCAGCTGGGGCAAGCCAATGAACACTACTGACTCAGTCAGGAAGACCTTGGTTCAAAGTCAGCCTCAGATACGGACTAACTGGGTCAGCCTGGGCAAGTCATTAAAAAAAAACAAACTCTCTGCCTCAGTTTCCTTATCTGTAAAATGGGTACAATAATAACACCTACCTCACAGGATTGCTGTGATCAATGACAGAATATATATAGAATGCTTTGCAAATCTTAAAGTGTTATATAGCTGTTGCTATTACTGAAAAGCATATGAATAGTTGTACTGGGAATAACTCCTTGTACTTACAATTAGTCTATTGGCCCCTGTTACCTTTCAGGTGACTTTATTCTCTCTGGCCCTTCATGGTCTTTGGGGTAGGTGGGCCTTTCTGCTAATTCTCTAAAGCCCTAATCTTGACTCTCTTTACTCAGAGTGAAACATTCACCTTTCCACGACAATTTTGCTAAGCACAAATTACAACCATGCTCTTGTGCCATTTTTATTTTTAGTATGACCATATTTCATGGCTCTAGAGCTGAAAGGGAATTTGCAAGCCATCTAGTCACTCCCTTTGTTTTAGAGATGAGGAGGAAATTAAGTGATTTGCCCAAGGTCAAACAGGTAGTAAGCTGCAAAAGTAAAATTCAAACCCAAACCCTCTAATACCAGCATTGGATTCCTTTCCACTTTGACTGTGATTTACTTGGTGTAGGGAATTCATAATTTTTAAATATTTCCCTCTTCAATATAGATTGCCATCTGATCTGCAATCTACAGTCTTAAAACGGCTGCTGAGAGTCCAAGCTCCTACAGCCTGTATGTCAGAAACAAGACTGGATCCAGGTCTTCCTGATTCTGAAGGCCAGCTCTCCATCTCATGGACCACAACGCTGCTTTTTACTTATCTCTCAGTTATTAGCATTGTAGCCTATAAATACCATTTCTTGGGCACCATGTTAATAGCATAGGGTAAAACAAGGAATCAAGCCAATCACTCAAACTAAAGTGCTAACGCAGCCATCTGTGTCAACAATTATTGCATGTGCAAGAATGTAGCATTTTTTTAATGCCAATATCCAAATTTTACTTCTTGTCACTCTAGTTACTGTATCATCCAATATTCTCTCCTTTTCAGTCCAAGGACCTGCTCTCTCTCTTCCATCCCAGCTGGACTCACTAAGAAGAACCACATCTTTTGAAATTTCAAAATTAGTCTTTCTTAACCAATGTGGTATTGAAAATTAAAACAAAAATCCACTTTACGAATCCCAAAGAGAAGACCATAGAGATAGAATCACTGAGAAAAAAGTAGCATAGGCCAAATCCTGTTCCAATCATCTCCCTGTGGCTGCTTCAGACACAGTTACGTTTGCCAGCAATATATTTAATTAAGCGATCTTATGGTCCTCTTCAAAAACGAAGGACACCCAAGAACAACAGTATCTGTAAAAGCTCTGACTCTGAAAAGCCGCATCCCTTGCTCTCTGAGCAGGATCACGCTGATAAAACATAATCTGTTCTTTTCTGGAAAATATCCCAGGAATGAGATTTCAGAACCTTCCTAGGTAACTCATACTAGGTTTTTTAAAAAGACTTAAAAAAAAACATATAGGAAGGAAAGCTTTCCTATATAAAACTTAAGTCCTTTACAATCATTTAGGGCAGTGGTTCTCAACCTTCCTAATGCTGTGTGCGTGTCTGTGTGTGGGCGGACCCGCCTAGAGATGGATAGAGGATAGAGGAGCAGTGTCTTGGTTCCTAAGACCATCGGAAATATGTTTTCCTATCATCTTAGGCGACCCCTGTGACCCCTGTGAAAGGGTCGTTCGACCCACAGGTTGAGAACCACTGTTTTAGGTAGACATTCACTTTGTTTTGCTCTCAATGGAAAGAAAGACCACTCTTCTTTACAGAACTAGTTAACTTCCTTCAGGGCCGTTTACTCTTCTCTTCACAAACCTAAATGATCTCAGATCCTTTTGCTTCTCCCCACCTCCTCTGTTATTTTGTGGCTATCTTCTGAGCCCTCTCCTGTATTATTCTTAGGAAGGTCAGAGTTTTATACAGCCTTTAGGTTGGTCAATCAACAATATTTACCAAGTGGCCACCAGGACCAGACTGACCATCTGGTAGTTCTGAAAAAAAACAAAGGAGATGGTATGACTGCTTGGATCGAATCTCTTTATCCATTCCTTGTACTTGTCAATTTTTTTCCTTTGTTGGCAACAGGTGAGCTTCAAGGGCTAGGGCCAGGGTCAGTCCTTACCCTTTCCATATATTAATATGAGAAATGGTCATAATTTATTCTGGGAAACTTGACTCTATCATGACCCATTTACATGCTGTTAGAAAATCTGCACAATGTTAGAGTTGGGAGCTGTGAAAACCATATGCCTTTTATTTTCTTCTCACATTCTCTAAGTGTGAAGCAAAGAATAACTTCTCAGGATTCTGTGATTCATTTAACGAGGAAGGGTCTAAGTAGTAATTTAAACAAACATTAAATAACTGATTCTCATTACCCTTGAAGACTGGTAGAAAATCAATAGATCTCATCAACATTTAAAAACTGGTTTACAAGAAGTATATAGCGTTAAAAAAAAACCTATGTATTTTGTTTTGATTTGGGCATATATAGCCATATGCATGCATATATAGCCACCATATACATATATGCACACATATATTTTTAGAGAATTTCCCAGTGAGGAAATTCCCTTTATCAATGCAAGGATTGACCCAAGGTCACCAAGTATTTGTCAGAGGGACGGACCTGATCATGTAACTCAGGTTTTACTGACTCTCGAGACTGCTCCCTAAGCAGGGAAATGTATGTACAATACACTTTTATGCTATACTACTAATATTTTCTTAAGTCTAGACAATCAAAAAATAATAAATCAATCCCTGCTTTGTAATGCTTGCCAACCTCTGAGGTATAAATGCTCATTCTGACAAGAGAATCATCGGCTCTACTCCAGTTCAAACCTAAGGCCATCTATAACTTGCTGATACCTCTGACAGAATGCACATCGGTACACCTGAAGATAGAAAAGAAAACAATAACCGTACCTGTTTGTGCGAATCCTGATTTGTATCCATTTGTCGTTCCATTTTCTGGGGTTACCGTTGATGACACTGAAGAATTTGGTTTAGCAGAGTGGCAAGCAGCAGAGGATTGTCGGCTTCTACATTCTAGAAATGAGTAAGAGCCACAATGCATGAGGAGGCAAAGGCCCAGCTTTTGGTGATGTAAGTGACAGAGATCTGGTGGTTATGGCTGTGAAAGTTAAAACCTAACTGATAAAATAAAGAGCTGGCCTTCAAGGGGTAAATCATTTCATCTTCATAAATACTCCATCCTCTGACCCTGACTCTCATAGGACCAGTACAAGGGAAAAATACAAATTGCAAATTCCTGTAGTACACTATCATGGTTAAAAGGTATGTATGTGGTGGAGGCTTAGGGTAAGGGTTGTAGGGGGAGCACTAAGTGCAGCTTAGACATTCTGAGCTGTATTTCTACAACCTCTGTCACATCTATTGTTATGAATCAAGTTGAGCCTCCTCTGTGAGAAAAGGTTAACAGATGAACAATTCAGAAAATCTCAATCTGCTTTCAGACCCTAGTTAATCTTATGTCTGGGGATGATTCAAACACAGGCCAATAAACTCTGTCAGATGATCTGGGGTGCAGGGGGGGGGCCCACTCATTGTCAGCTGACCTCCAGTAGATGCAAGGTTTCACAAGAGGAAAACAGAAATTGCAAACCCTAGAATTCTAGGCATGCTGAAAGCATATCAAATTGGCTAGTAGATCTTCAGTCTGATCCTATCACATCAAGCTTCATATTAAGTGAGTTAAGATTACTGAGGTTTAAGTGAAACCCTTCTACAAACACTGTGTAATGAGACAAGGTCAAATACACAATGGTAGGTTAGTTCCAAGGGTTTGAATTGCAACATAAATGTTTCTAGTCACAGGTCACGTTACATACCACATAAATGGTCATATATAACTAAGGAAAGTATCTGGATGAACATTTATTCCCCAGAGAGTTCCTAAGTAAACCAGATACAGAAACACATCCCTAAGATCTCTTTCTCTGGAAACAAAACAAAACAACCACTGGATTCTGATGAAGAAAAAAAATGTCAATACAGCACAACAAATTTCTGATTTCAAATTCAAAATGGTACGCAGTGTACATGTGTATGTATATGTGTGTATATACAAACTTGTGACTTCATTAGTGTAGCCCAGACCAGAACCCAGACCATTCTGACTCCAAGATCAGAACAGGGCAGAGACCTGGTCTTGGAACTAGGAAGACCTGAGTTAAGTCCTGCCTCTGACAAAGGCTGGCTTTGTGACCCTGGACAAGTCATTTAACTTCTTACTACTTTAGACAATTCTTCATGCCTTGCCAAACTCCAACCCTAGATTATTCCCAAGACCTAACTCATTTACTTCCACTCACCTGCTGTTAAACAGACAGGGAAAAATCAGGAAACCACATTGACTCTGTACATACCACAAATGTGTTTCATATCTTCAACTGAGCCCTTACTATAGCAAACTAATTGTTTATGCCTTTCATCAATTTACTATCCCATGTACATATCTGCATCTAATAGTAGCCGTCTCCAAGGCAGGGTGGGGAGGAAAGGAGAAAAAAAAGCACACAGCAAAGAATAAAAAATTATTATTTTTTTAAAATTTTATTATAGTTTGCATCATTCATTTCCACAAGATTTTGAGTTACATATTTTCTCCCCATCTTTCCCCCACCCACCACCCCAAAACAGCCATCCCAGTGTGTCCCCCCTCCCCCAGTCTATTCTCTCCAAT
>CM053580.1:403641800-403666380 GCA_028627135.1 Pseudochirops cupreus
CATTCAACGCGAGAGCACTGGCCTGAGAACAATTGCTAAGTCCCCCTGCTGTCTGCAGGCCACAGGCAGGAAGCTACAACGCAGGAGGCTGGTGCAAAACCTCTGCCTTTCACTTTTCCGCTCTGGAGGCCTTTCGGCAGACTGCTTATCTCCCCTTTTCGCAATCCCCACTCATAGCTGCTGCTAATCCGCTCACCTGAGAGGCTCCTCCACTCCTCCCGTCCAGCCGCCCCTGGGGCACAGCTGTGGCTTCAGGGCAGGCTGGTTTCCCTGCAGTGCTGATATGGTTCCTCGTAGACTTTAGTGGGAAGTATCTTTGTGTGCATTTTGGGGTTCTAGGATTGGTTTAGAGTCCTGTTTTATGGGTATTTTGGGATGGCTATGTGAGAGCTGTGATATGTTGCTGCTGCTACGCTGCCATCTTGGCTCCGCCCCCTCAGAATAAAAAATTATTTAGAAGGAAGCATAGAAAGCAGAGTAGCTTTGAAAATGATGCATAGTACTTAGACAGTATTTTTTTTAAGTAAACAGCATGAAACGTAAATTCATGGTTTTATAGTGAATCCTCTTTTTTGTTGTGCTGTGTACACGGAAATGTTTTTTTTCTTCATACATTTATGTTCAAAATAACTAAAAAAAATTAGAAATACATATTGAATTCAATTAAAATTTTTTTTAGTATCCCACTCACCCCACATCTATTCTATGCCTCTCTATCCTTCCTCACACTTCCCCTGGTCTTACCACCCCCCACCCTCTCAGATGAAGAGTTCACTTCGTATTTCAGTGAAAAAATGGAGGCCATTCCCTGAGAGCTCCTCCTCCGCTCCTCAGTTCACATCACTCAGACATACTGTCCAACTATCATTTCTTCACTCCTGTCTCCGATGAAGATGGTCTTTTTCCTTGCAAAGCCAACCCCTCTCCTTGCACCACCGTCTGTTCCCAAACTTCCTTTTACTATCAAGACAATCGCTATCCTCCCAGTTTTCCAGACTAGTGACTTCTATGTCATACTTGATTCCTCTCTTGTACTGACCCCGGAAGTTATTTCTACCATCAGAACATCTCTCTCATACACCTTCTTCTGTCTACTCACATAGCTCGCACTACAGTTCAGGCCTTCATCACCTCTTGCTTGGACAACTACAACAGGCTTCTAGCTATTTATTCTTCCTGCTTCAAGTCTTTTTCCTACTTCATTCTGTCTTCCACTCAGCTGCCAAAGTCATTTTACTAAAGTGTGTAGATCTGGCCATAGGGAAGCCAGGTGGTTGCAAGTAGCACCGGGCCCGGGGTCAGGAAGACCGGAGTTTAAATCCAGCCTCAGACACTTGCTAGCTGTGTGACCCTGGGCAAGTCACTTTACTTCCATTTCAATTTCTTCATCTGGAAAATGGGGATAATAACAGCACCTACCTTCCAGGATTGTTATGAGTATCAAATGAGATAATAATGAAATGCTTGGCACGATGCCTGGCACATAAAAGGTATCATATAAATGTTAGCTATTATTATTATTATTCATGTATCATCCTCCCCACTATCCAATAACATCAGTATCAGTGGCTCCCTACTAACCTCCCCCCCCCGTCTCTCTGTCTATATATATTATATATTCCATATATTCTATTCAGATTTGAGAAGCAACCTACAAAAAAAGTCCTATTGGTCAGAAAAATTTTTTAAGAATCTTAAGATATATCCTAAGATGGATACACTAGAAAAAACAAAGAGGTGAAATGACCTTAAGTCCCAGAACAAGATAGCTTCAGATGGAACTTCAGAGGAATAGAAAGATAGTGTAAATTTTATTTTTACTTGGATTTCAGGAGTCGTTCAATCTGACTTTTCTAAAGCAAAATTCCTTGGCTTGATTTTAGCCAAGCATGGTCTCAAATATAGCATTCTACATCATCATTTCATTAAGGTGTTCCCAAAGCCAAAATGGAAGTTTTCAGCTCTGAAAATACTGGAAACAAGAGCTACAGTTATTTCCTGAAGAGGCAAATGACACGACTTCCAGTGCAGCTCTATGACGACTGGAAGGAAGCCATTCATGAATTTACAATGCCACGGTATTTGGTGTCTGCTTAACAAATAACAGCTACACATACGTTTAACCACAACAAACAAAAGCATTCAGGTGAAATATTTTTGGAAGCAAAAGAAGTCTATCTTTTGAAATATATAGTGAATTAAGACAGCTATGCCTTCAGTGCAATTAGAACTACTGGATGAAACTGTGGCAGTTCTTATCAACTAAATAAAGACATGACATTTGAATCGAGTTTCATTTCTGATAAAAGGATAGTTATGAAAATGCTTAGCACAGTGGTTGGCACATAGTAGGTTCTGGAGAAAAGCTTATCCCATTACACACACACACACACACACACACACACACACACACACACCCTCACAAATCACTGGTCCCTGGTACAAATTTCTAAAATTAAAGGCAAATTATTCATATTTGGTAACCACACATGTTAACTGAACACCATTTTTCTTCAGAAAAAATAAAGTGTGTAAAGTTTACTAGAACTAAGATCAGGCTGAAATTTAAAAATGCAAATGTTTCTGAGATATCAAAAGATTACAAATTTCAATAACACTCTTCAATTTACAGAAACTAGACAGGTTTTTGGAGGATTTTGGGGGGGGGGCTGGGAGGGCTGAAAGTTACCCCCGAACACACAGCTATACACACACACACACACGTATATATGTGTGTGTATATGTATGTGTGTCTATATATGTATATATACACATACACACATATACATATATATGTATGTATACACATACACACAAACACACACTTTACTGCTAGATTAATAATGACACCTGAAATGTGGACCTTGGGAGGTCCACCTGTCACTGTCATCAGGTCCCTGCTCCTCTCTCCTCCCTCTACTTTGCCCTGTTATGTTATGAGAATCAAATGAGATAATAATTGGAAAATGCTTAGCATGATGCCTGGCACATAAAAGGTATCATATAAATGTTAGCTATTATTAGCTATTAGCTATTATATGTGTGTATGTGTATATATACATATATAGACACACATACATATACACACACATATATACCATAGATCAATATACTCTAAGTACAATCTCTAGGAGGAGCTGCACATGGAGCTGGATCTAGGCCTCCTCACCTTTCCAACAGATAAGAGGCCCCTTTGACAGGACGCCCTGGGAGCTTCTGACTAGGTAGTATTTTAAGTGCTTCTGCTTTTTGGGCTGCGTGGTGAGCTTCAAGTTGATATGGTTGGAAAACTCTGTGAAATACCGAAATCCTCTTTCTCCACAGCCTATGCAGTTTCCAGAAAACCCTAAAAGTAGAGAAAAAAAAGAATGGGAAAAAAAGTGGTCAAACACAAAACAGTTATTCTACTGAGATATACCAGGGATGCTGGGAAGGGAGAAGTACACTGGATATGCCTTGTAAACCAACTGAATAGATGGAAGACATGGAGACAGCAAAACCAAATGGGCATTTTCAAGGTTTTAAGGCTGGTGGAAATTGTGGTGGCCCCAGCAGATAAATGGTATGGCAGGTTAAGAATGCTAACCTAGGAATTAGGAAGACCTGAGTTCAAATCCCATCTCAGATCCTTAATAGCTGTCACTTAAACCTTTCTCAGCCTCAGTTTCCCCATCTATAAAATGAGAATAAGAAGAGCACCTACTTCCCAGGTTTGCTATGAGGATCAAATGAGACAATACATGAAGCAAGCCTCTAGTGCTTTATAAATGCTATAATGATGATGACAATGTTTTAAGAATAGGATTTGGGGAGAAAAATAGTAGGACTGGTTTTGGACTTACTGATTTTGAAGGATGGGGAAATATCTGGGTGGAGAATGAAGGTGGAAATGTCCCCTAGAGTACTGAATATGCAACTATGGAGTCTGGGAAGGAGGTCAGGGCTGGAGACAGACCTGAGAATTACATGAAGGGTGGTGGCAGCCAAAATGAGAGTGAGTGAGATAATTTACTGTTAAGCTTGATTTAAAGAATATCATTAAGAATTTTAGGTCTTTAATATACTGGAAATTTGATTCAAAAATAATATATGCCCATAAAATTTTACCTACTTCCCATTGCCGTTTTACCTTTCTGATTTTTCTACTAATTAGGGGGATGCCATATTCTTCATTTGCACAGTAGACTCTTTTTTTTGGTTACCATAGATCAATACACTCTAAGTACAATCTCTAGGTTATCAGGAAATTGGTCATAACTCCAGATCATCTGAAAATTTTTAAAAATACTGTTCTGGGGTGCTTTAATGCTTGTCAAAATCATTCATCAGAATGACATACTTCTGTGGTTAAAGGCTCATTGGCATAGATATTCCCAGCCCTGGCTGGTATAAGGCATATGAATCCATGCCTTCCTTGGCTGTGCATTCCTTGTCCTTCCATCAGTCCCAATGGAAGATCCATCCAAAGTGGAAAAAGTCTTACTCCAGGTCAAGGGCTCTTAACTTCTGTGTCATGCCCTTCTTTGGTAGCCTAAGGACACCTTCTCAGAATAATATTTTTAGTTTTTATTTTTTTTTGCACAGAATAATATTTTTAAATGCACAAAATAAAATACACAGGATTACAAGGGAATTCAATTATACTGGAATAGTTCCAATTTTAAAAAGCTCACAGGTAAGTTAAAACCCTCTGCTCTAGGTCTATTATCATGTCAGAGATATTAGTGCCATATGTATTATTTTTTACTCTTGCTATACCACCAGCCCACCTCCTTCTTTCCAAGCATACACATCTATGAGAATGTCTTTTATGCTACTTTTCATGCACAATCATGACCAGTAACATGTGGCAGCTTATTTACACTCACCACACATTTTTCCATTACACTTTGGATGACCCACAGTCTTGATCCCTCTGCGATCATGGTGTTCCATGATTTGTGGTGATGTAGCATCACTAGAAAAATCCTGGTGTTAAAAATACCAGTGTTGTAGCAAGGAATGGCTTGGAATCATTGAAAGAATTGTGAAATTTCCTAAATGAGATTCAACCTCATCTTCTCCTCCAATTCAATTCTAGGCCTAGGTCATTATTCATCTGCAGGGACTAATCAATAACTGATAGTCAACAAGCTTTCCTTAAGCATCTTCTATGTGTCAGGCACAGTGCTAAGCACTAGGGATTTTAATGGGAATAAAGAAAAATAGTCCTTGCTCTCAAGGAGCTTACAGTCTAATGGGGGAAGACCACACTTAAAAGGAAGCAGAAAAGGAGTCCCCCCTCCCCTCACCCAGGCTACTTGGCCTAGGGAAGGGAAGAACATGATGTTGTAGAGTTGCAAGCGATCAGCAAAATGGCAGACTCAAGTAAGGTGATCTGGAGAAGCACGATCTCAGTGGAGCCTCTTCTCCCCCAGCCGATGTTGCTCAAGACATTCTGCATAACGTGGGAGAATCTCTTTGGTAAGCAGGTCTTCCTGTTTCGTGCAGTGCAAGATACTTAAAGTGGGAGGGCTGCCGAACGCGTCCAAGTCTGTTGTGACATCTCTTAAGGAGTATTCTGTTACTGGAAAGCACACGCGGAAGGGCCCTGTGGGAAGATGCACTTCGAGCTGCTTTGTCCTGGGGGACAAAACTTGTTTGTAACGGTTTTTAATCGTCTTTTTAAAAAGTAATCAACAAATAATAACCACAATGGAATCCGGATTTCTCTGTTTTCCCCTCAATTGTGTGACGGAAGGTCGACGTGCTGTAGAAAATTGTCCAGGAGAACCAACTCAGGTTCCTTTTTCTCTTTCTTGTCATCATGTCTCCCTTACAGAGAGGCCCTTCTCATGAAGATTTTATGTAGATGAAGTAGATGGGTTGGCTGTGCTCGGTGTTTGCCTGGTCACCTTCTTTGACAATGCGATCTGTCATCTTTTCCACTTTTTAAAATTCTTCCCTTTTCGAGAATACTGAAAATGGTTTCCTGGAAGTCTTTAAAATCATGTCTTCTCCAGCATGGATTTCTTCTGTATTGTCTAGTTCAACTCCTCTTCCCAATTTCATCTTATTTCTCTGTCTTTGTTTAGAACATTAAGTATTGAAGTGTTAAGAGTACAAACATATTACTGGCTAATACATTCCATTCATGACCACTTGATATTCTCCTAGCAGATTCATTTATAAATACTCTCAAAATGATCTGGCTTGTTTGGGTCTTGCATAATTTTACTCAGGGGTATTTCCCTGGGGTTAAGTGACTTGCTCAAGGTCACATGGCTAGTGTTAAGTGTGTGAGGCCGAATTTGAACTCAGGTCCTCCTGACTCCAGGGCTGGTGCTCTATTCACTGTGCCACCTAGCTGCCCCTCCACTGGTTTTTTTTTAAAATTATTTTGTGAAAGGACATACTGATTATGATTGTCCTCCTTCTCCATAATATAACTTACTATATGAGCTTGTTTTCTTAAATCAGTGTTCAGTTTGATAGCCAGGTCTCTCTGTTTAACAGAGAAATAAAAAATTAGAAAGACAGTTTCTAGTCTGTTTTATACATCTCTCCCCACCCTTTTTTGGGCCACTTTACACCAGCTAAATCTCTTGAAGAAGTCAAATAATAGAAAACTCAATTTTATCCACTTCACATTTTTCTGAGCAAATGGATTATTTAAATATGTTAGGCTGGAGCTATAATTGTATACAGCCTGGTGTAGTGGAGACAGAGAGCTGGACTTTGACCTCTGACTTAGATACTTATTACCTGTGTGTAACCTTGGGCAATTCAGTTAACCTCTCTCAGACTCAGTTTTGCCATCTGTATAATGGAATATTTTATGTAGGCAGGGCATCTCGGTAGAGCAGTGGATTGAATGCTGGGCCTGAAGTCAGGAATACCCAAGTTAAAATCTGACTTCAGACCCTAGCTAGCTGTGTGACCCTGGGCAAGTTACTTAACCCTGTTTGCCTCAGTTTCCTCATCTGTAAAATGAGCTGCAGAAGGAAATAGTTATCTCTACCACTCTACTATTTTTGCCAAGAAAATCCCAAAGTGATTTCAAGAAGAGTTGGACAGGATTGAAACAACTGAACAACAGCAACAGCAACAACAACTGACATCTAGGCAATGGTATACAGGAACGCAGATCAGATCCAATTATTAAATGTTCAGTGTATGCACTGATATCATTGGAATCAGCAATGCTACAAATCAGGACTTGATTTACCATACTGTTGATTGTCTAGACTTAAGAAAGTGATGGAAGCGGCTATGTGGTGCAGTGAATAGAGCACCAGCCCTGGAGTCAGGAGGACCTGAGTTCAAATTCGGCCTCAGACACTTGACATTTACTAGCTATGTGACCTTGGGCAAGTCACTTAACCCCAATTGCTTTGCCTTCCCCCCTCAAAAAAAATGATGGAGTAATGCAGATATAATTTTAAAGTGTGTCCTGCTATACCCCCACCCAAAGTTGGTTGTAAGTATTTACCAGCACACACTGGATGCAGGTCTCCTATATGAGTCCTCTCCTCATCCTCCCAGTTGCGCATGCCCTTCAAATCACTCTGTATTCCTCAGCTGGACCAATGCAATGAGTAAACCTACTTTTCTTTATGACACCATAATTGTAAACAAACGTGGATTTGAAAAACTTGTCACTAGCAAAATGCTCACAAGGGTTCTAGATACTCACCTAAAAGTGCATTTTTCCCATGATCATCTGGCAGGAATCTCTTGTCTACAGCACAAACTAAAATATGTTCAGGAAGATTTGGAGACTTGGCACCCACTAGCAGGAAACCTGCTGGGATCTCAATTTGTTCCATACATAGGGACACTAAACGTAAATCTTTTCCTGCTTGACAAAAACCTAAAAACAGCCCAAGAAAGGAAGAGAGAAAAACAAGATAAAAACTTCAGGAAGAATAGGGTCAGTTTTAAAAAAAATAACCCTTCTGCTTGTATTGAAGGACAAGAATCAATGCCTAAAGAGAATAGGGCATGCCACTATTCAACAAAAAATAGAGGCTTCCATAATGTAGGAAAAGTCTAACATATCTCAGTGGAAACCCATCTGGTCAGCTTCAAAGCAAAGTTTATGCTTTACATGACTTCTTTGGTCTACGAAGGTAGTTCTATCTATCATCCTTCTTGTGTTCACTCCAGACTGGCATCTACGATGCCTAACCTACCAGAAGCTCTTAATCACCCCTTGGCAGTCTGGTAAAATCTATGGAACCCTTCTGAGAATTGTATCTTTAAATGCACAAAACAAATGACAGGATTACAAAAGAAGCCAATCACATAAAATACAATTTAAGTATATAATATATATACACACATATACACATATGTATATGTATATACATGAAACATTTACACACCCCAAATTAAGAGCTCCTGCACTAAATGACAGTGCTATGTTAGTCAGTCAATTAGCATTTACTTAGTGCCTGTGGTGTGCCAGGATCCCTGGGGATACAAAGAAAGGCAAAAAGCAGGCCCTGCCCTCAGCGAGCCTACAATCTAACGGAGGAAATAACATGCAAACAACTATTTTCAACTTATAGTTCAAACTATGATAAGTTACAGATAATCGATAGAAGGAAGGCACCAGTGGTGAGAGGGATCAGAAAAGGCTTTTTGGGGAAGATGGGATTTTAGCTGGGGCTTCAAGGAACCAGGAAGGTCAGGAGGTCAAGATGAGGAGGGAGAGCCTTCCAAGTATGGAGAATTGGAGCGCTTTATGTGGGGAATATCAAGGAGGCCAGTGTCACTGGATGGCACAGGGCATGGGCTTAGGAGAAAGTTGAAGGAAAGCTGGGAGGGGGTCAGGTTGTAAAGGGTTTTGAATGCCAAACAGATGAACCCAATCTCATGTACTTTAATGAAATCCTCCAAACCAATAGCCTACTCATCCCTAACCACTTCCAAAAAAAGGAGTCCAGTGATAGCAAGATGATGAAATGTCTGAAACATTCAGCTTGTTCAATCTAAATTGCAAGCATGCTCCTGAAATGTGACTGCCCATGGCTTCTGTTCAATAGACCAAATACAGCTACAGCATGAAGTCAAAAGGAAATAAAAAACACAACAATCTCTCCTGTGGTTGCTTTCCCAGAAACCCAATCCACTAGCAGTATCCGCGTCACCAAGACAACCACAGCCACCCTCCACTACATTCTGGAGTTCACTCACTCCCAGGATGCAAATGCTCAAGAATGGGGTTCTGTGGCTTGTCTCAAAACACAGCAGCAAGGGTAAGCTCTTAATATCTCCGTGCATTGAAAATTCTGATATCACCCCCCACAGCCATTCCAGGTGCTTCCTTCTGCCTCTGTGACTCTCCAGTTTCCATGCTAACAGTACTCGAGTGACACTCCTTTACCTGCTTCCCCTAGGGAAAGACATAAGGGCTTCTCTGGCTATCTCTGCAGAAGTCTCCTAACAAATACGTGGGGTATAGACATACTGTCACTTCATCACAGGACAGTTCTTTGTGCTGTATCCCCTCCTGTCAATCAAATCTAAGATGACCTGCTCCACCTATTTCTTCTCAGGAACTGACCTGAACAGGCATTTAATGTTCCTGTACTTGGTATGGGAAATTCAATAAAAATTGGTTAGATATGTATACACTCAATACCTGTTCAAGTCCTTACCTGTGAAGAATAGGTGTTACAGGATCAGATTATAAAGAAGAGTGAGGGTGCTGTGACCACTTGATATAGTGAGGAAGACAAGGGATAAGATTCAAAGGTCTGACTGAGAATGTCTACACTTCATATATCTGCTGGGAGATTTCTCCAGACACAGCCAGCAAGGCTCTGATCATTTTCCCTCAGGGAGTATACATATATATGGGAATATATACGCATATATGTAATGTATATATGAAAATATATACACACATGTAAATATGTATACACATATATGTATACTTATACACATACATACAAACACATGTATTTTACTGTATAACACATATGTATATTCACATGCTGTATAGCAAGGCACACATACACACATATATGCTCATATATACATATATGCATGAACATACATGCATATATAAGCACACACAATGAAAAAAGCTTTTCTGATCCCAAAGTAAACATTTGAAGTGCCTTTTCTCAATACACAAACCCCAATCACTCTGTGTGTGCATGCACACATATGTACATGTGATATAACACACACATGTAGGCAATGCTATACAAGTATACATGTACATGTACGTGCACACATGTATGTACACACACGTGGGGTGTGTGTGTGTGTGTGTGTGTATACATGCTGTATAGCACTATAGGAAATGTTTCCTCTTTTGGTTAGCACATTCCAAGTATGTGTTGACCTAAAGATCACAGGATTTAGAGCCAGAAGGACCTTGAGGTCATCTTGTTCAGACTCCCATGCTTCATCTTACAGATGAGGAAAACAGGCCAGGAGGGGCCAAATGTCACACAAACAGAGGTAGGACACAACAAATAAAAGTGCATACCTAATTGTTTTTGGAGACGATACTAGATTTTGGCTGTAATACACAATCGGGCAATGGGGTGGAAAAGGAAGTGAAGGGGAACAATTTTCTCAAATAATAGCATGTTACTTGTGCTAGAAAAAGTCCTGAAACTGTAAGTGAGCATAGGAAGCTACTGGAGACCCTTTCCACTGAGGGTCTATAGCACTGGCTCAATGGTTACCCCAGATGCATGTGTTTCTACACACACACACACACACACACACACACACACACACACACACACACACACACACGCAGGCATGCACACAGAGTAACTGGGGTTTGGGTATTGAGAAAAAGTGCTTCAAATGCTTACTTTTGGATCAGAGAAGCTTTGTTTATTCCCCCCTCCAATACAAAAATCTTTCTGTTTAGGAGATGGGAAGACACTTTTGACAGAAATCTACTATCCCTAGAAAGCATGGCTCTCCTTCCTCATCTCTAGGTCACCGAGGCAACCAGGTGGTGCTTCTCCACCATACAGAGTTATCTCCTTCTCTCCCTCACTCCTAGCACCACTGCAAAACAAAAGGTTGTGTGGCTTGTCTCAAAACACATCAGTCAAATGGAAGGCTACCTAAGCAGCCAGGTGGTGCAAGAGATAAGAGTTCTGGGCCTGGAGTCAGGAAGATCTCAGTTCAAATCTGATCTCAGACACTTGCTAGCTATATGACCCTGGGCAGGCAAGTCACTTAACCCCTGTGTACCTCAGTTTCTTCATCCATAAAATGGAGATAATAATTGCAACCTGCCTCCCAGGGTTGTTGAAGATCAAATGAAGTAATAATTGCAAAATGCTTAGCATAGGGCTTGGCACATATTAAATACTTCGTAAATACTGACCATTACTCCTATTAAGTAACTTTACAATGCAGCAGAAATGTCAGTATAACAATCAGCAAATTATTGTCAGCTGTTCCCTTTTACCTTTGCAACCTAATTGGGCCACCCAGGTTCCCATGGCAACTCAGGATGAAAAGGCCTCTAGTCTATGCTATAGGAAGATCAGGTGACGGAAATGGGCAAAATTAACCAGAGAGCTGTCATCAAACATCAGAAAGTCTATCATCAAGTAAGAGAAGTAGATTTCAGGTGAGGAAGCCACCAAGGCCAATCTCCTCATTTTCCAAACGAAGACTCAAAGACCTAGAAAGGCTGAATGCCTTGCATCTAGGTGGGACTTGAATTCAGGTTCTCTCACTCCAGAACTTCTGACTCTTTTCACTGTGACACATTTGTTTGTGCTTTGTTCTTGAGGGCAGTCCAGGAGCAATAGAGAGGCACTTCAAAGAGGCAAATTTAGGTCTGATATGAGTCCGTTTCCTAAAACTTAAGAGTTAGAATTCAGGGGTGGGGAACCTGTCTTCTTGAGGCCACACATGGACTAAAATGGAACAGCTTGCCCCAGCTGGTGGTGAGTTCTCCTCAAGAGAGGTATTCAAGCATCACTAGATGGCCTCTAAGAACCCTGGTGACTCTGAAACCCTGTGATTCTTGCAATGTTAAAACTAAAAGATCTTCTTAGAAACCATCTAATCTAACCTCATTTTAGAGATGAACAAGCAAGATGGCACAATGGATACAGCACCTGCCCTGGAGTCAGAAAGACCTGATTTCAAATCAGTCCTCAGACACTTACTAGCTGTGTGACCCTGGGTAAGTCATTTAACCCCGTTTGCCTCAGTTTCCTCCTCTGTAAAACGAGCTAGAGAAGGAAACGGCAAACCACTCTAATATCTTTGCCAAGAAAGTTCCAAATAGGACTATGGAGAGTTGGACACGATCAAAATGATTCAGCAACAACAAGCTAAAATCTAGAAATCTGTCTGTCAAAGATCATAAAGTTATCTTATCCAGCTACAAAACTAAGCCCAGAATCTAGGTCTTAGGCCTCTTAGTTCTCCCTTCATATTTTCTGATTTTCTTGCCTTTCCTGCTTCCCCACAGCTATTGCATCCATGTGGCCTTGATTTTTCAGAGTTCCAATTTGAAGAAGGGAAGAGAAGGAGGAATAAACTCTTAGCGAGACTTTTCGAAAGGAATAGTCTTTGTTAAACCATGCGCTCAGATTTTTGGTTAGGAAAATGTGGTCACCACACGTATAAATTTCTCTGTATCAAAATCACAGGGGATGGCTAGGTGGCACAGTGAGTACAGCACCAGCCCTAGGGTCAGGAGGACCTGAGTTCAAATGTGACCTCAGACAGTTGACACATTTACTAGCCATGTGACTTTGGGCAAGTCACTTAACCCCAATTGCCCTCCAAAAAGCAAAAAAAAAAAAAATCACAGAAAAAATTTGGCTCAAGAAAAAAACAGGAGGAAAAGGTTTAAGTAAGCCTTAATCAGAGAAAATGTGCAATGACCGTCAGGGTCAAGGACAGCTGTGGAGTCAATAGAAGTGTCTGACCAGGCCTGTAGTTGTGGCAGGATGTAAGGTTCTAGGAGGTCAATGATATTTAGTCAATTTTATGATATGATGTTGCTTTATTAAAATTTTGAACTCAACTTCTCACTTCAGGAATTTGCCTCCACGTGTCACATGTACTTAGGATGTGAAAAAACTTACTCAAGAGGAAAATCATGATATAAAATTTTTAAGAAGAGTATGTTATGGTCACTGTTTCAAATGAAAGGAGTGTGGAATGTATGTTAGGGCTGGGAAGCTGTAACTGCTAGTCATCAGTCAAAATCTCAATAGCAGAAATGTGAGGGCTTCTTAGATGTACAGGTCCTGGGTGTTTTTCTGTACTAAGCACGTAAAAAGCAAACATCAAATGCTCAATTAAAAACCCAAATCTCAACATTTAAAAACCTCACTTACTGGCTTGCACTACAAAAGCAGCAGCAACTCAGATATACATCTGAAATGGTCCCCCAAATATGACCCTGTGTAAAGAGGCTCACAAAAGATTCACTCTCCTGGAGAGAGGGCCCTAAGGAAACAATTTCAGCTTAGAATATTTGCTGTATACACATGACGTAAGAAGTTCACCACCTGCACATACAGATAAACAGTTTCTTTAGTTAGCCTTGCTAACAAAATACTTTCATGGGAAGAACACTGAAAATTAGAAAGCATGAGAAAAAAAAATACAGACCAGGAGAAATCTAAATTTCTCATCCCCCCCCCCTGCAAAAAAAATTTCTCTGTGTCAAAAGTAAAAGGGAGAGGGAGATAAAAAATAGCTGTTAAGACCTTCATCTGCATTTCTTTGAGAAAACAATCAAGGATTTCACTTCACAGGGATGGATTTGCATCCTCCAATTATCTCCTACGGGAAGCTTACAGAGTGAGCTAACATCAGGGAGGGGAAAGTTTACTAAAACAGCTCTAAACACAAACAAAAGTAATCAAAGCCAGTATTCCAAAGTCAAAGATTTTTCTTCCCTCCCCAAAGAAGGTATATAATCAATGGCCTCACAGTGGGGTACAAACCTGAGGTGGACCTAGAAATTTACATAAGATATTAGCAGCATAAATTTACATCTGAATAGTAGTTTCTCAGCAACTCATCAGGTGTTAAATACCTGTTTATTTAATTGCCTCTAAAAATGGTCTTTACGCCCTAGGCAAATAGATGGTTCCCAGGTAAAGCTAAGGCTTTTCTTAATCACTACTAGTCATTATAATAACCTTTTATTCATTGCTACTTTTAACTATCAAAATGACAATATGGCTATATGGGTAGCATTTCTCTTCTGAAATAATTATAGGAAATTGGCAATCTTGCAATGAGGATATTCTGGCTTGGGCAAGCCTCAAACAAATGTCTCGTTTAAAAGGTACAAAATTTACTTGTGAAACATTTTAAAGCAGGAAAACTAGGGGAAAAGAATCTTAAACAAAGGGGGTTGATGGTTCCCAGTGTGTGCCTGCAGGAATCTAAGTTGAAGACCAGAGTTTAAGGTAGCTCTCAATTCGGATTCTGTGCTTGACTTTATTCTCAGGAAAACATTTTACCTCCCACTTTCTCACTTTCTTTATCAGTTAAGTAACTGTTGTTACCTTTATCTCTTGTTTCCCTGGGCAACTTCAAGGTAAGCCTATGCATAAAGATTTGTAGCCTGTTCTACACAGATAATAATAATCAATAATAGGTGGAAGTAGGACCAAAAGAAAAAAAGTCATTTCTAAGGGAAGACTATTTAAGAGCACAGTAGCTTCATATACTGGGGGTTACTGATTTACATTTAATAGTACCAGATTTTAATTATATATAGAATCTAAGAATTTAGTTATCCACTTTGAGGATTATCTAGGCCTCATCTTCCACCTGTCTTTTGGTTATTTTACTTCTTTACGACAAAGTGCACAAAGAGGGACAGGATAAGCAGATAAAATTCCAATTATAATACAGGTCTAATTTTTCTAGCCTTACTCATTAAAGTTCATCCCAGATGTTTTGCAGCACAAGCTCTCAAGGAAGGGTTCGAAGATATTTTTCCAGTGTTCACATATCCTTATTTTTATTTTGATGCAGGCTTTGTTTTCTTATTAAAGTGTGACTCCAGAGGCTAGAACAGGGTGGAAGCCACAGGGATTGGATTTTTTGCTTAGTTTAAGGAAGGACTTAGTTACCAACTGAGCTTTCTGAAAAGGGAACTAGCTGGTCCATGAGGTAGTGACTTCTCTATTTTTGCAGATGTTCACAAAGAAGCTGATGATGTTTAGTTATAAAGAATCGTATGCATAAAAGTATATTTTCAGTAATCTCTAGTGAAAGATTGCAGATTTTGGAGGTCCTGGGACCCTAACGCCCTATTTCCTAGAGGTTCAATGTATCAAAATTCACTTTTTTTTTTTTTACTTTTGTGCCATTTTCTAGGAATATTATTTGGGCAAAATTTGAGGACTGGTTGTAGTAATCACTTCTCTGGAGATCCTGAGTAGCCCTGGAAGGGTGCTACATTAGTATTCTTTTGGGGGGGATGGGGAGGAGAGACAATCTACTAAAGGGCCCGTTTCTAATAAAACAGAATTGCTATGTGTAGTGTAAAGCTGTGGTGGCAAATTCAAAAAGAAACAGAAGCCACTAATCCATATTTAGTTTTAAAATATAATGTTATTTCTGTCTTATTTTGTTAAAATATTTCCAATTACATTTTATTCTGGTTCCAGCAACACCCAGAAGTGTTGTGGCCTCAAGTGACTGGGGGGGGGGGAGGGGCGTGCCGCAGTAGGTGTTGAAACTTTGGTACAAGAGTTTTAGGCACAGACTCAAAAGACCTGGGTTAATGGTTCTACTACTATCTATCCATAATCTCCTTGAGTTTCAGTTTCCCTAACTGTAAAATGGAGATAATATCATCTGCCTTACCAGCCTTCTCAAGGGTATTCTAAAGCAGATGTTTTATAAAATTTAAAATGATATATGTTGTTCTTCAGTCTTTTTTTTTCTTTTTGGATGGGGGAATGCAGGGCAATGGGGGTTAAGTGACTTGCCCAAGGACACATGGCTAGTCAATGTTAAGTGTATGAGGCTGGTTTTGAACTCACGTCCTCCTGACTCCAGGGCCAGTGCTCTATTCACAGTGCCACCTATCCACCCTGTTCTTTAGTCTTGTATGACTCTTTGTGACCCCATTTGGGATTTTCTTGGCAGAGATACTGGAGTGGTGTGCCATTTTCTTCCCCAGGTCATTTTATAGACTGAGGAACAAACAGGGTTAAGTGACTTGCCCAGGGTCATGCAACTAATAAGTGTCTGAGGCCAGATATGAACTCAAAAACAGGAGTCTTTCTGACTCTGGGCCCAGCACTCTATCCACTGTGCTACCAGCTGCCCAGTAAAATGCTATATAAACATGATCTATTATAATTGTTACTGTTGTTGCCATTTCTTTGAGCAGCATACTTTTAAAAATCTAGCTGCAAGTCAATCATTTATTTCACATAAATTCCTTACAAATACCCATTATAATCAGAAACTAATAGTCTAATAGAAAAATCCAATAAAAGAGAAAGAAAATAAAACTTACCATCTGTAGTGCAAGACCCTTCTGGGGCAGGCTTTTGTGAATAGGGAATTGGTGGGCTATTTGAATCTGACATTTCTTCATCTTCATCTTCATCTTCCATTTCATTAACAGTTGGGTTGTTAGAAAAGTCCAGACTCCCATTTTGAGTGTAGCGGTGTACCAGTTCTTTATCCAGATCTTCCACTTTGGGCTTGACATCTGAGTAAGCAAACACACTGGAGATAATATCATGTTGGGACTCATTGAAAAAAATGCCTTAAGTAAAAAAAAATCCCTGCAGAAAAATAAAATTATCTGGAAGATATGTCTCAGGGAAGTGAGACAAATTCAAGTAATTGATTCAGAAACCTCCAACACTGGAACCCCTCCAAGTCTTTTAAGAGCAAGGAAGACCACCATGTTGGTATCAAGTTTAGGGAACTTACCTGCAGGAGAGAAGGGGTGCTGGTCAGGGTCCAAATAGAGTTGAGAAAAAATTGGCCTTGGTACAACACTACTACATCTCAGGGATGCTTCTATTGAATTGTGGAGCGCTTCTTCAAATCGGGCAGATTTCAGTTGCCCTGCATATGAATTCCCCATGATCTAAAATAAATAGATAGACAGACAGAGAGATAGAGGGTATATAAAATAAATGCATTAGGGAGAGATTTTGTATATACATATGTCCTATTTATATACACTCTCCTACAGTTCCTCATAGACAAAACGCTTATGTGGTTATATGACTAAATCTTGTATTCAAGGTTAGGTTACTGTTTTTTTAAATAATTTGTGGCCAATCTTTCAGATTGTTGGCCCTTGGCAAACTTTATGCTTCTAGAAGAAGGCTCTCTCCATATGGAACCTCTGGAGGTTCTCATTTAATGAAGGACAAACAACCTATTCCACTCCCCTACCCAGCTTCGTGGATCATATAATAAGGGAAGTTCTTGGTATTACGGCAGCTTCCACAAGCATTGACTGGTCCCCATATCACTGTCACAGCCTCACTAGAAGGAGAGCACAAGAAATGATGATAAATTTTTCAGAGACACAGCACCAAGGAGCTTTTATTTGTTGGCTCTGTGAACGGATTATCTTTATGATTCACAAAGATATATCAAATGAACTAAATCTTTACAAGCACCAAATGCTACAAAAAAACCTCTCACTTGTTAGAAAGCAGGTCCCAGACACAAAGATGCATTTTCCAACTAGTATTGTATCCTGAGTTGTGTTAGCTCGTAATATACACTCACATACTTAAATGGAACCATGATCTCATCAATGCAGATGATCTATCCAACAGGCCAAAACCCAATACATGCATCCTGCCATACCTTCTCAAGCTGTGCAACTTCTGTTGCTATTCCCCTGTAATTCTCTGCAGGGAGCTGAACCAGTTTGGTTGGGGGTCGAGGTGGGGTGGTCCTTCCTCAAGATTCCTTGACACTAAGTCAAGATCCCTTGATAGAAGCCATCTGTTGGTCCTTGGTTTCATTACATGATCAAGTCACTTCAATTTCTGGTCATAAATCTCTCTGATTGTCCGACATCCTTCAAACTGCTTTTCCTATGTTATTCTTCATTAGCAAATATACCATATTTGTCATACAGAGCCATAGTTAGGAATTACTGCACTCAAAGCTAATTCACTGAGGAAGGTGGTGACATGAAAAATATATATCCCCGAAGTCAGATGCAGTTATACTAGGAGAGAAGGCAAATGCTCATCATGGACGTTGCAATATGAGATGACCAATGACAGACAACTTACAATTACTGAATTACAGTAATTACAACTGCAAGTACTTCACAATTATTGAATACTGCACAAACACATCTCTGTCTCTTTGTCGCTGGCCCACAGATGTCTTTGCCAGTTATCTGTATCTATAGCCACTTAATACAGGTCCTGGCACCCTGGAAGCCAGAGAAAGAGACGGAGAGGGAGCCAGGATATACAGGTAAGAGGTGAACCAACAGACAGCAGCATTAATAAAATCCAGAAAAGAGAGAACATATCCAAGTAAAGTGGGTTGAAAATAGTGTAGAGAGGTCAAGAAAGACGAGGACTAAGATTAAGCTTGAAGGATTGGTAAGGCTTAATGAGTGAGTTTTTGGATTTTTATTTTATTTTAAAGGATAGAGTATGTTTGTAGGTAGCAGTGACAAATGAAGATGAGCCAGAGAAAAGGGATGCCTCTGGAGCCAGTTGGCTAGAGAAGACTGGGAGGGAATGCGAACAGAGATTCACGTAGACTAAGGAGACGAGTAAAGAGAAGGAACATCTGCATCACAGAATGGAGTAAAGGGGTTTTAATAGAAGAGGAATTCTGAAGTGTGGAGAAGGGGAAAAGAGAGAGCACAGTGCAAATAAACCTTATTTTCTCAGCAAAGTCTAAGGACCAGGTTTTCAAGCTGAGAGAGTGAGAGTGATGGGTGTGGTATGAGATTCTTGAGGAAAGAAGAGAAGTTAAGGAACGGAGTATGCCATGTGGAACGAGATAGACAATCAATTCAAAAGAATAAAATTATTGCCTTACTGAAGGGAGGGCCCCACTGATATCAGATGAACAGAAATTGGTAGTTAGCCCAGTAGGTTTTCCAGCACCATTCAGAAACACATGATTAAGAGCAGAGGAAGTAGAGATGGTGGAAATAATCCTTAATTTACAGCTAGTACTATTCTCAATAGTCCATCCAGAATCTTATTCCACATTACTGAATTTATATATGATAGGGTTTCAGATTATTAAATGGTTTTTGCCTTTGTACCTTTATCATCAAATCCTAATTCAAAGTGACCTTTTAAAGGTTTTTGTTTCTGAGAGCCAAGGTAGGATAAATGCCTTATATTAGGATTTCCCAATCAATTAATCTGAAGTCTTCAGGTGCATTATAGGACCACGTCCTCATTCTCAAAAACTGTGGATAGCTGATAAGGAGTGGAAACCATTTCAAGGGAAGGTATGGGGTCAATTTCGGCTCTACTTCTATCCTAAAGAGTTTCTTAGAGCTGCAGGATCCCCAAATAAGTCTCTATTACCCCTGTGCTGCCTTTCTTAACTCTTGCTCCTGCCTTAATAGCACAGCAGTGTGATCAAACTCAAGTAAAAATTGGGGCCTCTAAACCCTACATAAGGTGCCCTGCTAGTTTCATACTGACTTACAAAACTACATGTTAACATTATCTAAATTCAATTGTATTTTTGTTTATTTTAAAAAATATTTCCCAATTACATTTTAATCCAGTGCTGCTGGTGTTTGACATCTCTGCTCTACTGAACTCCTAAATCGAAGGGAAACAAAGTGATTTTCATAATTTCTTAGGATCTAAAAAGTGAAAAGGAAAAAATACTAACAAACCCTTAAGTCTTAGCTTGACAGAAGTTATATATATTCCTCTATCAATCAATGTTTATTTCTCTATTTAGGGCACAACCACAGAAGTTTATATTGTATGTAAATATTATGTTGCATGATGCCCTAGCTCCTTAGCCCTTTCAAATTTGGAATTTGCTACATATGTAGTAAAAAAGGGCAGACTATACTGGTCTTGCTCCCAGATGAGAGAGAACTCTTTCTGGATACAACTCATCAGTCAACAATATTTTGTCTTTCCAAACCTCAAAGGCAAAACATTGAAATATGGATTTTTTGCATTAAAACTACATATGACAAAGACAGTAAGAGCTTAAAAGATAAATTGACATCAACTATGTAGTACATATATGATTTTTCTGACACTTGACTTTCAAGTGTCAGAATATCTTTTCCTCACCACCACAAAGCAATCTTTTTATATGTTCCTAAGTGATCCTCTATGTCACTCCCCACAAGTTCCACATCTCTTCTTCCTCCCTCAAGGCTCTTCCTTACCTTTTTTTCTCCCTGACAGTTAGGTGTTACAGTGGATAAAATGGAGTCAAGAAGATCTAAGTTCAAATCTAACTTCAGACACATTCACTATATGACTTTGGGCAAGTCACTTAACTTCAGGTTGCCTCGGTTTCCTCAACTGTAAAACGGGTATAATACCAGCACCTACCTTGTAGGGTTGTACTTAGTATGGTACCTGGCACAAAGTAGGCACTATAATACTATATGAATGCTTATCCCCTACCTCCTGTCTTCTTAGTCTCCTCCCCTGGATATTTCCTAATCATCACAGAATTCTGTACTTGAAAGCCAGGATTCCATTAAATAGCTTGGTTGATATCATGACTCAGCTCATGGTTGATTTTTTTTTATTTGGTTGATTAGCTGGGTCTGACTTCATAACCTCACTTAAGGCAAAGATACTAGAGTAGTTTTGTCATTTCCCTTTCCAGCTTATTTTACAAATGAGGAAACCCAGGCAAACGGGGCTAAGTGACCTGTCCATTGTCACACAGGTGACACGAATTTGAACTGAGGTCCTCTTGACTCCAAAGCCTGTTCTCTATCCACTTTGCCCCCTCACAGCCCATGGGTCTTCCTTTATCCTTACAGTTGTAGTGAGACCCTCCCAACTCCCAAATCATTTCGTATTTATTTTACATGTATTCTAATGGTTAGTAATTTGTGAACATGTTATATATCCCCAGTGGAATGTAAGCAACTTGAGGACAAGGATTGCCTTGCTTTTGTATTTGTATTCTCAACAACTTGCACAGAGGGCATTAGTAAATGTTTGCTAATTGATGAGCTACATCCAGCTGAGGTTGAGGTGCCTACAGGGCACTGAGAAAGCTGGTGCTCAGGGGAGAGATAAGATCTGGATATAAAGATTTGGGAGGAATTTGCAAAGCCATCACTTTGAACTACTGGAAGTTCATGACATCAGAGAGAGAGAGAGACAGAGACAGAGACAGAGACAGAGACAGAGAGAGAGAAAGAGAAGAGAGCCCAGCCAGAGCTTTGGGAGACACAAGTGGTTAAGAGACAGGGCACTGATGATGACCCATTATTGGACACTGAAAAGGAAGGGTCAGACAGGCAGAAGGATGAGCAGGAGAGTGTTAAGTTTTAGGGGAACCATGAAGGGAGAGACTACTGGAGGTTGTCAGTAGTGTCAAAAGCTGCAGACAAGTTAAAAATGAGGACTGAGAAATGGACAACAAATTTAGCAATTAAGAGATTTGTACTGCCACCTTTTATTTCTGTAGCCCATCCATACAATTCAATTTGACATTTAGTAAGCACTGACCTAGGCAATGAACACATAAACACACAAAAGAAACAGTTTATTCTCTCAGAGAATTTTGAGGGGAGCATGGGGAAGAGGAAATCACAACATGCACACAGATAAGTAAATAATGTACTTCCTTCATCCAGGGTCTGTTATTATCGCTAGAAAGCCAGATTCTGTCATCAATTACCTGTCCTGAAACAACTTTGCTTCTAAAGACAATTTGGTGACTCTCTCAAGATGTAGGATTATGAGTCTTCAAAGTACAAAAGGCAGGAAAAATAAACTGAAACACCTTGGCTTTTTCAAAGAAGTGACCAAGAGACTTTTAATATTCAGATACAGGTAAGAGTCAACCATTGAGCCTTATGTATTCCTATATAGTCTACAGTATTCTGACAGCTGGGCATTAGGAAGAGTTTTTCTCCCCTTAAAACAACAACAACAAAAATAATAACATTATTTGCCACATTTGTTTCCAAGTAATTTTGGCTTGATCTTAAAAAAACTTGTTAACAATCAGAACTATACAAAATGGATTTAATTTCTTCAGAAGACAACAAATTCCTCCTCACTATAAGGAATTTTGCAGAAATCCTACTTAGGTAGACGATAAGCTCCTTGAGGGCAAAAAAATTTATTTCTGTCTTTCTAACCTTAGACCCTTTGCACAGTGGCTGGCATATAGTTCTGTTCAGTCATATTTTAGTCATGTCCTACTCTTCATGATCCCATTCAGGATTTTCTTGGCAAAGACACTGGATAGTTTGCCATTTCCTTTTCCATGGCTTATAGTAGTGTCCTAATAAGTGCTTGTTGATTGATTGATTAATATACTGATTGGCTTGTATTATCTTTAAGGTCCCTTCTCATTCTAGATTTATAGGATTTAGACAATAGTTTGAGGTTTTTGGTTTGTTTGAGTTTTTTGTTTTTTGGAGGAGTGAAGGCAGGGCAATTGGGGTTAAGTGACTTGCCCAAGGTCACTCGGCTAGCTTTTTGTGTTAAGTGTCTGAGGTCGGATTTGAACTCAGGTCCTCCTGACTTCAGGGCTGGTGCTCTATTCACTGCTTCACCTAGCCACCCCCTAGTTTGGGTTTTTTGATCTGGACCTGGGAGTTCATCAGGAAAAGTAATCCCAATGTGGAAAACCCCTTCCACAGATGTGAGTGAACAACTTCTCTGGAGCTTACCGCCCTACAGAGTTGCCTGAGGACAAAGGTTAAGTGACTCACCTGTGGTCACTGAGTTATGTGTCTGTGATGGCAAGTAAGATGGGGTTTTTGTTGTTTTTCTTTTGGAATTGGTTTCTGGGCCTCAGGCTAGGTTGTAAAAGCATGCGGGCTACCCATGTGGGTTCAGCCAATCAGGTAATTCACAGTAGGCTATGCACAAGGGTTCTCTTCACTGAGCCAATCAGATGCCGGTAAAACTGTATACAAGCTGGAAGCTTGATACGCCTTGGGGCTTACTCCTGAGAACTTCTGACGACCCAGAAGAAGAAGATGAGCTTTGAGCTGTGAGCACTGAGTGTGAGTGTGAAGAGAAAACTCGTGATGAAGAAGAAGATGAGCACTGAGAGTGGAACACTGAGAAGGCTAGCAGCACGGCAGCAGGAGCAATAGAGGCTTGCTGAAGGAGCCTCCTGGATGTGAAAGTGAATTGAGCTGATGGGCAGAGACCTGCCCATGGGAGGGAGGCTTAGTTTAAGCCCCTTTTAAGAGCTGTTAAAGTGAACTGAGATGGCAGTGTTGGTAATGTGTGTAAATATTGTTGTTGCCCTGTTAAGCTTTGTTTTACCCAGAGACAGAAGCTGGGGGCAGGAGCCCCCTGGAGCCTGCTGTCAGTCAGGAGCAGGGAGAACTTGGAGTGGAGCAGTCCCTTCCTGTCAGGAGGTGAGACAAGGAGTAAGATTGGAGAGCCACCTGCTTCAGGATCCAGGGAGGAGCCAGAAGTGGTCGACTGACAGAGGAGGAGCCCGAGGGCTCAGGAGTCAGTCCCAAATCAAGATGAAAAGTTTGCAGCAAGGCAGGAGCAGTGAGAGTGCTAGGTGGGAGCCTGGAAGGGCAGCGTCCTAGAGAGAAGGACACACTCCCAAGAGGACTTTACTTGGACACTCTATTTTGATTGAGGGGATTGTAACCTATTGTGACCTAGGGATAGAGTATGTGGTATTTTCTGCTACCCCTGAGGATGTGCTAAGGAAGACCCTGGCTTGGGACCCCCTGATTGTATAAACAAGTATTTTGGGATATGCATGCAATGTTATATACTGAATGCAATGATACAATGATTCCATGTTACATACTGAGTGTTATGTTATATACTGAATGACATATTTTGTTTAACATCACCCGGGAAATATGTTGTTATGAATTGTGAATGCTTTAGTTTCTTTTTAAAAATGTTTTTAATTTTTAGTTTTCAATATTCATTTCCACAAGATTTTGTTACAATTTTTTTCTCCCCGTCTTTCCCCTAACCCCCATCCCCAAATAGCAAGCCTACTGAATACCCCTTCCCCCAATCTGTTCTCTTTTGTATCCTCCCCCTTCACCCTGCTAACTTTCTAGTAGGGCAAGATGGGTTTCTATACCTCAGTACCTGTATATCTTATTTCCCAGTTGCATGTAAAAAGCACATTTTTAAACATTTGTTTTTAAAACTTTGGGTTCCAGATCTTTTTCCCTTCTTCCCTCCTTACCCACCCCCCTGGGAAGATAAGCACTTCAATGTAGACGGTACATGTGTAGTTACCCAAATCATTTCCATAGTAGTTATATTGTCAAAGACTAACTATATTTCCCTCCATCATATCCCGTGCCCCACTTATTCTATTTTCTCCTTTGACCCTATCCCTTTTCAAAAATGTTTGCTTCTAACTACCCTTCCCCCAATCTGCCCTCCCTTCCATCCTCCCCTCTCTTTATCCCTTA